>JAZGLO010004043.1:0-20618 GCA_036873155.1 Biomphalaria sudanica | reverse complement strand
TGTGACAGACGGACAGACGGACATTTTGCACATTTGACTAAATGGTGATGACCAGATGGACACTCCGACCATGTTGAAGCTGCTTACTGGTTTGGAAGGAGACAAGGGACAGAGACGTCCTCTTCAGCTTTTAGCCGGACATATGGAGTAAGTGCTCAGTAAACCAGCTGTAATTGACCTTAATCAGTGCCCGGCTCCATGACGTCACTTCCTGTGATCCCACTAGCAAAGCCAGGTAATTAATTTTTTTTTTCGGCGGGTGTCTTCCAGGAGACGTCTAAATGATGTCGAGACATTGAAAAGTATGTGTGTATGTGCGTATGTCGTTTGTATAGGGGGGAGGGTTGATGTTGGACACATGTTATTGCCTACACTGGACAAAATGTAAAGAGATGCACTGGGCGGATGGTCCGTGTAAGTCTTGGAGAGTAGCACTGTCTAATTGCTCGGTTTTGTTGTTAGGTGTTTTGTTGTTTTGTAGTAGAGACATGCGCGCAAAGTGAAATAGAGAGAGAGTGTGAATAAGAGGGAAAGATAAGATAGAAGAGAGAGAGAGTGAAAGAAAGATGTAGATATATGTATACATTTAGAAAGAAAGAACGAGTGGGCAAAAGCAAGTAAAAAAATTAGAAAGAATAGAAAGTAAGCAAGGGTTGTAAGAGAACGAGAGACGTAATGATTAAGAGAAGAGAGAACACGAGAGAAGTAAGAACACAAGAGATTAGAGAACACGAGAGAAGAGAGAACACGAGAGAAGTAAGAACACGAGAAAAGAGAGAACACGAGAGAAGAGAGAACACGAGAGAAGAGAGAACACGAGAGAAGTAAGAACACGAGAGAAGAGAGAACACGAGAGAAGTAAGAACACGAGAGAAGAGAGAACACGAGAGAAGTAAGAACACGAGAGAAGAGAGAACACGAGAGATTAGAGAACACGAGAAAAGAGAGAACACGAGAGATATAAGAACACGAGAGAAGAGAGAACACGAGAGATTAGAGAACACGAGAGAAGAGAGAACACGAGAGCAGTAAGAACACGAGAGAAGAGAGAACACGAGAGAAGTAAGAACACGATAGAAGTAAGAACACGAGAGAAGAGAGAACACGAGAGAAGAGAGAACACGAGAGAAGAAAGAACACGAGAGAAGAGAGAACACGAGAGAAGTAAGAACACGAGAGAAGAGAGAACACGAGAGAAGTAAGAACACGAGAGAAGAGAGAACACGAGAGAAGTAAGAACACGGGAGAAGAGAGAACACGAGAGTAGAGAGAACACGAGAGAAGAGAGAACACGAAAGAAGTAAGAACACGAGAGATTAGAGAACACGAGAGAAGAGAGAACACGAGAGATTAGAGAACACGAGAGAAGTAAGAACACGAGAGAAGAGAGAACACGAGAGAAGTAAGAACACGAGAGAAGTAAGAACACGAGAGAAGAGAGAACACGAGAGAAGAGAGAACACGAGAGAAGTAAGAACACGAGAGAAGAGAGAAAACAAGAGAGAAGAGAGAACACGAGAGAAGAGAGAACACGAGAGAATAGAGAACACGGGAGAAAAGAGAACACAAGAGAAGAGAGAACACGGGAGAATAGAGAACACGAGAGAAGAGAGAACACGAGAGATTAGAGAACACTAGAGAAGAGAGAACACGAGAGTAGAGAGAACACGAGAGAAGAGAGAACACGGGAGAATAGAGAACACGAGAGAAGAGAGAACACGAGAAAAGTAAGAACACGAGAGAAGAGAAAACACGAGAGAAGTAAGAACACGAGAGAAGAGAGAACACGAGAGTAGAGAGAACACGAGAGAAGAGAGAACACGAGAGAAGTATGAACACGAGAGATTAGAGAACACGAGGGAAGAGAGAACACGAGAGAAGAGAAAACACGAGAGAAGTAAGAACACGAGAGAAGAGAGAACACGAGAGAAGTAAGAACACGAGAGAAGAGAGAACACGAGAGAAGAAAGAACACGAGAGAAGAGAGAACACGAGAGAAGAGAGAACACGAGAGAAGAGAGAACACGAGAGAAGAGAGAACACGAGAGAAGTAAGAACACGAGAGAAGAGAGAACACGAGAGAAGAGAGAACACGAGAGAAGAGAGAACACGAGAGAATAGAGAACACGGGAGAAAAGAGAACACGAGAGAAGAGAGAACACAGGAGAATAGAGAACACGAGAGAAGAGAGAACACGAGAGATTAGAGAACACGAGAGAAGAGAGAACACGAGAGTAGAGAGAACACGAGAGAAGAGAGAACACGAGAGAAGAGAGAACACGGGAGAATAGAGAACACGAGAGAAGAGAGAACACGAGAGAAGAGAGAACACGAGAGAAGAGAGAACACGAGAGATAAGAGAACACGAGAGAAGAGAGAACACGAGAGAAGAGAGAACACGAGAGAAGAGAGAACACGGGAGAAAAGAGAACACGAGAGAAAAGAGAACACGAGAGAAGAGAGAACACGAGAGATTAGAGAACACGAGAGAAGAGAGAACACGAGAGAACAGAGAACACGAGAGAAGAGAGAACACTAGAGAAGAGAGAACACGAGAGATTAGAGAACACGAGAGAAGAATAAACACGAGGGAAGAGAAAACACGAGAGAAGAGAGAACACGAGAGAAGACAAAACACTAGAGAAGAGAGAACACGAGAGAAGAGAAAACACGAGAGAAGAGATAACACGAGAGAAGAGAGAACAAGAGAGAATAGAGAACACGAGAGAAGAGAGAACACGAGAGAAAAGAAAACACAAGAGAAGAGAGAACACGAGAGAAGAGAAAACACGTGAGAAGAGAGAACACGATATAAGAGAAAACTCGGTACAAGAGAAAACACGAGAGAAGATAGAACACGAGAAAAGAATAAACACGAGAGAAGAGAGAACACGAGAGAAGAGAGAACAGGAGAGAAGAGAGAACACGAGAGAAGAGATAACACGAGAGAAGAGAGAACACGAGAGAAGAGAGAACACGAGAGAAGAGATAACACGAGAGAAGAGAGAACACGAGAGAAAAGAAAACACGAGAGGAGAGAGAACACGAGAAAAGAATAAACACGAGAGAAGAGAGAACACGAGAGAAGAATAAACACTAGAAAAGAGAAAACACGACAGAAGAGAGAACACGAGAGAAGAGAGAACAAGAGAGAAGAGAAAACACGAGAGAAGAGAGAACCCGAGAGAATAGAAAACATGAAAGAAGAGAGAACACGAGAGAAGAGAGAACACGAGGGAAGAGAAAACACGAGAGAAGAGAAAACACGAGGGAAGAGAGAACACGAGAGAAGTAAGAACACAAAAGATTAGAGAACACGAGAGAAGAGAGAACACGAGAGATTAGAGAACACGAGAGAAGAGAGAACACGAGAGAAGAAAGACTACGAGAAAAGAGAGAACACGAGAGATTAGAGAACACGTGAGAAGAGAAAACACGAGAGAAGTAAGAACACGAGAGAAGAGAGAACACGAGAGAAGTAAGAACACGAGAGAAGAGAGAACACGAGAGAAGTAAGAACACGAGAGAAGAGAGAACACGAGAGAAGTAAGAACACGAGAGAAGAGAGAACACGAGAGAAGTAAGAACACGAGAGAAGAGAGAACACGAGATATTAGAGAACACGAGAGAAGAGAGAACACGAGAGAAGTAAGAACACGAGAGAAGAGAGAACACGAGAGAAGAGAGAACACGAGAGAAGAAAGAACACGAGAGAAGAGAGAACACGAGAGAAGTAAGAACACGAGAGAAGAGAGAACACGAGAGAAGTAAGAACACGAGAGAAGAGAGAACACGAGAGTAGAGAGAACACGAGAGAAGAGAGAACACGAGAGATTAGAGAACACGAGAGAAGAGAGAACACGAGAGATTAGAGAACACGAGAGAAGAGAGAACACGAGAGAAGTAAGAACACGAGAGAAGAGAGAACACGAGAGAAGTAAGAACACGAGAGAAGAGAGAACACGAGAGAAGAGAGAACACGAGAGAAGAGAGAACACGAGAGAAGAGAGAACACGAGAGAAGTAAGAACACGAGAGAAGAGAGAACACGAGAGAAGAGAGAACACGAGAGAAGAGAGAACACGAGAGAAGAGAGAACACGAGAGAATAGAGAACACGGGAGAAAAGAGAACACGAGAGAAGAGAGAACACGGGAGAATAGAGAACACGAGAGAAGAGAGAACACGAGAGAAGAGAGAACACTAGAGAAGAGAGAACACGAGAGATAAGAGAACACGAGAGAAGAGAGAACACGAAAGAAGAGAGAACACGAGAGAAGAGAGAACACGGGAGAATAGAGAACACGAGAGAAGAGAGAACACGAGAGAAGAGAGAACACGAGAGATTAGAGAACACGAGAGAAAAGAGAACACGAGAGAAGAGAGAACACGAGAGAAGAGAGAACACGAGAGAAGAGAGAACACGGGAGAAGAGAGAACACGAGAGAAGAGAGAACTTGAGAGAAGAGAGAACACGAGAAAAGAGAAAACACGAGAGAAGAGAGAACACGAGAAAAGAATAAACACGAGAGAAGAGAGAACACGAGAGATTAGAGAACACGAGAGAAGAGAGAACACGAGAGATTAGAGAACACGAGAGAAGAGAGAACACGAGAGAAGTAAGAACACGAGAGAAGAGAGAACACGAGAGAAGTAAGAACACGAGAGAAGAGAGAACACGAGAGAAAAGAGAACACGAGAGAAAAGAGAACACGAGAGAAGAGAGAACACGAGAGAAGTAAGAACACGAGAGAAGAGAGAACACGAGAGAAGAGAGAACACGAGAGAAGAGAGAACACGGGAGAATAGAGAACACGAGAGAAGAGAGAACACGAGAGAAGAGAGAACACGATAGAAGAGAGAACACGAGAGATAAGAGAACACGAGAGAAGAGAGAACACGAGAGAAGAGAGAACACGAGAGAAGAGAGAACACGGGAGAATAGAGAAAACGAGAGAAGAGAGAACACGAGAGAAGAGAGAACACGAGAGAATAGAGAACACGAGAGAAGAATAGACACGAGGGAAGAGAAAACACGAGAGAACAGAGAACACGAGAGAAGAGAGAACACTAGAGAAGAGAGAACACGAGAGATTAGAGAACACGAGAGAAGAATAAACACGAGGGAAGAGAAAACACGAGAGAAGAGAGAACACGAGAGAAGAGAAAACACTAGAGAAGAGAGAACAAGAGAGAAGAGAAAACACGAGAGAAGAGATAACACGAGAGAAGAGAGAACAAGAGAGAATAGAGAACACGAGAGAAGAGAGAACACGAGAGAAAAGAAAACACGAGAGAAGAGAGAACACGAGAGAAGAGAAAACACGAGAGAAGAGAGAACACGAGAGAAAAGAAAACACGAGAGAAGATAGAACACGAGAAAAGAATAAACATGAGAGAAGAGATAACACGAGAGAAGAGAGAACACGAGAGAAGAGATAACACGAGAGAAGAGAGAACACAAGAGAAGAGAAAACACGAGAGGAGAGAGAACACGAGAAAAGAATAAACACGAGAGAAGAGAGAACACGAGAGAAGAATAAACACTAGGGAAGAGAAAACACGACAGATGAGAGAACACGAGAGAAGAGAGAACAAGAGAGAAGGGAGAACATGAGAGAAGAGAGAACCCGAGAGAATAGAAAACATGAGAGAAGAGAGAACACGAGAGAAGAGAGAATACGAGGGAAGAGAGAACACGAGAGAAGAGAAAACACGAGGGAAGAGAGAACACGAGAGAAGAGAAAACACGAGAGAAGAGAGAACACGAGAGAAGAGAGAACACGAGAGAAGAGAGAACACGAGAGAAGAGAAAACACGAGGGAAGAGAGAACACGAGAGAAGAGAGAACACGAGAGAAGAGAGAACACGAGAGAAGAGAGAACACGAGACAAGAGAGAACACGAGAGAAGAGAGAACCCGATAGAAGAGAGAACACGAGAGAAGAGAAAACACGAGGGAAGAGAGAACACGGGAGAAGAGAAAACACGAGGGAAGAGAAAACACGAGGGAAGAGAGAACACGAGAGAAGAGAAAACACGAGAGAAGAGAGAAGACGAGAGAAGAGAGAACACGAGAGAAGAGAGAACACGAGAGAAGAGAGAACACGAGAGAATAGAAAACACGAGGGAAGAGAGAACACGAGAGAAGAGAAAACACGAGAGAAGAGAAAACACGAGCGAAGAGAGAACACGAGAGAAGAGAAAACACGAGAGAAGAGAGAACACGAGAGAAGAGAAAACACGAGAGAAGAGAAAACACGAGGGAAGAGAAAACACGAGAGAAGAGAGAACACGAGAGAAGAGAGAACATGAGAGAAGAGAAAACACGAGGAAAGAGAGAACACGAGAGAAGAGAGAACACGAGAGAAGAAAGAACACGAGAGAAGAGAGAACACGAGAGAAGAGAGAACCCGATAGAAGAGAGAACACGAGAGAAGAGAAAACACGAGGGAAGAGAAAACACGGGAGAAGAGAAAACACGAGGGAAGAGAAAACACGAGGGAAGAGAGAACACGAGAGAAGAGAAAACACGAGAGAAGAGAGAAGACGAGAGAAGAGAGAACACGAGAGAAGAGAGAATACGAGAGACGAGAAAACACGATGGAAGAGAGAACACGAGAGAAGAGAAAACACGAGAGAAGAGAAAACACGAGGGAAGAGAGAACACGAGAGAAGAGAAAACACGAGAGAAGAGAGAACACGAGAGAAGAGAAAACACAAGAGAAGAGAAAACACGAGGGAAGAGAGAACACGAGAGAAGAGAGAACACGAGAGAAGAGAGAACACGAGAGAAGAGAGAACACGAGAGAAGAGAAAACACGAGGGAAGAGAGAACACGAGAGAAGAGAGAACACGAGAGAAGAGAGAACACGAGAGAAGAATAAACATGAGGGACGAGAAAACACGAGAGAAGAGAGAACACGAGAGAAGATAGAACACGAGAGAAGAGAGAACACGAGAGAAGAGAGAACCTGATAGAAGAGAGAACACGAGAGAATAGAAAACACGAGGGAAGAGAGAACACGAGAGAAGAGAAAACACGAGAGAAGAGAGAACACGAGAGAAGAGAAAACACGAGAGAAAAGAGAACATGAGAGAAGAGAGAACACGAGAGAAGAGAGAACACGAGAGAAGAGAGAACACGATAGAAGAATAAACATGAGGGAAGAGAAAACACGAGAGAAGAGAGAACACGAGGGAAGAGAGAACACGAGAGAAGAGAGAACACGAGAGAAGAATAAACATGAGGGAAGAGAAAACACGAGAGAAGAGAGAACACGAGAGAAGAGAGAACACGAGAGAAGAGAGAACACGAGAGAAGAGAGAACACGAGAGAAGAGAGAACACGATAGAAGAATAAACATGAGGGAAGAGAAAACACGAGAGAAGAGAGAACACGAGGGAAGAGAGAACACGAGAGAAGAGAGAACACGAGAGAAGAATAAACATGAGGGAAGAGAAAACACGAGAGAAGAGAGAACACGAGAGAAGAGAGAACACGAGAGAAGAGAGAACACGAGAGAAGAGAGAACCCGATAGAAGAGAGAACACGAGAGAAGGGAGAACACGAGAGAAGAGAGAACACGAGAGAAGAGAAAAAAAGAAAGAGTAATAGAGAAAGAGAGCGAGCAAAAGAAAGAGAGAGAGAGAGCAGAAAGAGACAGGAGAGAGATTGAAAGAGAGAGAGAACAGTATAGAATGGAGAGCCCAAGAAAAGCAAAACCAGAAACACTATCCATAGTATTATTTACTGGCTGTGTCTACTGTACAGAGGTTTACCTTAAACTTAATCTAAAGTATGACGCCTTGGATTAAGTAATATCTATAAATCTATAATGTTATAAAGCTTTGTGGTTGAAGGGACCTAATATAAATACACAATTAAAATAATCTAATTATCTTTAAACCGGTGTCTATTTTGTTCCGCTCATGAAAAACCAATTCTTAAAATCCTTGTTTTAACTAAACTGACTGAAGTAAATACACACACACACACACATATACTTGTGCCATCCGTGCACACAAACGGCACATTGTTATTTGATAAAGCACAAATGCTCTTTTGGTATCTAAAATGTGAGACTCTTGGTGCCATCAAAGGTATCTCAACTGACATCGGAGTATTAGAGAATAAACCAGTAGATACATAGGAAATCAAATAGTTTGACTCTTTGTATTAAAACAAAAACTGTCACACGTACATATACAACTTTATGTGCTATTATTTATATATATTTGAGTTTAAGGAAAAAAATTATTTACTCCCTACTCTACAATGAGTTTGTTGAATAAACGATATTCTCCAGAACTTCAAATCTATATTTGAAACCAAAGTACCACTCGAGCAGACCGCAATAGTCAGCCTACTTCTGTCACTAGAGCTAACATGATTACCTGATGACTAGAAACAAACAACAACAACATTTGGAGACATCTAAAGTAATCAAAGTGGAAGGAAAACTTAGCTCTAACTGCTCGGTCACCTCACATCCATTACATAAACAAGTGTTACTACATTGAAGAACGATAACTCGAAATGTTAAGAACGATAAGGCCGAGACGTTGGGGTGTAAGAGCAGACCAAGAGAGTCTTTGAGTCCTACGAAATAGTTCTTCCTTATAAGAGTACTCTCTTTTAAAAACATAAACATGTGTGTAGTCTCGAGACTGTTTTCCTCAGGGCTGATTGATACATGAAATAGAAATATTAATGACCTTACAGACCAAAGTGTAAGAAAGAAAACTCAAAATCTGGTGGTTGGTAGAGTCTTCATTAATAACTTGATCTCACATGTACTTATACAGGTTGTTTTTTTTTGTGGTTTTTTTTAGATTTTAAGTGCATTAAACATTGAACAATATTAAAAATTACAATCAGTTTTACTGGATACGAGGTTGCCGTAGGCTTTAAAAATAGACAAATCTTTACACCACCTGCCTTAGAGATTGCAAGGTCTGAAAGTTTTGTTTTTTCTTTACTTATATTACTGGATACATCAGGTCGAGCAGAGGCAGGTATTGACGAAATCAAAATGTGGCGTTATGACTTCCACTATCTTATTCACTATTTTAAGTTCACTTTAATTGCAAATCTTCAACTAAACATTCGTATGTCCACATCCTTTAAGTCTATAACGAACGCTGGCTCCGGCTTCTGCTATTATTTATTCAGCTTGCAGCAACGACATGTCTCATCGTCCTAAAAGCATTTACAATTTAGAGAAATTGTATTTTTAAAAGCTATTATTATTTTCTTAACCCTTTTTTATTCACGAGAATTGATTGAAAACACTTTTTTATTTGTAAAAAGTTACAATCATCCAATCATTCAATCCAAATAGATAAAGTTCTTCTTTTAATGATGTAGATGTTTCTGCAGGAGCTCGAAACTTCTTAGCGGCTTTTCAAATATGTTGTGCTTCTTGTTATTTGAAGGTAGAATTTGGTTTTAAGAGTATTTTCAAAGATAAGATAATTACTATAACAATAACAATACAATGCCAAATAAAACAATGTAGACGATGAAACAGAAACATTACTCACACACCCACATACACACACAAGCACACAACCAGCGCTAACGATTCTCTGCACTTCTCGGTGACGACAAATGACCTTGAGTGGAAATAAAGGAGTTTTGAAACATTATGTTTTAACCTCTATGAAGACAAAAATACACCTCAGCACAATCGTCATTCCAACTGCAACATTTGCACGTGAGACATGGAAGTGGCTCAACAAAAATGGCTGAGACGGATTTCGGGAGTCAGTTACACAGATCGGGTCTCTAACAAGGAAATCCTATGTCGAACTGGGAGTCGAACACTTAATGAGGTTGTGACAGAGCGTTGCATGATGTTTGCGCATACCAAGAGTTGCGATGACATGGAGGCCAATACGAGGAAAGCGCAAACAGGGACGTCCTCGTATAACTTGGCGCCACACCCTCATAGAGGACCTCAGAACAGTGGACACCAGGTGGGAGGAGGCTTCAGACATTGCCAATGACAGATCCTTATGGAGACAGCTTGCCGCCCACGCGCCGAACGGCGCTGGAGGACCTAAGTAAGTAAGTAAGAAGACTCGCTTACTCTTGCGCAGGAGTCAATGTTACAAATGTTGTGAGCTAAATATAACGCTAAGGTTAAAGTAACCTGAGTTAGACATTCTGCTGAGCTAAAAGTAACTAATTATGGACTTAATGCTAAGTAAGTAAGAAGACTAGCTTACTGTTGCGCAGGAGTCAATGTTACAAATGTTGTGAGCTAAATATAAAGCTAAGGCTAAAGTAACCTGAGTTAGACATTCTGCTGAGCTCAAAGTAACTCAATCTAGACTTACTGCTAAGGTCAAAGCAACGAGTTAGTCATACCTCAGATGTTGCTTGTGTATTCCTACGATGTAAACAGCCGATGGGTAATTCAACTCTATGTTACAATTTAACTTTGTGAGCTGCATAAAATAAAAATATGTTGACCAGTGTCACGTGGTCATCACAACAATTAACTGCCTTTACTTTCTATAACATTAGCATGGAGTTTAGCAACACTAACAACGGGGTTGTTCCCAAACTCTGACATCCTTTAAAAGCTTGGTCACGTGGTTATGGTCTTACAAATAGAACAATGGCTATAGTTTCTATAATCCGAAGTAGATATAGATCAATTATTAGATCTAGACATTCTATATCCAGGACTAGATCTAGTAGATCTACTAAAACACTTATATCAATGAGTAAAATATTGTAACGTATTTATTAGATCGAGACTATTCTAGACTTTCTTCACATTCAAATATCAACAAAATTAATGCGACCATAAAACATAAACATGGAGAAATACGAAACAATCCATATTGCTGTGTTTTTTTTTATTTTTATGGGTTTTATTATTTTTTTTGTTTGTTTTTTGTTTTGTTTTAGACACATTATTTTTAAACTAGTTGGAGGCCTTATAGTCAGTCCCACATTAGAATGTACAGCTTCAACCCCCCATTCAATACTATATAGAACAATTGTCATTCGAATTAGTTGCCAAGTGTTATACTACATGGTGAATTACTCAAATGGGAGGTCAACTATTTTGTTGCCAATATGGACTTAACACTTCTCTCTTTGTGAAGCCGCAAGTTTTACTTATTAATTTCATTCAGTAGGACGCTAAAAAAATTTAGATTAAAAATTCATGTTCTTAATAAATTTAATGTCTTTCTTTCCAATGTGTTATATTTACCATAATTATGTATTAAGTTTACTAACTCTGAAGCATGATAGGATAAGAGTGCAGCAAAAGTTTTGCCTTGTATATTATTTCTGGCAATCAATATTATAAAGGTCTGAAGGACATTCAGTATATTTCTATATCTCATTGTTAATATTACGCATTAGAGTTGTGAAATATTGATAAATCTTTGTGCTCATTATATAGTGCGCTATCCAAGTTGGAATTTACTTGTCAGATAGAAACACCTTAAAATTCAGATTGAAATGAAAGATTTGCATAAAAACACTAAATCTTCAGACAACTGTAAGTGAAGGCGAAGTGGATCAGTGAAACAAACTTCCCGCCTGCTCTTTCATGTTGTGTCTTGATGACAATTTGATCGTCGACTTATTTGTAAAAGGTTATCGATCGGACATTTGTGTCGATATTTATCTTCATTTACTCACGCTTGGTCGAACTTTCTGGAATCATTTCCTTAAGTCAAGCATTGATTACTCACTCGAAAATATTTACTTTAAAAATAGTAAAATATATTTTGTTAATACAACACATTTTATATGGAAATCCCTTTAATAAAATGGAGATTGATAGTCAATGCGAGAGATGGTTTTTTGATAAGAATATAATTCTGAGTTAGCAAAAATTAGATATTAAAATTAGATAATATATTTAGTTAAATAAATTTAGGATTTTTTTTCTCACAAGACGATAGTTTTTCCTTTGCAACATCTTATGTGACTAAAAAGGCCAATCCTTGATACACATCCACCATCACAGAGTTTTCAGCTTACTTCCTAGGTCTGGTGTGCAAACCAAATGCGATCCAGAGCACCTCATTTGCTTGCTCTCCATCTGGGTCTATCCAGTGCCTTCTTGTCATAACTGTTAGTGTAGATTCTAAAAAACGTTATATCGCGCTTGCATACAACACTCTTAAGAGGTGGACGACCTGTAGCTCTCCTGCTTTCTTTCAGATCACCATACTATATTTCGTCTAGAAGTCCACCCTGTGCCATTCTGTGGACTTGTCAAAGCATGCCAACGCGTCTACTGTTCATAAAATCCCGGATGACTTGGCATCTTGCTCCTCGCAGGAAGTCCTCATTAGTTATATTTTAATACTGTTACTGACAGTACCTTCGCTGAGTTTAGAGTTCAGAAAAGTGTTTCAACAATAACAAAAGATATTATGCATTTTGTTAACTTTCAATACCTTCAGTGATGTCCAGTAGGGCGTCGGCGCCGTAGGCGCCATATTCCCCTTGGTGGATTATCCAACTTTTATCCAACTACCAGGCCTGGACATGGGGCTCTTCACCCCTGTCCTGTCTGAGGGCTCCCAACTGTAGACGGTCATATCGGTTGACTGGGCCAGACCGGGCCGTGCCGTGTACACAGCGCTCCGTCCCCGGGCCCCACTCGCTACAAGTGGCAGAGAACAGTGCTGACTGTGGGGAGCTTGCCTCATATTCCTATACTGTAACCGCCACTGTTCCGTGCAAGGACCGCCACTCCAGCTACGGGCCACTGATGACGGCCCCCTTGTGGAACGGCGTGCGGACTTTTTGGAATGGTGTGCTGGCTACTTCTTCCATTCCTACCCCGAGTGAGATAACGAAAACAAAAGCTCACCCAGGGATGTCCCGCAAGGGCCTGATTCGCTACTCCTGGAATCCTCCGGCTTTCAATACCAGAAATAGTGCTTGAAAAAATGAAGGGTCAGAATGTAATAAAGATTAATTTTATATGCGCGCGCACACACACACACACATATATATATATATATATATATATATATATATATATATATATATATATATATATACATATATAATAAATAAATAAATAAAGAAATAAATAAAGAAAGAAAGAAAGAAAGAAAGAAAGAAAGAAATAAATAAAGAAATAAATATATTTATATATTTATATTGTCCGGGGAGGAAGGGAAGAAAATCCCCCCCCCCCCAAATTCCTATCAGAAATATAATATCCTGGCTACGCCCTTGCTTAGTTACAATTAGAGATGGGAAACGAACCGACACACCGAACTCGAACCTCACTTATGACCGAGCCCGAACTTTGAAACTGCTCGGTACGAACCGAACCGAACGAACCCGCCTTATCTTAACCGAACTAATTTTGCAATTTCTACATCCTTTTTTTTTAGTTTAATAATAATAATAATAATAAAATACTTAAATAATTTACTTTAATTCTAATGATTCCATTATCCAAACATGGGATAGATAAAGGGGGGTGGGGGTATTTTGGAAACTAAAGAAAAATAAAAGCGCGCGCGAGGTATTCCCATGGGTTTTTCCATAAGTGCCGACTCTCTCTGCCCCTGAATTTTCGCGGGCTGTTTGCAATAGTTCTTTTGAACCGATTAGCCCGCCCTCTCAGTAGATCTAGTAAGTAGAAAGTCAATCTTAAAACATTGTCACTTTTATTGAAATGGCTGTTAGTTGAGAGTAGACTATTTTTGGCCGACTGTAGAGTGTAGATATAAATCTTCAATAAGGTCATATGTATTCTAGTTTAAAATATATTTAATTATCTTCTTTTCATAGTAAAATCAGATAACGGAATCTCTTTTATAAATATTTAATATAAGAACTACTTAATAAACTTAATATTTAATTTCTAAATGACGGTATTTACATTTCTTTTTAGTGTTGTATGTTTAAAAATTGTGAAGTATTCCGTATAGGAATATTATAACTATTATTCTGGTTTGCATTATTGATCATCAGTATTTTTAATGCACGGGTGTGGGGAAGGCAAGTACTTCGAATTGTGTGTGGGGGGTGGTGGAAGCAACTTTCTGACAAATAGGGGGTGTTATAGAGTGTGTGTGTGTTTCCTGGCGGCGGTAAGATGAGGTTTAGCGATTGATTGCTGTATGAACGTATGATGAAATTAGAGTAATGAAAATGTGAAACGGCAGACAATTTTGAGAAATGAAAGTGTAAAGACGTTGTTTTGTGGTGAGCTAGATTTCGTTTAAATATCAGTATATTTCATTAATCTCTTATCTCAAGTTAAATATGTGAATATTGTAATAACAGTTAGGCTATATTGAGCTGCTAGCATAAGAAATTTCTTTTAAAGTTTATTAAGTAAAAATATAAAACCTCTTTATTGGTTCAATAAAAAACTTTAATTGTACTAGCTGTTTGTAAGCGACAAACTACCTCCAGGGACAGGGGGCGTCGAAATAAATGTTTTCTTTTCAGTCTAACTTATCTGAATATTAGTAAAATTATATGTTTAAAAATTAAAATATATTAAGTAGGAATATCTTCTAATAAGACCTTGTTAAATGTAGACTGCCTTTGCGAGGCGCGTATGCAACAATACGGGTCAAAACGTTTTGAAGAACACATTTAAAACGTCTCCGCTAGTGTGATTCTTCTGGATTTTTTGTCTCAGAATAGTCGAATGTCTTCCGTCTATTGCTATTCATTATAATGACGACTTATGTATGAAAAAAAAGTTCCCGACGGAGACGTATTAACAGGAAGAATATTTCTGAAAAAGCTCACGCCCATTACAGAAGTACGTGTGCAATATGTTGGCCTACCTAGAATGTCCCTCGCATAATACTATTGGCCAGGGCTGCTTCTTTATTACTAGATTTAATATGGCCCTCGACTTTTTTAAAAGTAAGATGACTAGTGGGTTCTGTAAGAAAACATAAATCTAAGCTTTTAAAAAATTCTCTCTTCTTACTATGAGATAAAGTTTAGAATACGCTTAGCGCCGAGTCCAGCCCGGAATCAAACCCTTTACCGACTTGAGCGAAAACCTGCCGCATCTTCGATTCTATCTCCATGAAGAAACTTTTACAACGCTTACAATTTATGTAGGCAACACTTTTTCGAAAAAAAAAACCTGACCATAGGCCTACTATATAGGCAATGTGTGTGACACTGACTCATTAAGAAATTGTTTACAACCCTTGAAATTTATGTAGGAATATTATTTTGGAATGAGTATTGCCCATAGCCCTATTATATGTTGCAAAGTATTTGTTTTATGAAAAATTCAAATGAAAGTGTTTTATGTAATAGGCTACATTTCATTAAGCCTAATAACCTAATTTCGCTATTACATAATTTCATAACATCGAACCGAGCCGAACCCGAACTTTGGACCTGACCGAACCGAACCGAACCTGAACTATACTCGTCATCGAACCGAACCGAACCCGAACTTTAATCTGACCGAACCGAACCCGAACTTTAAAAGTTGGGTTCGATTCCCATCTCTAGTTACAATTATTGTGTACCTCTAATGGGGTTCTGTAAAAAGTAGTTTTCATGAATTTTCTGAAATTATTATTTGTTTTCTTGTAGAACATCTGAAATAATGCCATGGAGGAAAATGATCAAATTGTATTCCCTCTAGAGTACCACCGGATAACAGTGATAAGTATGCCATAACATCGCTGCATTTGTTTCCTAGTTCACGCGCCTTTTAACGATCCCATGCTACTTTTTAGGTCATGTCAACATGAAAGTATCAGGTGAAGAGTCATTCAGTCCAAAGCCTGATAGTCATACAAACTGGGTCAATTAAGTGCGGGGCTATTCATCTATTTATAACTGAGCCTTCAATCAACGGATTTGTAGCCGGAATGGGTTAATGGAGGAAACACCAATGTTTAAAAATGTAAAGAATGATTAGGGTCTTATACCATTTGAAGTGTACCAGTGAGAGCTGGTTTCACTTGTAAAGCTTGCACAAACAGCCAACATTTAGACAAAACATACAAAAGCGAGCGCGTGTCAAACTTTAAGAGTTAAATTGGAACTTAAACATTGATTTTTGTGTTCCCGCCCCGCCTCTCATATCCTCGAATGTTGCTCTGGAGATCATTAGCTACATTAGTACGTAAGTTCTGGGATGACTGGATGACCACGTCCGTCAAGCCACGCTGCCACAATTCACAATAATGTGATGGTTTAACTGTTCACCCAGCCATTAAGCTTGGCTCTGCGTGGTCGTCAGAAGTAGGCCTAGATGACATTAAGAAGAACACAAAAACATGTTCAAGTGAACGTACTCTTAACTCTCCTAACAATCACTTCTCCGTACAGAATAATAGATCTGTTAGATACTAATTAAAAATTAAAGTTCTCCTTTCAGACCTTGTGGTCTATGGATCAGTTTATGTAGTGGTTATCTGTTTTCTGTGGCCTACGGTTAACGAGGGTGTCATGTGGCCAGCACAACGACCAACCGCCTTTACTTTACCCTAACAAATGTCATGTACCCATTAGGGCTGGGTGGACTCAGAGGCACCCAAGAATCCCGAAATTAAAAATCCCAGTCTTCACCAGGATTCAAACCCGGGAACCCAGGTTCGGAAGCCAATCGCTTTACCGCTCAGCCACCGCGCCTCCAGATATAAATTAAGCACTGCATTCATTGTTATTATTCCCAGTAGCAGATTTCTACATTCAACATAGATACACAGAGTAGAGTCAGCGGATATTCATACGGACATCTGCCAAGTGAAGAACACAGACTTGACGAAGAAATGAAAGAAGCAGATTCTCTAGAGTGGAATGTCAAAGAAATACTTTCAGATATTTGAATCTTGTCTGAGATGATAAGACTCAATAATGCCCTCAAATAATAAGAATCCAGAATTCCATCACTTACTAACAAAAAAAAAATAATCATATAGGGTCGAGGTAGCTGAGTAGTAAAGCGCTTGGTTCCAATTTGAATGGTTTAGGATTCTACTTGGAACTTCGGGATTTTTTTTACCATTGTGTCTACTTAGCTCTAAAGGGTAGCCAACATATGTTAGAGAAACTTAAGGTGGTTGTTTGTTGTACAAAGTGAAAAAGAAAAAGTACAGGAGAGAGAGAGGGAGAGAAAGAGTGGAAAAAAAAAGAAAAGAAAGTTTCAACTTGATCCAAGAACGGGAAATGAGAGAAATAAACATATTCGAAATTTGTATCTGGCAGACAGTCAGACAGAATGAGTATATATAAACCTTGTAAGTCAAGAAAAAAGTTAGATGTAGATGTTTCCACTAGTGTACTATAAATTAAATATGGGTGTTGCCACCCTGATGGTGTGACCCACTGTCCTCTCCCCCACACTCTCTTGCTTCCTCCCAGTTGGGCCACAACATTATTTCAACTTTGACCTCAATAGATGAATTAGGGGAAAAAAATATAAAAATGGGTTACAACAAAAAATAAAAAAAATAAAAAAACAGGTCATTCCTGAAAACATTTAGAGACTTCTACTTTGTACATAAGTATAATTGACTTGGGCCGTTATAAGAGAGACAATTTGACACTTCAGTAGTGGTCGGTATACCGATAAAGTATAACCTTGGGAGTTCTCAAGTGTTTTACCTTGAAGATTTAGTGTGTGAGTGACAGTACTTATGTAGTACATAAATCACCAGTTCACGTCAAACGCAAATCATTTCGTGCCTAATGGGATTTTGAATGTCTTACCAACTCTCAGGAAATAGCAGCATAATTATGATCACGACAAGTTCGTCCGTGAGATATGAGTATGTTTCTTATTGCTATAAAAGTCTTGACTAACGTTTGTTGAATGTCAAGAACGACATAATTATGCCGAAATAAATGATATATAGGTCAATGTGTCATTCAAAAAGTGCAAAATCTTTCGAAATGTTTGTGTCACAGGCGGCATGTCCAAAGATAAATTCTACATCTTTTCGTAATCTTTGGATTCTAACCTAATGCCTTAAATAAACACTGATTTATCATAGGATAGAAAGTTCAAAGAAAACTTCTGTTCACATAAAAACGGTATTTGCCCTATATTACATAATGCATAATCTGAGTAATGTTGTCCTATGGAGATGTATAGGGTCTCTTCTAGCAACTTCTCTATGCTCTGTGCACTGTGACAACCTTATAGTTTGGTGTATTGACATACAATTCTGTGCACTGTGACAACCTTATAGTTTGGTGTATTGACATACAAGGTCGTTCCTTCTTAGTACCATAAGAATGATTTCAAAATAATTCACAATTGATTCTAATCATTTCAAGCATGGACGAAACTGAACCTGGCATTCTTGAACTGAATCCTACCGACTGGAAGATCTCGGTTCCATTGTAGGTCACGGCCGGCCTTAGGTAGAAGAGAGCCCTAGACAAAGTGAGTTTGGTGGCCCCCAACTACAAATTAAAAATAAACGACAAAAACAATAATCATGCAATTCATCAAAATTAATTGAATCTGTATCTCATTGTCATGCTCCAGACTCAAAATAACGTCTCCATATTTTCAACAAAAAGTCTTTTAACATTGTTAGTCTAACAAGTAAATCTAAATTCTCGTTTAATAAACCTTGAGTGATGGTAAAACCTTAGAGCCAGACTATAAGACATAAAGCAATACAGCTTTGCTATGTTTGAGATTTTTATCCAAGTTTAATTGTTTTTTCACAAATTTTACTTTTTATTTTAGTGCCGTGTGATGTCCCCCCGCCCCCAAAGGAGGCCCTGCGCGACTGCCTTCTTTGCCTATGCCTCACGCCGGCCTAATTTAAGTTTAAGTTTCTGCATACAATGTTAGCAGTAAGTATTTAATAGTAAAGCTGTTTCCTTTGCTCGGGTTGGAGTTATTTACCTTTGCAAAAAAAAAAGTTAAATTCTAATGCACTTTTTAAAATTAATATTGTTCTATATTCCAACTAAGAATGTGAGTACTATTGTACTCAATTTAATGTGACTTACTACACAATTTAGTTAAAGGAAATGGATATTGTGATATCAAAGGTCAAGTTATCATTACACATTACAAACGCTGCACACATATTTTTTGTTTTGTTTTTTGTTTGCACTATTCAATTTTAACTTTGTCATCATGGGAACTCTTGGGTCTTAGGCCACTTTTGTCTGCCTCTTTTTTTGGGCTTTATATGCCTCTTTTATGGGCCCTCCTGCCTCTTTTGTGGGCTTTGTATGCCTCTTTTTTGGGCCCTCCTGCCTCTTTTGTGGGCTTTGTATGCCTCTTTTTTGGGCCCTCCTGACTCTTTTGTGGGCTTTGTATGCCTCTTTTTTGGGCCCTCCTGCCTCTTTTGTGGGCTTTGTATGCCTCTTTTTTTGGGCCCTCCTGCCTCTATTGTGGGCTTTGTATATATTTATTTTTTTATATTTAATTTTTATTTGTTACTTCTTTTTTGTTATTAATCATCAAATTAAAAATACAGAATTCAAGTGCCTGACTTCTCTTTCAGACCGCACGCCATTATGTAGACAGAGCGATAGAACTTAATAGAATTGCGCGTTGGTTATGAGCAAATTGTAGAGTAACGACGAATGCTTTCCAAGTGTTTACAACTGTTTCTTCCTTTTTCTTGACATTACTGATCGCATTGGTCTCTTAAGACAAGGGAAGTGACTACCAATCCAGCATGAACATATGGGAACACGAAACTTGAAATAGAGAAAGAAATTCAATTTGTAGTGTCTTCACTAAACTCTACACTTCGTCCTACCGTGACAATTTCCGAATCAAATAGCAGGCTTAGCGTTTAGATTTCCAGTCCGACCTGTCCCACAACTCACAATGATAGGAGGATAATTTTCTAGAATTGAAAAATTATACTCATGACAAAAAAAATACAGGATCCATGCATGTGACTTTGTAATAGCACTGAGGTATGGACAATCGATATACAACCAAACATGACATTTACTTGATGGTGTTACAAAAAAATGTCATAATTGGCTAAAATAACTTAAAACATGTGAAGTGATGGAAATAATCAATGTTTATTTATTATTTTTGTGTTCAGTAACCTGATAAAATAAAAAGGTAAAAAAAATAATTTAAGATTTTGGGGTTTTATTTTGTTTAATATTAACTTGTTTCCACATGTTTAAGTAAGAGCCTAGTAATGATAACAGTATATCCGGAAACTGGTGGAAATGTTAACTAATACAACCACATAAAGATAGATAGATAGATAGATAGATAGATAGATAGATGAGAGAGAGAGATTAATTGATTGAATGTTATACAAAATAAATACATTCATACAAAGAGAGAGAAAGAGAAATAGACAGAGACAGTGAGAGAGACAGAAAGAGATAAAGCTAATTTTTATTCTAGTGAGAAACTAACAGTTGACTTTTAATGGTAAGTAATTTTGTCCCTTGTTACAAATGAAATAATTATTAATGAGTCGGATTGCCAGCTAGAGTTTTGATTTGTAATATATACATTAAATATATATATATATATATATATATATATATATATATATATATATATATATATATATATATATATATATATATATATATAATATATATATATATATATATATATATATAATATATATATATATATAATATATATATATATATATATATATATAAA
>JAZGLO010004041.1:0-13756 GCA_036873155.1 Biomphalaria sudanica | reverse complement strand
GTAGACAACATAGAAGATATAGTAGTACAAGAAAATGGAATTAAAAAACTATTAGCCAACACCAAACCAAATAAAGCGTCTGGACCTGATGGTATTCCAGCTGTTCAAAATACTCTTTCAGGCTTCACTTAACCAGGGCAGAGTACCGAAGGACTGAAAAGAAGTTAATGTCACCTCCCTATTTAAAAAAGGAGAAAAATCTGACCCAGGAAACTACAGACCAGTATCACTTACCAGCATCACATGTAAAATCTTAGAACACATAATATGTAGCAACATCATAAACCACTTAGACAAACATAATGTCCTCACCCCATACCAACATGGCTTTAATAAATATAGATCATGTTAAACACAACTAATAGGACTAATTGATGATTTTTTAAAAGGTTTAGATAATAGTGAACAAATAGATGCTATCTTACTAGATTTTTCCAAGGCTTTTGACAAAGTTCACCACCATAGTTTGCTTAAAAAATTAAAATATTTCGGCATTAATGGTCCACTGCATCAGTGGATTAAAGATTTTCTGATAGGGAGAGAACAAACTGTAATAATAAATGGCTCTAAATCAACACCAATAACAGTAAACTCAGGTGTACCTCAAGGAACAGTCTTGGGTCCACTACTATTTTTAATTTACATAAATGATTTACCAAATTGCATTACTTAGGGAACAAAAGTCAGATTATTTGCAGACGATTGCATAATATATAGAACAATAAAAACAACACAAGACACAGATATTTTACAAAGAGAATTAGATGAATTACAGAAATGGGAATCAAATTGGAGCATGTCTTTCCACCCAGAAAAATGTCAGTTGTTAAGAGTAACAAAAAAACTAAAACAAATTAATTCCACTTATCTTATTCATGGCAAACCAGTAACACAGACTAAAAACTCAAAATACCTAGGTGTTATAATAAATGAAAAACTGTCATGGAATCCACATATTGATGAAACTATAAAAAAATCCAACAAAGCATTAGGGTTTATTAAAAGAAATTTCTATAAATCAAATGAGAACATAAAACTAAAATGTTATTTAACCTTGGTTAGGCCAATAATAGAATATGCATCCACCATATGGGACCCCTCAACTCAAGAAAACATCAAGAAACTGGAACAGACACAAAATACAGCAGTGAGATTCATAACAAATGAATATTCACATTTGACCTATAGTAAAATCACTAAATTTAGAAAGCCTTCAGGACAGAAGACTCAAAAGTAAAGTAGCAATTATACATAAAACACTGAACCATAATCTTCAAATACAAAAACAAAATTTAATAAAATACTCTGAAAGACACAAAGATAAAGGCACATTCCTCATTCCATATGCTAGGACAAATTTGTATAAATACTCCTTCTTCCCTAGTGCTATTAGAGCATGGAATGGGTTGCCTGAGCTAGCCAGGAAAACCAGTGACTTGGCAGAATTTAAGTCATTGGTTAATATGCATGACTAAATGCATGACGCGTAGGACGTAATCATCTTCTTTTTTGAAGTAACGTCTGTATTATATAAGATAAGATAAAATAACGTCAGGTACCCATTTGAGCTGGGTGGACTTTAGGATCCCAAAATTTAAAATTTCAGTCTTCGCCAGTATTCTAACCTGGAACCATTTGGATCGCAAGCCAAGCGCTTTACCACTCAGCCATCGCGCCTCCCATGTGAATACAATATTTACACTAAGTCATGGGATGTAGGAAGTTTATCCAAAACCAACGTGTGAAGATCCCACCGCATTAATGAGACACCAAGTTGAAGCACTGCATCGAGATGCTCATCTGTGAACCGATTACGTCACAATGGTTTCGCCCTCTCCACCTGCTAAATGAAAAGTTACAATTTCGTTTAGTAGGCACGTATGTCATCCTGATTCAATTTCTTGCCACAGAGGTTCAGATTGATTTGACAATTTTTTTCTAATAACTCTTGGTGCCAGTTCGCTATCTCATCCAGAGACACTTCTGGCGGTATCAGTAGTCACTCTCACTAATTTCTCCCAAAGGAAAGAAGGCCTCCTCCTTCATGATGTATGAAACTACTTTGAACAGGTCTTTGCTAGTGGTGCTCCCAATGCATGTTCCTCGCAGCAGATATCTTTTCTGTGATTCTGCGAGCAAGTAGCAAGAGTTGAACGCTATCAGGTATGTCGGCGCTAATGGTAAACATTTCCAGCCCTGCTGCCCTATCTCTTAGATTTTAATTCAGATTTCTAATTTTCATGCGAAAAAGAGTTTGAACGGTTTCTTCTTATGGTCATGGTACATTTCTTACATCAATGATAGTAATCCCCCTTTAAAGCATTCACTGCACTATTTTGTGTCTGTTCCAGTTTCTTAATGTTTTCTTGAGTTGAGGGGTCCCAAACGGTGGATTCATTTAGCAGGTGGAGAGGGCGAAACCATTGTGACGTAATCGCTTCACAGATGAGCATCTCGATGCAGTGCTTCAACTTGGTGTCTCATTAATGCGGTGGGATCTTCACACGTTGGTTTTGGATAAACTTCCTACATCAGTGCATGTCAAAAAAAAAAGGCTTCATTTCACTATTTAAAATGGGAGCAGCTCTGTACCCTGCCCTTACCGCCGACTCATTGTCTTGTCCATTCTTGATAAATATTCTCGTCAATCCCCTTATGGTCCTCTAATGGTCCTCTAATGATCCTCTAATGGTCCTCTAATGATCCTGTAATGATCCTGTAATGATCCTCTAATGATCCTCTAATCTCTGGGCGTTTCTTTGCGATTTTTTCTTGGTGGCTCACACTAAGGATGCCGCCATATTTGTTTATGTTTTTGATTTCATAATGCTGTTTAAAGTTGCGTTCTTTCAAAACAGCCACAAACGTCTCTGTACCGATAAAAACATATTGGTTTATTTTCGTGCTCTATAAAGATGCAAAGATCTGTCCATGTGACCTTATTAGGATGGGTCATAAGACCAGTGACTTCTGCTGTACTGGCAAGTTAGTCCAGTGGTACTTTGTGGTCTTCTAGATATACAAGATTACTGAGACAGACCAGTAATAATACTGAGATTTCAGTTGCAGCAAAAAAAATAGAGTTTATTTAGAAACAAAAGA
The DNA here is from genome assembly GCA_036873155.1 of Biomphalaria sudanica. NCBI lineage: Eukaryota > Metazoa > Mollusca > Gastropoda > Planorbidae > Biomphalaria > Biomphalaria sudanica. The sequence goes on along the minus strand of JAZGLO010004041.1, from coordinate 10,654 downwards.
AAAGATCATGCAATGTAAAAATGGAATAGTATTGTATAATACAGACGTTACTTCAAAAAAGAAGATGATTACGTCCCACGCGTCATGCATTTAGTTATGCATATTAACCAATGACTTAAATTCTGCCAAGTCACTGGTTTTTCTTGCTAGCTCAGGCAACCTATTCCATGCTCTAATAGCACTAGGGAAGAAGGAGTATTGGTACAAATTTGTCCTAGCATATGGGACGAGGAATGTGCCTTTATCTTTGTGTCTTTCAGAGTATTTTATCAAATTTTGTTTTTGTATTTGAAGATTATGGTTCAGTGTTTTATGTATAGTTGCTACTTTACTTTTGAGTCTTCTGTCCTGAACGCTTTCTAAATTTAGTGATTTAACTAAAGGCGTTACTCTAGTCAAATGTCAATATTCATTTGTTATGAATCTCACTGCTCTATTTTGTGTATGTTCCAGTTTTAATGTTTTCTTGAGTTGAAGGGTCCCAGACAGAGGATGCATATTCTATTATTGGTCTAACCAAGGTTAAATAAAATTTTACTTTTATGTTGTTATTTGATTTATAGAAATTCTTTTAATAAACCCTAATGTTTTGTTTGATTTTTTTAGAATTTCATCAATATGTGGATATATATATATATATACAAGAATTGATCGAATAATAAGAGTATATGATTGACCAAGTAATATGACAATTTTTTCAAAAACTAAAATATTTTAAGCAAGTGGTAAGAGAAGATGTCCAACCTTCGTATTTATTGTCTTCAACATTAACACCTGAAATTTGTTTTTAATAAGACATATCAAAACATCTAAAGACCTGAAGAATATCGGAGTTCAACATTTCATCAGATGTGACAGTTCTAAATTCTTTTCACTGTTTCAGACTTACTGAGCTCCTATTCGCCGGGTCTAGGAAGCCAAATGCTCCTGATTTGCATGGGGAACACTATATGCCGCTACAGAAGTTATCTCTAGGGCTCGGGAAAGTGAGGTCTCATTATCAGACTTACTGAGCTCCTATTCGCCAGGTCTAATGTTTGTTTGTAAAATGTTTTACATGTTTCGGATGTTCCTTCAGAGTTGAAGATAGTGTACTTCCTAGTCCAAACCTCCCGCAGGACGACGGGGGATGGGAGCGGGCAGGATTTGAACCCTCGACCATCGATAAATCCGAACGACAGTCCAGCGCACAATCCGCACGACCAAGCAGCCAAATGCTCTTGATTTGCATGGGGAACACTATGTGCCGCTACAGAAGTTCTCTCTAGGGCTTGGGAAAGTGAGGTCTCATTATCAGACTTACTGAGCTCCTATTCGCCAGTTCTAGAAAGCCAAATGCTCTTGATTTGCATATGGAACAATAAGTGCCGCTACAGAAGTTATCTCTAGGGCTTGGGAAAGTGAGGTCTCATTATCAGACTTACTGAGCTCCTATTCGCCAGGTCTAAGAAGCCAAATGCTCTTGATTTGCATGGGGAACACTATGTGCCGCTACAGAAGTTATCTCTAGGGCTTGGGAAAGTGAGGTCTCATTATCAGACTTACTGAGCTCCTATTCGCCAGGTCTAAGAAGCCAAATGCTCTTGATTTGCATGGGGAACACTATGTGACGCTACAGAAGTTATCTCTAGGGCTTGGGAAAGTGAGGTCTCATTATCAGACTTACTGAGCTCCTATTCGCCAGGTCTAAGAAGCCAAATGCTCTTGATTTGCATGGGGAACACTATGTGACGCTACAGAAGTTATCTCTAGGGCTTGGGAAAGTGAGGTCTCATTATCAGACTTACTGAGCTCCTATTCGCCAGGTCTAAGAAGCCAAATGCTCTTGATTTGCATGGGGAACACTATGTGCGGCTACTGAAGTTATTTCTAGGGCTTGGGAAAGTGAGGTCTCATTATCAGACTTACTGAGCTCCTATTCGCCAGTTCTAGGAAGCCAAATGCTCTTGATTTGCATATGGAACAATAAGTGCCGCTATAGAAGTTATCTCTAGGGCTTGGGAAAGTGAGGTCTCATTGAAATAGAGTTTGGAGATTATGCTGATGCTAATGATGATGACGATCAGGATGGACGTAATGTCAGCCATATTGACACCGAGGGAACTGAGTTTGTTTACTTGATTATAAATCTTAATTAGTGGGGCTGGACTTCACACCTGTACACGGGTAACCGTCACGCTGACCAGGCGTCTGTCTAGCTGTGCGAGTATATCTCCAGAGGTAGACATGAACAACTCCCACCCATTTTTTATTTCTTTAGTCCATAGCATTGAGTTCCATGAGGTCCACTAGGAGCTTGGACCACAGAACACATTCAACACACACCACCGCGAGTGATCCTTTTCCACACAAACCACGAGTATATTACTATATCTCAAAGCCCAGTAAGCCGGTAACTAATTGTCATGTAGATAACAGCACAGGGCTCATATTTGTGTATATCAGCGTAGAAACACAGACCAGGGTTATATTTAAAGCAAGAGCTAAACAATTACTACATTTTAATTGTTTAGTCCCTGACACTGATTGAATTTATTGATAGATGTTGACCATTTTTTAGCCACATTGGATAAACGTAACATGCTTAGACAGCACACGGACACTGTCAATACCTATTACTGACGAATTATCTTACCTTACGTATTAACTTCCAATCGTGCTATTGCTTTGTGTGTCTTTTAATATCATATCGCCACTCTTAATCATTAAGATGTCTCTTGTGACTCCTCGTTATTACAGTAACTACTTACGATATGTACTTAGCCACTATGTATGGAGCCCTAGAGGTCAGGACAGGAAGCGGCTAGCGGCCTATACAACACAATCCTGATGACCAGTCTGAAATATATGGACACATAAATCTGCCCACTATGCAACCCTTTACGTTTAGGAGCTTGAAAATTAGTACACTATACATGTACATATTGTACATCAACAAACAAGCTACACAGATAAGTTTGTAGCATCTGTTAATACATGCTGATCAACTTTAATTCATCAATGAAAATGAGTGATGGAGTTAAAAAATATAACGTGACAAAAAAGTAACATAAAAATATAACTAAGGTTTGCTATTAGGACATTTTGTAGAATATTCAGTATATAGCTATTTACTAGACATGTAGGCCTAGGTAGAGCATCCGGCACCGACCGAATATTTTATGTTACTATCCGGCCATATTCGGCTCCGGCCGAATATTTTTAAAAAATGCTATTTCGAGCACTTTTACTTAAGAGAAATATGCATTTTTTAAAAAGTTTCAAAAAAAGAAACTCGTGTGAACTGTTTGTAAGAACTGAGTTTCAGAACATTCCCAATACAGTTTCTAGGCACGAAAATGTGAATGTAATTTATCTGACATTAAGGTTTACACGTGACCATGTTTCGCTCTTTGTTCTACTTCCAGGTCAAATACATGGTTGAATATTCTGGAATCAGCTAGCGTGAACTGTTTTCTATAACAGGACGTTTCTAATAATAAACTCGGAAACGTCAAATGTAGCTTTACTCACCGTTACATCAGATCTGAACGAAGTGGTCGTCTCCTTTCCATTAGAGCTAAAACAGAAAGATTGAAAAACTCCTTCATCCCACTGTCGGTCAGAGTAATAGTAGTTACGTTGAGGTTGTCAATTGTTGTCAAAGTGAATTTTCAATTTGATTAGATCAATACAAATTATCTTATCTTATCTATCTTATCTTATTAAGATCTTGCATTTGTCCATGGGATTACTTTTTAGATGATTCTAGCAGACCAGAGAGTCGAATTCACTCACTAGTGAAGGATTGCTTCATACTGTCCTTAGTAAATCTTTTGGAGGCTTAGATCACAGAGATCCTTCAGCAGCCCAACAAGTTCGATTCACTCGCTATGGATAGATGTACACACATTGTCTTTGTCAATTCTTTCTTTTCAGCTCGCTTTAAGAGAACTTTTCAGTCGAATGACAAAATATATCTACTTTTTCAGACGCTAAACCACCAGCTTGGTGATCTCTCTTTTTCTTCACCAGGGCAACTAACAAGTGAACGTAAAGGATCAGAAATGTTTCCATTCTTAAATTTATCTTTTGCGTTCAGAGTGATTTCCCCTCTTCTGTTTTAGCAAGTATCAAATTTTCCTTTCTTTGCCTCTCTGTGTCGCAATCTACATATATGCATTTTTAAATTTAAAAAAATTTAAATAGAAACATGTTATTTAAAAGAGGTCGTCAGTAGAATAGAGACTGTGCTATTAGAACCCAGTGTAAGGTCTTCTTGAAAACCTCAATTAAACTATATAACTAATGCATTCGTCAATCATGTTCAATATTTAACACATATTAAGCTACTTTTTTTAATGTAAACTATTAATTAAATCTCCGTAGTAAAAGGTTCATGTTCACTCAGAAATACTTTGGATTTAAAATAAACAAAAATGTTCAAAACTTCTCTGCCTCTAATGACCAGATCAATGTTAGTGCTAGACGGTTCATAATGCATTATAAAATCATACTAGCGATGTTTATCTTTGTGTGAACGATTTTCTGATGTAGTAATTAAACAGGAGAGAAAGAATCAATTCTGTTCCAGCATATCGGGACAATTATTTTTTAATTACAACTAGTAGTCAATCAATCCGACATGTTTATCTTGGTTCTGGCATCTCGTTTAAATGATTGGAGCGTTTCCTAAAGAAAGTCTTTTAAGAGTGTCTTGTGTGGGAATTGAAAAGCTCAGTGAATAATTGTGCCTTGTCGCCGTAGTGAATTCAGGACGAGGAAAGTTTCAGCCATGTTTCAACTTTAACTCTTTCTCTCCGTAATTATTTACCACATTCTGGTGGAATCAACGCTGGTATCGTCAGTTAGGAGAGAAAGAGTAAAGAATTAACCCGGAAGTAGTTGTCATGACATTAATTTCATAGCGGCAGGACCTATATAAGAAGCACACGAAAATATTCGAACCTGCACTGTCTGTATCGAAAGTTGACCTTATGGAAAGTTGACCTTATGGAAAGTTGACCTTATGGAAAGTTGACCTTATGGAAAGTTGACCTTATGGAAAGTTGACATTACAGAGAACTTCCTAACACCAAATTACAAGGAAATGTAAAACTTAAAAACTCATTAAAAATAAATTCTTGCGATTTGAATACTAATAAGTAAAAGTAAAGTTCCCCCTTTCAGACCTTGCGATCTGTGTTTTGTGGCCCACGGTTAACGAGGGTGTCATGTGACAGGCACAACGGCCAGCCGCCTTTACTTCTTTACCTCAACTAATGTCAGGCACCCATTGGACCCAGAGCCACCCTAGAGACCAGGGGCGGACTGGATGTCAAAATAGGCCCAGGCATTTCTATACAGTACAGCCCATAAATTGTATATAATATGATAGGACTCCTATTATAGGCCTATCTTTTCTAAAAAGGATTGTTATTTTTTTAATAATGTATCGATAACTGTATGTGTTGATAAGGTGCGCGCAAAGGTTCACGCGTTCAATATAATAAAGTATTGTTCTCCGCCATGACACTAATTGTGGTTGTTTGTTAATTGCTGACTGTGAACCTAGATCTTAATGAACAGAATGCATGCTCTATATCTTTATGAGAAATATAGACCTAATGTTGCTTTTTAATCGCTATATTTGTACCCTAAAAGGATGAAGCCTACTAATAGCACTGTCTTGGATGTAGGCTATTGCTTTTTTTTGAAAATATGTTAGATTAAATTAGTATTACACTGTAGTTTGTAAAAGATTTTTTTAACATATAGCCCCTTTAATATGAAAATATTATAAAACTTTTAACAATTTAATGCGTGCCATAGACTCCATAGAGGCATTCAAGAGGCCTTTTAGTCCCATTTGAGTACCGGCCCACCGGGCATTTGCCCAAATGCCCATATAGCCAGTCCGCCCCTGCTAGAGACCCGAAATTAAAATCACAGTCTTGACCAGGATTCGACCCCGATAATCAATTAATTAATTTTTGTTTAATATTGAAAAGATGAAATAAATTTTACAGTGTTGAGAAATGTGACTGTAAATGTGGAGTTCTCACCTTTAAAAAAACCTTTACTTTTTTTATTTTACTTGTTTGTCTTTTGTAAAACCCTATCTCGCTTCTGTCATGTCATACGATTACTTCGACTGCTGTGCTGAAAGCTACAACGCCAGTCGTTAACCTCGTCACTCACAGTCAAATAAAAAGACTTTTTCCATTCCAACCGTTCCATTGCAAAAAAAAAAATAGAAAATATAGGTCATGCTCGTATATATGTCTATAATGAACCTCATTCACCAATCGTAAAGGAACAACATTAAGCCACGTGACAATATTGATAAAACAATGGAAAGAAAAAAAAACGTATCACGTGACAGCCTTTGTATAGAAGCGATAGAGAATCACGTAGCTAAATGTCGTTATGTTTAGGATTGGTGAATGCGGTCCATTAGCAAAGCAAAGGTAGGCCTATTGTTATTTTGTTTAGGCCACAAATGTTTTGGAAGCGGCCCCTTTTTTTGTTGTTGGTGGATGCACAGGAAAAATAAGATGTTTACAGCATCATGCTTGATATTTTGATGATATTCAGCTGGTAAAAAAAAACGAAATGTCTCTACTCATGTACTTCAAATAAGCTATGAAAATCACACCACTCCTAAGAATGTACAAACAATAGGAATGACTTAAGTATACAAAAACATGGTGGCTGAGTGGTAAAGCGCTTGGCTTCCAAACCACGAGTTCTGAGGTTCGAATCTCGATGAAGGCTGTCTTTTTTTTTTTATTTTCTGGACTTTCTAGACGACCCTGAGTCCATCCAACTCTATTACCTGACATTAGTTGGGGAAAGTTAAGCGGTTGGTCATTGTGCTGGCCACATGACACCTTTGATAACCGTGGGCCACAAACAGATGACCTTTACATCATCTTCCCTATAGATCGCTAGGTTTGAAAGGGGAAACTTTGATTTCATTAGTATACAAAAAGTTTCGCAGTCTAACGAAATCCTTGGATGTCGGTTTTATTCGGCTTATTTGTTTTGGATGTTCCTTTGAAATCGAAAATTATTAAATTCTAGCCCTCATTTCCCGCAGCATGGAGGGCGAGGGCGAAGGCCAAAACTCAAACCTGAGGTCATCTAGATGAAAGAGAGCCACGAAGAGACAGCCATTCATTTATATGTTTAAGGAATCGGAGCTGAATTAATTCCCTTAAATTCAATTAAATTTAAATTTTATAATATTCAATGTGGATTGTCAAATATTTGAGAAAAATCTTTGTAGATGTAAAAATGTTCGTCTCTCATTAGCTCAGACACACACACACACACACACACACGCACAAACGTATACACACAACGAAGCTAAAATAAGATATATGTGGATTTGAGGACTATGACCTCCCTAAACTGATGATAGACTATCTGTAATGATACAGAAATAGTCTCGGCATTATTTATGTTTGGAAATTGTCGCTCACACAGTAGCCCCCTCTCCACGAAGCTGATGTGTCCAGTTTAGAAGCAGAAGTGACACAAGTTCTGCCAGAGTTTAGATCTAGACTCTAGCACTTGTATGCTGCGAACTACTAGGAGTCAGCAGTTCTTAACTCTTTCTTTCCTAACCGAAGATACAAACGTTGATTCCATCAGAATGTGGTAAATAATTACGGAGAGAAAGCGTTAAGATGTCTTTCCAAAGTTTCATTACAAATTAAGGTAGCAGATCTAGTATCTAATGACAGATCTTTGGACAGATCGAAGTGGATCTTCACAATGATACAATGATTGATTTTAGAATCAAATGATATGATAGTTTCTTTCTTTTTAAATTTTATCTTTTTTTTTACAAAGCTCATTCGTCTGTCTGTCTTGTAAAAAGTTTGTACACGTTAATTCTCCCACACCCATTCTCGGTTCAAATTGAAACTTCGCACAATTATTCATTAACATAGACAAGACATGTATAATTATTTTATTTTTAAAGTAGCCAATTAGACAATTAATAGCAACAAAGGAAATGAATACTTCAGTAGTCACAGACATGGCTCAATTTGTTGGGTTTAATTCCCCTTAAATAATTGTTAAAGTTATTTCTCTCTCACGCATTCTCCGATCAAATAGATACTTTAAACAATTATTTATTGTACCATAACACGAATCAATAAACAAAAATACTCATTTAGTCAATTACTAACTGGTAATTAATTATTTTGTTTGATATCGAATAAGGGAAATAACTTGTACATTATTGGTAGATATAGTTTTAAGGACGGAGTTCTCTCTCTTTAAAAAATTTTTTTTTATTTTTTTTCTTGTTTCTTCAGTTTGGGCCGGACATCTGTTTGAAATGAATCACTCAAAGTACGACACCATCTACCAGGATATGTCCAGTGAAGACGTGGCCTTGTATTCACTGGCCTCCCTTGTGTTTACTTTAGTGAATAACTCTTGCGTCTCAACAGGAGTAGGTCTTTTTGGGATGATAGCCAACGCTCTCAACATGGTCGTCTTCTACAGGCAAGGTCTGAGCAGCTCCATCAACATCAGCTTCTTCTTCATCTCCATTTCTGACACGTTCACCATCCTCTTCATCCAATGGGCCAACATCTGTTTCAACCCCTACATAGACAACACCAGGGCGCCGCTGTTTTACGCCGAGCTCTACTACATCACCGGGGGCTGGCCGTCTGGTTTGTGTTGCCGGATCACGCTGTACATAACTGTCTATGTCACGACTGAAAGATGTCTCTGCATACTATTTCCGTTGAAGATTAAAAATTTAATAACCCCGACGAGAACAAAAATGATGATCGCTTTTATTTGTATATTTAACACAGCCGCCCTGGCTCCGGAGTATTCATCTATTTACTTGGACTGGTATTTTAACAAGGTGAGAAATGAAACAATACTAGGGGTTGCTTTCAGAAGCAACAGAGACCAGACCCAAGGGGTCACGTGGCTGCTTCATGTCGTGCTGACAGTGTTTGGTCTCTTCAGCGTCATCGTGCTGACGTCAGTGCTCGTCATCCATCTGCGACGCCAGACAAAATGGCGGATGAAGAACAGCGTGGAGAACAAGCTCCGCCCCACCTTGACATCACGTGACCGGAAGTCGGTGGTCCTCGTGGCTGCCGTGGCTACCTTCGTAGTCATCTCCTACATTCCGTTGACGTCCGTGTCCCTGGTCACTGTCTTTGTGTCCGAGTTCTACATAGGAGGGAAACTGTTTCAAATATTTCGTGACACCTGGGCGATGATCATGCTGGTCGGGATGACCAACGCCAGCGCGAATATTTTTATCTACTACAGTATGAATTCCAAATATAGACAGACCTTTAGGGAATTCCTGTGCAAAAAGCAATGAATTATGGTTTAGTTCGTATCTGCATACACAACATCATACAAGCTATAAAAAAATAGTTGGCATTTAGGTGAAATCTGGGTGTTTCCTCAGGCCTTATTAACAAAAATGTTTTTAAATAATAGAATTTTGAAAATGTCTTTGTTTTTAAGCAGCAACCAACCAAGTAGATATTGAGAGGAATAATGTGTGTTTTTTTTTAAAAGAAAACCTCAGAATTTGCGCTATTCAATTTTAGCTTTATCATCATAGGAATCCTTGGGCCTTAGGCCTCTTTTCTTTTCTTTGCCTCTTTTTTGGGCTTAATGTGCCTCTTGTATGGGCCATCTTGCCTCTTTTGTGGGCTTTTTTTTTTTTCCAATATGTTTTTATTTGTAAGTTCTCATAATTCACAAGTATTAAATCATAAACAATTGAAAATTGATTGACCTAAACATACAATAATAGTAACAGAAACATTATTTAATATCAAAGACATACTACCTAACCATCCTGGCCATTGAATCCATCAAAGACACAACAATGATGCAAGTTTTCTTTTTATATAAATAACAGATTTTCTGCATTGTGTATTTTTCGGCAGTTAAGTTTTTTTGTTTACATATCTAAGATTTAATTCATCCAAATTCAGGTTTTGACAATAATGAATAAAATGAATAGTATTTTTTTCTATTTGTCGCTTTGAAATGATAGGAATTATACATCTTATCTTATCTTATTTAATACAGACGTTACTTCAAAAAAGAAGATGATTACGTCCTACACGTCATGCATTTAGTCATGCATATTAACCAATGATTAGCCTAAATTCTGCCAAGTCACTGGTTTTCCTGGCTAGCTCAGGCAACCCATTCCATGCTCTAATAGCACTAGGAAGAAGGAGCACTTGTACAAATTTGTCCTAGCATATGGGACATATCGAAATCAATGACGTTTTATTAATTGTTTGATTCTATTAATATATTAATAATAATAATAATAATTTTGTTATAAGTGCTGTTAACTAAAAAATGTAGGCTCAAGGCTGTGATAAAAACATAAACACTAGAGCTAAAATGACAAACTAATCTAAAAAAGTTGTAAACAGGTAGGTCTTAATGTTCTTCTTGAATGTAGTGTAGCATGTTGTCTGTCTGAGATCAATGGGGAGTGAGTTCCAAACTTTTGGTCCGTGAACTGAAAAGCCCGCAGACCGTAGCTTTTGAGGGAGAAACGTGACACAACTATTTTTATGACGTTCTGAAATATTTAAAGTCGATCATGATAGATAAATAGATAGATAGATAGATAGACAGATAGATAGAT
>JAZGLO010004040.1:0-19442 GCA_036873155.1 Biomphalaria sudanica | reverse complement strand
GACATATTACTGAATTTGAACGAAGTAGACAACATAGAAGATATAGTAGTACAAGAAAATGGAATTCAAAAACTATTGGCCAACACCAAACCAAATAAAGCGTCTGGACCTGATGGTATTCCAGCTAGATTACTCAAAGAACTAAGCAATGAGCTAGCCCCAGTGTTCAAATACTCTTTCAGGCTTAACTTAACCAGGGCAGAGTGCCAAAGGACTGAAAAGAAGCTAATGTCACCCCCCCCCCTATTTAAAAAAGGAGAAAAATCTGACCCAGGAAACTACAGACCAGTATCACTTACCAGCATCACATGTAAAATCTTAGAACACATAATATGTAGCAACATCATAAACCACTTAGACAAACAAAATGTCCTCACACCATACCAACATGGCTTTAGGAAATATAGATCATGTGAAACACAACTAATAGGACTAATTGATGATTTTTCAAAAGGTTTAGATAATAGTGAACAAATAGATGCTATCTTACTAGATTTTTCCAAGGCTTTTGACAAAGTTCACCACCATAGTTTGCTTAAAAAATTAAAATATTTCGGCATTAATGGTCCACTGCATCAGTGGATTAAAGATTTTCTGATAGGGAGTGTGACGAGATGTTTAATTAGTCAATAGTTGGCTAGTTTAGTTAAGTCTAGGGGAGATTTTATTAATTTTATCCCGCTCACATATAAGATTTTGTACAGGCACACCGCAACTAACAGTAAGGACAGACCAATATTATACGTTTATAAATAAAAATAATTTAATAAATGAAAGTTTACAAAAGATAAATGATCAAATAAATTTATAATTAAGAAATAAAATGAAGGTGCTAATATTTAATATGACTGCTCATCATGGATTGCTAATTGGTGAGTGATTGGAAGAGAAGAAGAGTGTTCCTATGCCTTGAGTACTTATACTCTTTGCTGCTAGCCCGTGGGTTGTGGGTCGTCTTCTGGCGGTCGAAGGACTAGCACTCAGAAGGATGATTCACCCGGCTCTGTCTTAGGACGTCGGCTCGGGATAGTCTCTAGGCTGTAGGCAAGCTGGCTCTAGGGTGAGGCCGCTGCCTGTTTAGCAGTAGAGAGGGTTGGTGCTGCAGACTAAGTTGTAGTGGGGTGATCTCTCAGCTGTGATCTCTAGCTCGTAGAGAGCCGTGCTAACTCAACACCAGTTTGTCTTCTGCAGCGAAGGTTGCTCTAATCTGTCGGCATTAGGCAGTAGCTATAGGGCAGTGGACAGTTTGGGCCGGGTACTGGGCAGATGATACTGGGCAGTAAAAGGCACTGTGGACACTGGGCAATATGTTAAGGCCAAGGACAGTAGGCAATGCCTTCTTGCTAACAGTATATAATTGGGGGGGGGGGTGTATCTGGTGTGGTCTGCTTCGGTTACCGCTTTGAGTGGAGATCTGGTAGTTGTAGCAATCGTGCGTAGCAATCAGGGGTAGCAACAAGGGGTAGCAACCAGGGGTAGCAACCAGGCTGGGGATAAGACAGACAATTAGGAACCTCCTAAAGGCATTGAGCAGGGATTCCCATATGCCTTGCAATCAATCAGATGTAGGCATTGGTATCAATCCTAATAAGGCATTTAAGACAATTAAGCATAAAATCTTAAAGCATGCGTATAACTCAATAACAAAAGATACAAGTAAGATAACCACAATAAATGTGTCATCATACAATGTAGGATGATACTAGTCAAGATTCATCCATTAAATTTGATTACGACGATAAGCAATCAGTTATAATACAATGGGGAATGAGCATATTAAATACTAAAGGATAAGATGAAAATAAAATACTAGGGATCGAGATACAATGATAAGGGTTTGATATAATTAATCAAAATTAAACTCATCCAAGGAATTATAAGTTCACAAGTGTGTGAGACATAATAATATGTATGAGGGATATAATAGAAAAGTGAAATAATTAATTTCACATGGGCTCTGTAAGTTTAGAGAACTGTGATATAAGTTCATAGACAGTACTAAGATTCACGAAAGGTTATTGTTTACATCAATCACTAAGATACAGGAATGGATGAAACATAATACATCAAATATAATAACTATGGCCTCAAACTTGGACAATCATAGCGGCATTAATAATACTATATGAAGATATAGCATTGACATAGAATAGCACAATGTACATACACACTTACAGTAATGTCATAATGTAATGACGGGGAACGTGGTTGTGTACTAATGTGTACTCACACATTCCTATAAGATAAAATAAGTATAGTAAAATGTTTACACTTACCCGTTTGTCCCTAATGAAACCTCACAACTAAACTTCCTAATAGAGGAGACTATATGAATCCTAGCGGGCCTAACTTAGAATGCTTTGGTCTCTCTCTATATATAGTTGGGGCATTTCGTTTAACGGGTGGGGAAGAAAGCTAGGTGATTTTCTCACATGTATCGATGTACCGGAGATGTCAGGCGTCAAAGTCCGATTTATGGCCTGTACGATTTACCGTGAGAGTAGGGACTAAGACGAATATGCATTTGTCCAGTCCGAGTGCAACGCTATTCTTAGAGCGGTGCGTATCCTGCGGGGGGGGGGGGGGATAGGGGGAATGGGTGTGAAAAGTTATTAAGCCTGTGCGTGTAGCGCTGGTGCCGCGACCATTGTGTGCTGGTCAGCTGTCCAGCGGTCAAAAAATTAAAAGTTAGCCCTAGAGAAGCTAGATAATGTTTTACGTCGAGATTCGTCCCGTGAGAAACAGTACGAGGGGAGATAAATCCTACAAGAATTTAAATGTGGGTGGACAGGAAAATAATGATAAAGTTAAAATTTAAAGTTTCTCACGATTTGCTGGGAACAACTCAAATGAATTTTTGTATGCAAGTTTCGTATCGTCACAGGGAGAGAACAAACTGTAATAATAAATGGCTCTAAAAAAACACCAATAACAGTAAACTCAGGTGTACCTCAAGGAACAGTCTTGGGTCCACTACTATTTTTAATTTACATAAATGATTTACCAAATTGCATTACTTCAGGAACAAAAGTCAGATTATTTGCAGACGATTGCATAATATATAGAACAATAAAAACAACACAAGACACAGATATTTTACAAAGACAATTAGATGAATTACAGAAATGGGAATCAAATTGGAGCATGTCTTTCCACCCAGAAAAAGGTCAGTTGTTAAGAGTAACAAAAAAACTAAAACAAATTAATTCCACTTATCTTATTCATGGCAAACCAGTAACACAGACTAAAAACGCAAAATACCTAGGTGTTATAATAAAAGAAAAACTGTCATGGAATCCACATATTGATGAAACTATAAAAAAATCAAACAAAGCATTAGGATTTATTAAAAGAAATTTCTATAAATCAAATAAGAACATAAAACTAAAATGTTATTTAACCTTGGTTAGGCCAATAATAGAATATGCATCCTCCATATGGGACCCCTCAACTCAAGAAAACATCAAGAAACTGGAACAGACACAAAATACAGCAGTGAGATTCATAACAAAGGAATATTCACATTTGACTAGAGTAACACCTATAGTAAAATCACTAAATTTAGAAAGCCTTCAGGACAGTAGACTCAAAAGTAAAGTAGCAATTATACATAAAACACTGAACCATAATCTTCAAATACAAAAACAAAATTTAATAAAATACTCTGAAAGACACAAAGATAAAGGCACATTCCTCATTCCATATGCTAGGACAAATTTGTACAAATACTCCTTCTTCCCTAGTGCTATTAGAGCATGGAATGGGTTGCCTGAGCTAGCCAGGAAAACCAGTGACTTGGCAGAATTTAAGTCATTGGTAAATATGCATGACTAAATGCATCTTCTTTTTTGAAGTAACGTCTGTATTATATAAGATAAGATAAAATAACGTCAGGTACCCATTAGAGTTGGGTGGACTTTAGGATCCCAAAATTAAAAATTTCAGCCTTCGCCAGGATTCTAACCTGGAACCATTTGGATCGCAAGCCAAGCGCTTTACCACTCAGCCATCGCGCCTCCTATGTGAATACAATATTTACACTAAGTCATGGGATGTAGGAAGTTTATCCAAAACCAACGTGTGAAGATCCCACCGCATTAATGAGACACCAAGTTGAAGCACTGCATCGAGATGCTCATCTGTGAAGCGATTACGTCACAATGGTTTCGCCCTCTCCACCTGCTAAATGAAAAGTTACAATTTCGTTTAGTAGGCACGTAGGTCATCCTGATTCAATTTCTTGCCACAGAGGTTCAGATTGATTTGACATTTTTTCTAATAACTCTTGGTGCCAGTTCGCTATCTCATCCAGACATACTTCTGGCGGTATCAGTAGTCACTCTCACTAATTTCTCCCAAAGGAAAGAAGGCCTCCTCCTTCATGATGTATGAAACTACTTTGAACAGGTCTTTGCTAGTGGTGCTCCCAATGCATGTTCCTCGCAGCAGATATCTTTTCTGTGATTCTGCGAGCAAGTAGCAAGAGTTGAACGCTATCAGGTATGTCGGCGCTAATGGTAAACATTTCCAGCCCTGCTGCCCTATCTCTTAGATTTTAATTCAGATTTCTAATTTTCATGCGAAAAAGAGTTTGAACGGTTTCTTCTTATGGTCATGGTACATTTCTTACATCAATGATAGTAATCCCCCTTTAAAGCATTCACTGCACTATTTTGTGTCTGTTCCAGTTTCTTAATGTTTTCTTGAGTTGAGGGGTCCCAAACGGTGGATTCATTTAGCAGGTGGAGAGGGCGAAACCATTGTGACGTAATCGCTTCACAGATGAGCATCTCGATGCAGTGCTTCAACTTGGTGTCTCATTAATGCGGTGGGATCTTCACACGTTGGTTTTGGATAAACTTCCTACATCAGTGCATGTCAAAAAAAAAAGGCTTCATTTCACTATTTAAAATGGGAGCAGCTCTGTACCCTGCCCTTACCGCCGACTCATTGTCTTGTCCATTCTTGATAAATATTCTCGTCAATCCCCTTATGGTCCTCTAATGGTCCTCTAATGATCCTCTAATGGTCCTCTAATGATCCTGTAATGGTCCTGTAATGATCCTCTAATGATCCTCTAATCTCTGGGCGTTTCTTTGCGATTTTTTCTTGGTGGCTCACACTAAGGATGCCGCCATATTTGTTTATGTTTTTGATTTCATAATGCTGTTTAAAGTTGCGTTCTTTCAAAACAGCCACAAACATCTCTGTACCGATAAAAACATATTGGTTTATTTTCGTGCTCTATAAAGATGCAAAGATCTGTCCATGTGACCTTATTAGGATGGGTCATAAGACCAGTGACTTCTGCTGTACTGGCAAGTTAGTCCAGTGGTACTTTGTGGTCTTCTAGATATACAAGATTACTGAGACAGACCAGTAATAATACTGAGATTTCAGTTGCAGCAAAAAAAATAGAGTTTATTTAGAAACAAAAGAAAAGATCATGCAATGTAAAAATGGAATAGTATTGTATAATACAGACGTTACTTCAAAAAAGAAGATGATTACGTCCCACGCGTCATGCATTTAGTTATGCATATTAACCAATGACTTAAACTCTGCCAAGTCATTGGTTTTTCTTGCTAGCTCAGGCAACCCATTCCATGTTCTAATAGCACTAGGGAAGAAGGAGTATTGGTACAAATTTGTCCTAGCATATGGGACGAGGAATGTGCCTTTATCTTTGTGTCTTTCAGAGTATTTTATCAAATTTTGTTTTTGTATTTGAAGATTATGGTTCAGTGTTTTATGTATAGTTGCTACTTTACTTTTGAGTCTTTTGTCCTGAAGGCTTTCTAAATTTAGTGATTTAACTAAAGGCGTTACTCTAGTCAAATGTGAATATTCATTTGTTATGAATCTCACTGCTCTATTTTGTGTATGTTCCAGTTTTAATGTTTTCTTGAGTTGAAGGGTCCCAGACAGAGGATGCATATTCTATTATTGGTCTAACCAAGGTTAAATAACATTTTACTTTTATGTTGTTATTTGATTTATAGAAATTTCTTTTAATAAACCCTAATGTTTTGTTTGATTTTTTTAGAATTTCATCAATATGTGGATATATATATATATATATATATATATATACAAGAATTGATCGCTTAAGGGGAGGTACACCTAAAAAATCTATTTACGTTAATATTTATCAGAAATTTATCAAACTTGTATGGTTGATACAGTAATTCATCCTGATTTTAAAAACATAGAAAAAATGTGTTTGACTTTTGTGGTTGCCATGGAAACGGCCGCCATCTTGTTTTTTGTATATGATTTTTAAAATGCTATTTCTCTTTAACTAATAGACAAATATAAGTCAAATCTGTTTCATTTGAAAAAGAAAACAACAAAGAATAAAGTGACATCTCAAAATTTATTATATTTTAATATTTGTTTTTAAAATGTAACAGTAAAGTTAATCATTCATTTTTTTAAAGAAAAATATATTTTTTTTACATTCATGTCCATAGAAAATGAAAACCTAACAAGATATTTAAAAAATCAAGATGTCACATGAAAGTATTACAATAGATCTTTAAGTGTTTCAAATTTCATGTAAATATCTGTAATGGTTCTAAAGATATATAAATTTTAGTGAATGCATTTTTGGAAAACGGCCATTTTGAGAAAAACTGATTTTAAATAAAATGATGTTTGTAAAACTAAGTTAACTAACTATATTTGAATATATAAAACTTGTAAGTTAAAGAACAACATGTAAACTAGTGTTATTCAAAATGTCACATCATTAAACCAACTAGTTTTTAAGTTATAAGACTTTTAAGAAGACTAATCAAGAAAAAACAGAAATGAGAAAAAAAGCAAAAATTGAGAACTTCCATAAAAGATTTAAAATTGTCCAGATGAATATGAAACTCCTTCAGCTTCAATAAACTGCAATTCTTTACGTGCCTTAGCCTCCTTTCTTAACAACAGTCTCCTTTTTACAACTTGTTGTTTTTTATAAGCTGCATTTTTCAAGCGTTTCTTAAGTCTCAATAATCCAAGTCGCTGGCTGCTTTTGCTTACCTGGCAGTTGAAAAAACTTTTTATTTCACTACCAAAAGAAAAGCCAAAATTGAATTGTCCTGCTGCAGCTAAAACAGAAAAGTTAACTTTTTTTAGTGAAGAAAATCTTGATTTGCTGCAAATATTCCAAATACATGAATGAAAAGACTCATTCCCATTTTGAGTTGAGCCAAGCAAACATCGTTGTAGAAGTTGAGGCTCTGACAATCTTTTGTATATAGGCTTCAGATGTTCTGCTAGTAAGTCATAATTGAGAGGCGTATGTATATGGAGATTGTGTTTACCAGGCTTTACATTTTTTGCCTCACAAGACTTATAAAAACACCAAGAATCTGCACCTGAAGGACACAGATGATGCATCGGCCTCTTATCGGTCGAAAAATTGTGATACATGCTCGCAAGTATAGCATTTCTCATTTGCTTAGCATCATTATGTTTCCGTATCACTCTAGTGTAATACTTGGACAGTTTTTTGATTGTTTGTTGTGTAAGTTTACCTACACCATTACCTCCAAGTGAAATTCCTTTCTTGCTACAATCTGTAACCAAATTACGGAGTGCAGTGCCCATCCTTTTCCCCACATGGTTGACACACTCTTCTTTTGTTATAGGTACATCTCCATAGGGTTTTATTTCACAGACTTTATTAAAGGCTTTAGAATCACCATCTGACAACATAGTGGTGTAGCGCAATTTGAACTTCTCAATAGATCTCCTCCACAAGATCTCGGCCGCATGTGTTTCCATCATTCCAGATGATCCTGAAAAATTTAAAACAAAAAGTTATGGGAAAGACAATAAACTGTTTTGTATGCTGTTTTTAAATAATTTAAAAAAACATGTCAGTATAAAAATGAATCTAGATTTTAATTACTGTAAAAGGTTTTAAAACAATAGAAAAATATCTCACCTGTATAGTTGATATCACAATCAGGTTTGTGGGATTCAAACCATTCTTTGTAGTGTGCAGGAGATTGTGCTTTTAGTCTAGTACCAGTTGTGCTACAAGTTTGGCAAAAGCTAGATAGTACTTCAAAATCAATGACATAGCCTGTCAATACATCTATGACACAGCTAACACCTATCATTGATTTATGTCCTCTGGTCATCCAAGTACCATCAAATGAAATGGCAATGTCCAAAATGTCATCATCACTTAGAGCTGAATTGCTATTTTTTGCATGTTCCTTTCTTACAAGTCGAATAGTTTTACTATGCAAAGCCTGACGAACATCTTCAGCATCCTTATAAATGGACTTTGTCCTGTTGTAGACATGATTGGCTGATAGACCCGGTAGGTCTAAATGTTCACAAAATTTGTTGAAAGTTAATGGTCCTAGTCCACACAACGAGGAGGCAACAACAGCAGATGTGTCGATGGAAAATTTTTTATCATTGAGTGAGCGTTCAGATGTAAAAACATCATTCACCACAGTGCCACAATTATCGCAGTAAAGTTTCAGTTTTAATACAAGTCCGAATCGACTGTTGTCATCTGAATGCAAAGTTAGACCATCAGCATTACAATAAGGACACAGAAGAGGTGAAAGCAATTTTTCAATTTGACTAATGTCAATGATTGTTCTATATGTCTGTTTAGCTGACTGGTCATTAAATAGAGAGCTAGAGCTTCCAATGTCCATAGCAGGAATATCAACAGTTTTTTTTTTTGGAACTTGTTTGCAAAGACAACAACACCGACGAGTTAGCTGGAGTTGAAGGAGCTGGTGTTACTTTGTCTAGATCTAGTTCATGATCTTTTCGACATAGGCCAACAGTGTTCTTCATCTTGGCAATCTTGCGAGCCTCTAAAAGTTGTTTACTTCTTTTTTTAAATCTTCCCATGGCTAGCACTAGAGCTAGAATGTCTAGAGCAGTAGAACTAGATGATACTAATGCTAGTAGATGTGATGATAATTATGGATAAGACTTAGATCTAGTCAAGCTCAAATAAGAATGAACTTGAAGACAATCACTGAATAAGTCACAATCGTAGAACTTAGAAGTCTAAGCTCTAGAATATTATCAATATAGATCTAGACTATATATTTTATAAATCGAATCTATATAAATCTAGACTAGAATAATATGATATCCACAGGCAATCCAGCAGAGTCGCCAGAGAGACTAGTCTGATTAGTTATAGTATTAGAATTATTAGATCTACAACAATTTTTCACATACGATAATTTCAACACGCTGTAGACAGTTCAGCCATTTATTTTCGATAACCTGAGGTACACAAAGTCGCTAGGGGAATCCTAAGAATAGACCAATCAGAACGCAGCATTTATAGCGGGGCTATATTTACACCAAAACTAATCAAAAAGAGTACGTAAGTTTCTAAATATAGCGAAAATGTGCTAATAAAAGATTAGGAAGTGATGCCAAATCTTAAAAGACCTTTGGACGCTGAACAAATTGATACCAAATATGACTATTTTATTTGCAATGCACAAAAAATTTTTAACCTGTAACTATGGAGAATTTTTGCATTTTCTTATAAAATCGTCATTAATATACACCCGAAAAATGTAAAAAAATATGTTTTAAAGCATTATTTAAAAAAAATTAAAGTACTTATCAAGTAAATAAATGGATAAGCTATCTAAATATGGTTAAATCTAAAAATCGATTTTTGGGTCCAAAATTTCGATTTCCAAAGGTGATCCTCCCCTTAATAAGAGTATAGGATTGACCAAGTAATAAGACAATTTTTTTCAAAAACTAAAATATTTTAAGCAAGTGGTAAGAGAAGATGTACAACCTTCGTATTTATTGTCTTCAACATTAACACCTCAAATTTGTTTTTAATAAGACATATCAAAACATCTATAGATCTGAAGAATATCGGAGTTCAACATTTCATCAGATGTGACAGTTCTAAATTCTTTTCACTGTTTCAGACTTACTGAGCTCCTATTCGCCAGGTCTAGGAAGCCAAATGCTCCTGATTTGCATATGGAACAATAAGTGCCGCTACAGAAGTTCTCTCTAGGGCTTGGGAAAGTGAGGTCTCATTATCAGACTTACTGAGCTCCTATTCGCCAGGTCTAAGAAGCCAAATGCTCCTGATTTGCATATGGAACAATAAGTGCCGCTACAGAAGTTCTCTCTAGGGCTTGGGAAAGTGAGGTCTCATTATCAGACATATTGAGCTCCTATTCGCCAGGTCTAGGAAGCCAAATGCCCTTGATTTGCATGGGGAACACTATGTGCCGCTACAGAAGTTATCTCTAGGGCTTGGGAAAGTGAGGTCTCATTATCAGACTTACTGAGCTCCTATTCGCCAGGTCTAAGAAGCCAAATGCTCTTGATTTGCATGGGGAACACTATGTGCCGCTACAGAAGTTCTCTCTAGGGCTTGGGAAAGTGAGGTCTCATTATCAGACTTACTGAGCTCCTATTCGCCAGTTCTAGGAAGCCAAATGCTCTTGATTTGCATATGGAACAATAAGTGCCGCTACAGAAGTTCTCTCTAGGGCTTGGGAAAGTGAGGTCTCATTATCAGACTTACTGAGCTCCTATTCGCCAGGTCTAAGAAGCCAAATGCTCCTGATTTGCATATGGAACAATAAGTGCCGCTACAGAAGTTCTCTCTAGGGCTTGGGAAAGTGAGGTCTCATTATCAGACATATTGAGCTCCTATTCGCCAGGTCTAGGAAGCCAAATGCCCTTGATTTGCATGGGGAACACTATGTGCCGCTACAGAAGTTATCTCTAGGGCTTGGGAAAGTGAGGTCTCATTATCAGACTTACTGAGCTCCTATTCGCCAGGTCTAAGAAGCCAAATGCTCTTGATTTGCATGGGGAACACTATGTGCCGCTACAGAAGTTCTCTCTAGGGCTTGGGAAAGTGAGGTCTCATTATCAGACTTACTGAGGTCCTATTCGCCAGTTCTAGGAAGCCAAATGCTCTTGATTTGCATATGGAACAATAAGTGCCGCTACAGAAGTTCTCTCTAGGGCTTGGGAAAGTGAGGTCTCATTGAAATATAGTTTGGAGATTATGCTGATGCTGATGATGATGACGATCAGGATGGACGTAATGTCAGCCATATTGACACCGAGGGAACTGAGTTTGTTTACTTGATTATAAATCTTAATTAGTGGGGCTGGACTTCACACCTTTACTCGGGTAACCGTCACGCTGACCAGGCGTCTGTCTAGCTGTGCGAGTATATCTCCAGAGGTAGACATGAACAACTCCCACCCATTTTTTATTTCTTTAGTCCATAGCATTGAGTTCCATGAGGTCCTTTAGGAGCTTGGACCACAGAACACATTCAACACACACCACCGCGAGTGATCCTTTTCCACACAAACCACGAGTATATTACTATATCTCAAAGCCCAGTAAGCCGGTAACTAATTGTCATGTAGATAACAGCACAGGGCTCATATTTGTGTATATCAGCGTAGAAACACAGACCAGGGTTATATTTAAAGCAAGAGCTAAACAATTACTACATTTTAATTGTTTAGTCCCTGACACTGATTGAATTTATTGATAGATGTTGACCATTTTTCAGCCACATTGGATAAACGTAACATGCTTAGACAGCACACGGACACTGTCAATACCTATTACTGACGAATTATCTTACCTTACGTATTAACTTCCAATCGTGCTATTGCTTTGTGTGTCTTTTAATATCATATCGCCACTCTTAATCATTAAGATGTCTCTTGTGACTCCTCGTTATTACAGTAACTACTTACGATATGTACTTAGCCACTATGTATGGGGCCCTAGAGGTCAGGACAGGAAGCGGCTAGCGGCCTATAAAACACGATCCTGATGACCAGTCTGAAATATATGGACACATAAATCTGCCCACTATACAACCCTTTACGTTTCGGAGCTTAAAAATTAGTACACTATACATGTACATATTGTACATCAACAAACAAGTTACACAGATAAGTTTGTAGCATCTGTTAATACATGCTGATCAACTTTAATTCATCAATGAAAATGAGTGATGGAGTTTAAAACTATAACGTGAAAAAAAATAAACTTAAAAATATAACTAAGGTTTGCTATTAGGACATTTTGTAGAATCTTCAGTATATAGCTATTTACTAGACATGTAGGCCTAGGTACAGCATCCGGCTCCGACCGAATATTTTATGTTACTATCCGGCCATATTCGGCTCCGGCCGAATATTTTTAAAAAATGCTATTTCGAGCACTTTTACTTAAGAGAAATATGCACTATTTAAAAAGTGTCAAAAAGAGAAACTCGTGTGAACTGTTTGTAAGAACTGAGTTTCAGAACATTCCCCATACAGTTTCTAGGCACGAAAATGTGAATGTAATTTATCTGACATTAAGGTTTACACGTGACAATGTTTCGCTCTTTGTTCTACTTCCAGGTCAAATACATGGTTGAATATTCTGGAATCAGCTAGCGTGAACTGTTTGCTATAACAGGACGTTTCTAATAATAAACTCGGAAACGTCAAATGTAGCTTTACTCACTGTTACATCAGATCTGAACGAAGTGGTCGTCTCCTTTCCATTAGAGCTAAAACAGAAAGATTGAAAAACTCCTTCATCCCACTGTCGGTCAGAGTAATAGTAGTTACGTTGAGGTTGTCAATTGTTGTCAAAGTGAATTTCCAATTTGATTGGATCAATACAAATTATCTTATCGTATCTATCTTATCTTATTAAGATTTTGCATGTGTCCATGGGATTACTTTTTAGATGATTCTAGCAGACCAGAGAGTCGAATTCACTCACTAGTGAAGGATTGCTTCATACTGTCCTTAGTAAATCTTTTGGAGGCTTAGATCACAGAGATCCGTCAGCAGCCCAACAAGTTCGATTCACTCGCTAGGGATAGATGTACACACATTGTCTTTGTCAATTCTTTCTTTTCAGCTCGCTTTAAGAGAACTTTTCAGTCGAATGACAAACTATATCTACTTGTTCAGACGCTAAACCACCAGCTTGGTGATCTCTCTTTTTCTTCACCAGGGCAACTAACAAGTGAACGTAAAGGATCAGAAATGTTTCCATTCTTAAATTTATCTTTTGCGTTCAGAGTGATTTCCCCTCTTCTGTTTTAGCAAGTATCAAATTTTCCTTTCTTTGCCTCTCTGTGTCGCAATCTACATATATGTATTTTTAAATTAAAATTTTTTTAAATAGAAAAATTTTATTTAAAAGAGGTCGTCAGTAGAATAGAGACTGTGATATTAGAACCCATTGTAAGGTCTTCTTGAAAACCTCAATTAAACTATATAACTAATGCATTCGTCAATCATGTTCAATATTTATAACATATTAAGCTACTTTTTTAAAATGTAAACTATTAATTAAATCTCCGTAGTAAAAGGTTCATGTTCACTCAGAAATACTTTGGATTTAAAATAAACAAAAATGTTCAAAACTTCTCTGCCTCTAATGACCAGATCAATGTTAGTGCTAGACGGTTCATAATGCATTATAAAATCATACTAGCGATGTTTATCTTTGTGTGAACGATTTTCTGATGTAGTAATTAAACAGGAGAGAAAGAATCAATTCTGTTCCAGCATATCGGGACAATTATTTTTTAATTACAACTAGTAGTCAATCAATCCGACATGTCTATCTTGGTTCTGGCATCTCGTTTAAATGATTGGAGCGTTTCCTAAAGAAAGTCTTTTAAGAGTGTCTTGTGTGGGAATTGAAAAGCTCAGTGAATAATTGTGCCTTGTCGCCGTAGTGAATTCAGGACGAGGAAAGTTTCAGCCATGTTTCAACTTTAACTCTTTCTCTCCGTAATTATTTACCACATTCTGGTGGAATCAACGCTGGTATCGTCAGTTAGGAGAGAAAGAGTTAAGAATTAACCCGGAAGTAGTTGTCATGACATTAATTTCATAGCGACAGGACCTATATAAGAAGTACACGAAAATATTCGAACGTGCACTGTCTGTATCGAAAGTTGACCTTATGGAAAGTTGACCTTATGGAAAGTTGACATTACAGAGAACTTCCTAACACCAAATTACAAGGAAATGTAAAACTTAAAAACTCATTAAAAATAAATTCTTGCGATTTGAATACTAATAAGTAAAAGTAAAGTTCCCCCTTTCAGACCTTGCGATCTGTGTTTTGTGGCCCACGGTTAACGAGGGTGTCATGTGACAGGCACAACGGCCAGCCGCCTTTACTTCTTTACCTCAACTAATGTCAGGCACCCATTGGACCCAGAGCCACCCTAGAGACCAGGGGCGGACTGGATGTCAAAATAGGCCCAGGCATTTCTATACAGTACAGCCCATAAATTGTATATAATATGATAGGACTCCTATTATAGGCCTATCTTTTCTAAAAAGGATTGTTATTTTTTTAATAATGCATCGATAACTGTATGTGTTGATAAGGTGCGCAAAGGTTCACGCGTTCAGTATAATAAAGTATTGTTCTCCGCCATGACACTAATTGTGGTTGTTTGTTAATTGCTGACTGTGAACCTTGATCTTAATGAACAGAATGCATGCTCTATATCTTTATGAGAAATATAGACCTAATGTTGCTTTTTAATCGCTATATGTGTACCCTAAAAGGATGAAGCCTACTAATAGCACTGTCTTGGATGTAGGCTATTGCTTTTTTTTTTTGAAAATATGTTAGATTAAATTAGTATTACACTGTAGTTTGTAAAAGATTTTTTTAACATATAGCCCCTTTAATATGAAAATATTATAAAACTTTTAACAATTTAATGCGTGCCATAGACTCCATAGAGGCATTCAAGAGGCCTTTTAGGCCCATTTGAGTACCGGCCCACCGGGCATTTGCCCAAATGCCCATATAGCCAGTCCGCCCCTGCTAGAAACCCGAAATTAAAATCACAGTCTTGACCAGGGTTCGACCCCGATTATCAATTAATTAATTTTTGTTTAATATTGAAAAGATGAAATAAATTTTACAGTGTTGAGAAATGTGGCTGTAAATGTGGAGTTCTCACCTTTAAAAAACCTTTACTTTTTTTTTTTCAAAATTTACTTTTTTTATTTTACTTGTTTGTCTTTTGTAAAACCCTATCTCGCTTCTGTCATGTCATACGATTACTTCGACTGCTGTGCTGAAAGCTACAACGCCAGTAGTTAACCTCGTCACTCACAGTCAAATAAAAAGACTTTTTCCATTCCAACCGCTCCATTGCAAAAAAAAAATTAGAAAATATAGGTCATGCTCGTATATATGTCTATAATGAACCTCATTCACCAATCGTAAAGGAACAACATTTAGCCACGTGACAATATTGATAAAACAATGGAAGAAAAAAAAAACGTATCACGTGACAGCCTTTGTATAGAAGCGATAGAGAATCACGTAGCTTAATGTCGTTATGTTTAGGATTGGTGAATGAGGTCCATTAGCAAAGCAAAGGTAGGCCTATTGTTATTTTGTTTAGGCCACAAATGTTTTGGAAGCGGCCCCTTTTTTTGTTGGTGGATGCACAGGAAAAATAAGATGTTTACAGCATCATGCTTGATATTTTGATGATATTCAGCTGGTAAAAAAAAACGAAATGTCTCTACTCATGTACTTCAAATAAGCTATGAAAATCACGCCACTCCTAAGAATGTACAAACAATAGGAATGACTTAAGTATACAAAAACATGGTGGCTGAGTGGTAAAGCGCTTGGCTTCCAAACCACGAGTTCTGAGGTTCGAATCTCGATGAAGGCTGTTTTTTTTTTTTTAAATTTTCTGGACTTTCTAGACGACCCTGAGTCCATCCAACTCTATTACCTGACATTAGTTGAGGAAAGTTAAGCGGTTGGTCATTGTGCTGGCCACATGACACCTTTGATAACCGTGGGCCACAAACAGATGACCTTTACATCATCTTCCCTATAGATCGCAAGGTTTGAAAGGGGAAACTTTGATTTCATTAGTATACACAAAGTTTCGCAGTCTAACGAAATCCTTGGATGTCGGTTTTATTTGGCTTATTTATATTTCAACTGTATATATATATATATATATATATATATATATATATATATATATATATATATATATATATATATTATATATATATATATATATATATATATATATATATATATATATATATATATATATATATATATATATATATATATATATATATATATATATATATATATATATATATGTATTACATGTTTTGAATGTTCCTTTGGAATCGAAGATTATTAAATTCTAGTCCTCATTTCCCGCAGCATGGAGGGCGAGGGCGAAGGCCAAAGTTCAAACCTGAGGTCATCTAGATGAAAGAGAGCCACGAAGAGACAGCCATTCATTTATATGTTTAAGGAATCGGAGCTGAATTAATTCCCTTAAATTCAATTAAATTTAAATTTTAAAATATTTTAAGATTCAAGAAATTCAATGTGGATTGTCAAATATTTGAGAAAAATCTTTGTAGATGTAAAAATGTTCCTCTCTCATTAGCTCAGACACACACACACACACACACACGCACAAACGTATACACACAACGAAGCTAAAATAAAATAAGATATATGTGGATTTGAGGACTATGACCTCCCTAAACTGATGATAGACTATCTGTAATGATACAGAAATAGTCTCGGCATTATTTATGTTTGGAAATTGTCGCTCACACAGTAGCCCCCTCTCCACGAAGCTGATGTGTCCAGTTTAGAAGCAGAAGTGACACAAGTTCTGCCAGAGTTTAGATCTAGACTCTAGCACTTGTATGCTGCGAACTACTAGGAGTCAGCAGTTCTTAACTCTTTCTTTCCTAACCGAAGATACAAACGTTGATTCCATCAGAATGTGGTAAATAATTACGGAGAGAAAGAGTTAAGATGTCTTTCCAAAGTTTCATTACAAATTAATTTAGCAGATCTAGTATCTAATGACAGATGTTTGGACAGATCGAAGTGGATCTTCACAATGATACAATGATTGATTTTAGAATCAAATGATATGATAGTTTCTTTCTTTTTAAAAAATTTTTTACCAAGCTCATTCGTCTGTCTGTCTTGTAAAAAGTTTGACACGTTAATTCTCCCACACCCATTCTCGGTTCAAATTGAAACTTCGCACAATTATTCATTAACATAGACAAGACATGTATAATTATTTTATTTTTAAAGTAACCAATTAGACAATTAATAGCAACAAAGGAAATGAATACTTCAGTAGTCACAGACATGGCTCAATTTGTTGGGTTTAATTCCCCTTAAATAATTGTTAAAGCTATTTCTCCCTCACGCATTCTCCGATCAAATAGATACTTTAAACAATTATTTATTGTACCATAACACGAATCAATAAACAAAAATACTCATTTAGTCAATTACTAACTGGTAATTAATTATTTTGTTTGATATCGAATAAGGGAAATAACTTGTACATTATTGGTAGATATAGTTTTAAGGACGGAGTTCTCTCTCTTTAAAAAATATTTTTTTTATTTTTTTGCTTGTTTCTTCAGTTTGGGCCGGACATCTGTTTGAAATGAATCACTCAAAGTACGACACCATCTACCAGGATATGTCCAGTGAAGACGTGGCCTTGTATTCACTGGCCTCCCTTGTGTTTACTTTAGTGAATAACTCTTGCGTCTCAACAGGAGTAGGTCTTTTCGGGATGATAGCCAACGCTCTCAACATGGTCGTCTTCTACAGGCAAGGTCTGAGCAGCTCCATCAACATCAGCTTCTTCTTCATCTCCATTTCTGACACGTTCACCATCCTCTTCATCCAATGGGCCAACATCTGTTTCAACCCCTACATAGACAACACCAGGGCGCCGCTGTTTTACGCCGAGCTCTACTACATCACCGGGGGCTGGCCGTCTGGTTTGTGTTGCCGGATCACGCTGTACATAACTGTCTATGTCACGACTGAAAGATGTCTCTGCATACTATTTCCGTTGAAGATTAAAAATTTAATAACCCCGACGAGAACAAAAATGATGATCGCTTTTATTTGTATATTTAACACAGCCGCCCTGGCTCCGGAGTATTCATCTATTTACTTGGACTGGTATTTTAACAAGGTGAGAAATGAAACAATACTAGGGGTTGCTTTCAGAAGCAACAGAGACCAGACCCAAGGGGTCACGTGGCTGCTTCATGTCGTGCTGACAGTGTTTGGTCTCTTCAGCGTCATCGTGCTGACGTCAGTGCTCGTCATCCATCTGCGACGCCAGACAAAATGGCGGATGAAGAACAGCGTGGAGAACAAGCTCCGCCCCACCTTGACATCACGTGACCGGAAGTCGGTGGTCCTCGTGGCTGCCGTGGCTACCTTCGTAGTCATCTCCTACATTCCGTTGACGTCCGTGTCCCTGGTCACTGTCTTTGTGTCCGAGTTCTACATAGGAGGGAAACTGTTTCAAATATTTCGTGACACCTGGGCGATGATCATGCTGGTCGGGATGACCAACGCCAGCTCGAATATTTTTATCTACTACAGTATGAATTCCAAATATAGACAGACCTTTAGGGAATTCCTGTGCAAAAAGCAATGAATTATGGTTTAGTTCGTATCTGCATACACAACATCATACAAGCTATAAAAAAATAGTTGGCATTTAGGTGAAATCTGGGTGTTTCCTCAGGCCTTATTAACAAAAATGTTTTTAAATAATAGAATTTTGAAAATGTCTTTGTTTTTAAGCAGCAACCAACCAAGTAGATATTGAGAGGAATAATGTGTGTGTTTTTTTAAAAGAAAACCTCAGAATTTGCGCTATTCAATTTTAGCTTTATCATCATAGGAATCCTTGGGCCTTAGGCCTCTTTTCTTTTCTTTGCCTCTTTTTTGGGCTTAATGTGCCTCTTGTATGGGCCATCTTGCCTCTTTTGTGGGCTTTTTTTTTTTTCCAATATGTTTTTATTTGTAAGTTCTCATAATTCACAAGTATTAAATCATAAACAATTGAAAATTGATTGACCTAAACATACAATAATAGTAACAGAAACATTATTTAATATCAAAGACATACTACCTAACCATCCTGGCCATTGAATCCATAAAAGACACAACAATGATGCAAGTTTTCTTTTTTATAAATAACAGATTTTCTTGCATTGTGCAGCATGCGGCAGTTAAGTTTTTTTGTTTACATATCTAAGATTTAATTCATCCAAATTCAGGTTTTGACAATAATGAATAAAATGAATAGTATTTTTTTCTATTGGTCGCTTTGAAATGATAGGAATTATACATCTTATCTTATCTTATTTAGTGTAGCATGTTGTCTGTCTGAGATCAATGGGGAGTGAGTTCCAAACTTTTGGTCCGTGAACTGAAAAGCCCGCAGACCGTAGCTTTTGAGGGAGAAACGTGACACAACTATTTTTATGACGTTCTGAAATATTTAAAGTCGATCATGATAGATAAATAGATAGACAGATAGATAGATAGATAGAGAGAG
>JAZGLO010004037.1:600000-871323 GCA_036873155.1 Biomphalaria sudanica | reverse complement strand
AAATTCAAGGCCAGAAATGAGGGAGGAGTCTATGGAAAATCCCGCCCTGCCGCGCCGCCCTATTTTTTTTCTTTGATAAATTTCCAAATAACTTTAACGGACGAATATCGTTTGTTGTTGTTATTTGTTTTGTTTTTTAAAGTTATTAAAGAATAATTAGAACTAATATAAAATATTTAAATATTGAAGTTTTTTTTGAACTAAAAATGTAAATAATAATAATTAATAATGATTTGGCCGCCCCTTAACTTCGGCCGCCTGCGTGCAATGCACACATTGCACAAAAGGTAGCGGCGGCCCTGTTAATAGACAATACTAATAGTTTCAAATGTTTATCTATCTTACTAAAATGTCAGACGTGTCGGATAACACGTTAGAGCGTTAATTTTTCATCGTCTGCTAATGTGTGTGTGTGTGTGTGTGTAATATTTCTAACTTTAAAAAAAAATATAGATCTAAATATAGATCTAGATTCTTGCTTAAGTGTGTATCGCCGCATGAAATGAATGGAATTTTTTTTTAAAAGATCTATAATGTTGGTTCTAAATATATTGGTGACGAATTTGACCTATTTTAAATAAAATAATTTGTCTGCATATGTTCCTGCAGACTCGAATCAGCATATTGTTACAAATGAACAGTGATAGGTAGAGGTCAACGTATGACCCCGGCGAGATGACACAGCAGCGAGTGGACTCTGGAATCTACATGTACAAACAAAGACAGGATGTGACGTGTCCTCTCGTGTTGTTCCAGGGGACGAACAGATCTAAGAAGGGGGCAGTTACTAATGAACAGTGACAGATAGAGGTCACTACGTGTGACCCCGACTTGATGACACTGCAGCGAGTGTTCTCTGGAATCTACATGTATAAATAAAGACAGGATGTGACGTTTCCTCACGTGTTATTCCAGAAGATACAAACAGTGTTTGTGCAACTTTGGAGAAGCGATTAGGGACTCTATATAAGCCAGAAAGTTAATGTGAAAGTTAGTCGTGAGTGAGCCGTTACAGGCGATGTAAGACGTGTGCGACTCTAGTGGAAGAGAAATGTGTACGACTCGATGCAAGTTAACTAGGGTAGAGTTAACTGAGTGGACTACTGTCGTTAAAGTCTATACAGCGAACTACAGTGGACTTGAGCCGTTACAGTCGATGTAAGACGTGTGCGGCTCTGATTCGGTAGACTTGAGTACGACTTGGTTCAGCTTTGGGAGACCTGGAGCGACACTGGGAAGTGTGTCGTTGGTCTGTTCTGTGGAATACGGCTCGATGCAAGTTGAGAAGAGATGAATTGCAACGAAGTGAAGAGATGAATTGCAACGAAGTATAGCTAACTGTAAACTGACAGATATTGTACAGTCTTCTACGCTTCATGTTACAGTAACAAATTGTTAGAGTTATTAGTCAATAAAGTTATATGAAGCTGAAAGTTTAGTCGTCAAGTTCTTTACAGTTTTTTTATTTGTGTGCCTACTAGTACATTTAGCCAGAAGATTCAGAAATACGTAACAAAATGTTGATACTAGGTTAGGGGACATATGACTTAGCTGTCCTGAGATAATTAGTTTATTTATAAGCTTTTTTAAAAATAGATATCCCTGTAAAAACAAAAGCAACTTATTGATATGTAGTCTGTCGATCTGTCCGTCTGTCATGGTTAGATCTCATAAACTAAAAAAAAAAAAAGAAATTGGAAATCAAATTTCACCTATAGGGCATATTGTTTAAATTATTTTTTAAGGCCTATCTTAAAATAAGTTTAAATGTAAGTAACGGCATTAAAAAAAAATAATTATGCAAAACCTTTTTTTTTCCATAAAAATATACCACTTTTAAAACAATAAACGATGTAAGAAAGAGATACTACAAGAATGTATATTGTACATAACAGTACCTTATTACAAACAGTTTTGACAATTATCAAAATTGAGATTGTGTAATAATCTTTTACAAGTAACAGTATATGTTTTTGAATGTGATACTTGTGGAAGTTCATTTAGGCCTTTGTTATTTTCTATTTTCTTCAGTAGGTCCATAATGGGTATTTATACATGTAGCTAATCACACCCTTGCACCACTCCTATAAGGACAGACCTTTATTATAGCCGGACACAACCCTAGAGTCAAGATAAATAGAATATAAGCAGTTATTATGGTAGGCCTACATATAGCTGTGACTCACAACCTCTATCAGGTCAGTACGTGCATTCGTATGACACATACCATTGTAACTCACGAGCTGTGCTACACCGGGGTATGACAACTATACGGATGTTAAGGAAAGTAAATTGACAACATTATGGCTTGTCATTATTTACTTATATTTTTGATTGCCATAAATGTTGCTTAATATGGACAAAGGGTGGCGAAAAGCATTTAAAGAAGCGTAATGGATAAATCTTTTTCAATAAAAAGCTGTAACACTGGTAGTAAAATAAGATTGTGTTAAAAACAGAACAAGAGGCATAACATGTATTTCTCTCTGGATAACTTCTTTGCGTTCACCATCAAATAATTCGCACCGCGGCGACCGCGCTGCATCATTTGACCACAGGAAGTGTACGATAAGGCGAGCAGGGTTTGAGGCTGAAATTATCAATGTCAGATACAATTGATATATTTATAGGGCAGGAGGGGCTCGTAGCTATTGCTGGCTACCCATATAGGAAAAGGAAAACTCTGAATTCAAACCTCTGCTGCCCTGCAGCTATACCCAATCAACCGACTTTCCCCAACTAATGTCAGGTACCCACTGGTAGGCTACTAAGACGTGTTAACCACTAAAAAAACCCATTGCAACACCAGCTATAACCGTAAGGGCTTTCGGATTTAAAAAGGACGGTTTATTCTCTGTGTTTGCTATTGCCTTTTGGATCTCACCTTGTTTGTGTATGTGCCGACTTTAGGCATAGGCAAGAAAGCCGTTTAGGGCCTGTCCAACACTGCGCTACAATAGCTTACTCAGGCCTGTGCAGCCTCCAGCACGGGGAAGTGCGGTCAGGGCGCCTCATGCGCTACCAGTCTCCGCGGGCTTTTTGGGACTTGTCCTAGCACTCAAACCACTTAACAATGATGGATAACAAATTAGATATGTTATGAGGTCCAACATAGATGAGGTTGCTTGTCAATGTGTTATGCGCCAGGAGGAGCATCGACTCTGACTTCAGCCTGCAAGGCAGCAGTTGTTAATATTTCGGAGTTCTCTCCTAGATGCATTACTATCCATAGTTTACGAGTTTCATCTACCCGGGTTTAGAGTTTAAGCGCCCTTTACTCGCTTTTTGCAATCATTTCCCTGGATTTTTTGGGATGGTTTAAGTGAATTTCCCTAACCACTGAAATACCCCTCATCCTCCATGACTACAAACCAGTTGGTCCATGGCTGTTTAATTGATATTCACAGCTAACCCTTATATCTAAGGGCTCATCCGATATCCGCCACCTGGGGACGTGCTTGGTAGAAGATGGTAGCTCCCCCCACTATAACAAGAGGCCCAAACAAGACTCTGGCCCCAAAGCCCTCATATAGAACAAAAACTATACCAAGAATTACCTGATCTGGAAACCACTGCGCGGTTAATCTCAGATATAGGATTACTGATCTGTCACACTCCGACATGTAGAATGAAGTAGAATGAGAACGAAGATATGTTCTAATACGCGGCCACTCTAAGGCTAAAAGTCAAGGATTTATATTTTTTCCTGCTACCAATATATTACACGAGGAGGTTTTGTGACTAGGACTAATCACCAATGTCTATCAGGTACCCGAACTGAATAGTCAGCTATAGGTTGTGAGAGTGGCTGCTTTTTGTTCGACAGCTTTGTTGGGCAGGACACATATCCAATATGGGGGGGGGGGGGGGGGGACAATACCAAATGCAATCTTTTTAAGAGAGCAGAAAGGCGGTTGGCGTTACAAAATTGCCCCTCCCCACGAAAACATTTAAAAGACCTCACCTAGTAAAGTTGCCCCTCCCCACGAAAACATTTAAAGGACCACACTCAGTTCTGGCGTCTTCTTGTTTAAACTGACATAGATAAGAGCATGGGCTCTTAAATCGGGGGGGGGGGGGGGGGTCGGAGTTTAATCACTGATCTTTTGCTTTATTTTAGGTGAAATTTTAATACTAAACCATCACTTGCCATAGTAAAGCCAATTGGGTTTTGAGTTTAAAACCCCATACCAAGGGGTTTTGAGTTTGAAACCCCATACCAGGGGGTTTTGCATTTAAATCCCCCTCTTCTATAAAACAAATAAAAATGCAAACGACAATCCCAAAATTCCAAGAGCACATCTAAGGAAGATTTTGATTTTAAACTCATCTCCAATATTTACGATAAACCCCTCTTCAATGTAAAAAGCAAATTACACACTCAAAATTGTATGAGCGAAGCCAAAGGAGTTTTGAGTTTAAACCCCTCTCCTCCAGATGGCTTTTTTAAAAAGTTTAAAACCCCTCAAGATAGTTTTGAGTTTAAAATCCCCCTACAGAGCGTTTTAAGGTTGAAAGCCTCTCTCTTCAATATTATTTCTAAAGCAAACTACAGTCACCAAATTCTATGACAGTAGCTAAATGTGGTTTTGAATTATAAAAAAAAAACAACTCCAGATGTATTTTAGTTTACCCCCCCCCCCCCCCCCCCCCCACCAAACAGATGATTTTGATGATAAAACTTCCCTTTTCGATATAACATCTAAAGCAAAATAGTCACCTAATTCCAAGATCGTAGTCAAAAGAAGTTACACATGTCTACCAGTGGCTGGGCTCCATTAATAAAGTGCAATGAAATTGACAAGCATTAAATGTGGCTCTACAAAGATGGCTAAGACGGATTTTAGAAGTAAGTTATAGAGATCGGGTCTAAATCAAGGAAATGGGACTCGACCCTTAGTTAGGTTGCGACAGAGCGTCGCATGATGTTTGATGGACATGTTCTCCGACAAAATGATTTACGTATAAGAGTTGCGATGACATCCGAGTACAACTTGGCGCCACACTTTCATGGAGGTCCTCAGAGCAGGTCGGAAGAGGCTTCAGACATTGCCAATGACAGATTTTTGTGGAAACAGCTTGCCAGCTAATGCGCCGAACGGCGCGGGAGGGTCTAAGTCAGTTAGAATAGCACATTAGGTTTTTGAAATAAAACTTTTTAATAGCAAAATAATGCACTGCATGTACCTCAGACAATGCATTTAGTTGGCTTTCAATACCAGCAATAGTGCTTGGCTGCAAAGGCGAGGATTCTACAATTTTTTCACTAACTCGAGGAAGAACCTATTCTAGGGCACAATAATCGTCTTCCAAAAGAATGCAGGGTCAGAATGTAATAGAGATTAATTATGTACACACACAGACATCCATGCATACAAGCATATATATAAATATATTTTTGGGGGGGGGGGGGGGGGGGCAGGTGAAGAAAAAATCCCCCCCCCCCCCCCCCCCCCCCCCCCACAAAAAAAAATCCTGGCTACTCCCATGGATGAGAACATGGAAGCTTCCGAACGAGACATCTGGAGATGTTTTACAAAGACTTCGGGATACACATGTTAGATCAAAAGGAAATATACTGTTGATGACAGGCGTAGAAGATTAAGCCTGCGTTGGGCGTGATAAAATATGTAGATCACAACCTGGACTTTGCCGTGAAATACTTGCCCTCTTCTTTAATCTTATTGACTGATTGGAAAACAAATCAATTAGGGATTTTTAGAAATTAATTTCTTTCTAGCTACTATATAGGGCCTAATTTACGCTAAAGAAATAAACAATGTAAGTTATACACTAACCCTTTCAGACCTTGCGATCTATAGGGCAGAAGATGTTAAGGTCACGTTTCTTTGGCCAACGGTTAACGAGCAGGGTGTCATGTGGCCAGCACAACAACCAACCGCCTTTTCTTTCCCACAACTAAAGTCAGGTACCCATTAGAGCTGGGGGGGGGGGGGATTCAGGGGCGCCCCAAAAATCTCAAAATTCAAAACTCAAGTCTTCACCAAGATTTGAACCCAGGACCCCACGTTCAGAAGCCAAGCACTTAACCACTCAGCCAACGCGCCCCCATACACTATCATACTTCATAATATTTATATTAGTTATGAAAAGATTTTTTTTGACCGGTAAGGTAATCAGGACTGTGCAGTGATTGAAGACAATTTCCAATGTTCAGCTGATGGTCCAATGAGGTTTGGACCACTGGGTGCAACAAACACATTAGTATATGACAACGGGTGTTTATGATATACACTGATCAATTGTAAAAATGTTAACACATGGAGCTAAATACCCAGAATACTTTAACAGAAAGCAACAAAGAAGAAGAATATAATGAAGAAAAGAATAATGGATGTGTGGAATGCACTCTGGGCTGTCTTACGGTGGTCTTAAAGCTCCTGGGTTTAACTGCCACCCCCCCCCCTTTCCCCCATATAGTCGTGCACAAGGTTTGGGCTAGGATGTAATTATCTTGAGAAACTGAAGGAACATCCAAAACTTGTAAAAGATTTTACATAACAAAACTGTCCCATATGATGATATTCTTAATTTTATTCAACTTTTTTTTATATAAACCAAAAGAAACAAACAATTTTTGCAACATACAATAACAAATAATTTGCATATATGTAAGTACGGTAGTGGTATTTAAGGGAATGCTTACATTTTTGTGTTCCTAAAAGTTACAGCTAAAAGAAGCACATTGAAAGCACTAATTACTATGAAAAAAAAAACAACCAAAGAAATTGGAAGAACATTAATTTGTGGGCAACATTTTTCTGCTACTGACAGCAGAAAGTAAACTTTTTCGTCCAAACTAACACAGTTTTGCTAATTAAATTTGTCCCAGTGCCATTTTTTCTTATGTATAATTAAAACAATAACAAAATATGAAATTAACTCTAATACATCAACTAGGTGAAAGACCATCCTCAATCAAGTTGCTATCATCCTCCAAAGACTGTGAAGACTTACTTGAGTCTAGCTGCCAGTCTTTTGTAATCTCTGCATTTAGCTGTTGGTGTGTTTCAATCTGCAAAGAGTAAAAGTAAAAAATACTTTCCATCAATGCTTCAATTATATAATATATATGTAAAAGTAAAAAAAGTAAAGTTCCCCTTTCAGACCTGCGATATATAGAGCAGATGATGTTAAGGTCATCTATTTCTTTGGCCAACAGTTAACGAGCAGGGTGTTATGTGACCAGCACAACGACCAACTGCCTTTACTTTCCCAACTAAAGTCAGCTACCCATTAGAGTTGGGTGGACACAGGGGCGCCCAAAAAATATCAAAATAACAAAATCCCAATCGTCACCAGGTTTCAAACCCACTACCCCAGGTTCGGAAGGCAATTGCTTAACCACTCAGCCACCAGACCCCCAAAATAAATTTATTTAAGTATATATGGATGGCACTAGTGCCAAAGTTTTGATAAATGCCATATACATTTTTTAAATTCAGAATATATATAAATAAAGGTGTCTTTTCGACATGAGATAATGAATGCACCTATATGTATATATTAGTTCAACTTTCAAATGTAATATTAAAATTCTGGTATTAAAAATTTTTTTTTTATAGGTTTATCAAACAAATTATATATATAAAAAAAAGAAATCAATGTTTAAACAAATGTAATCAAACTGAATTACCATTTGCTTGTTAAACGTTTACAGATACAACCATTATTAACAACTGTTATTATGAGTTGCTTGGCTGGTAATATTTCTTGTTAAACTAAAATGCCATGAAAAGAATTATTAAATACAGTGGTGTCACTAAGGGGGTGCGTGCCGCACCGGGTGACACCCGATAGGGGATGATACCCGAGTGGAAAAAATGCACTTTTTCACACAAAAATAAAAAAAATACCAACTTTAATATGTGACAAGAAGCAAGATCATAAAGCATATGAATTGTTCAATAAACTATTTCTTAAATTAGGAAAATCAATAGCAAGATTTTGTTGCTTAATAAATAGTGGCCATTTCCACAATGAGAAACTCGCGAGAAGAATAAAGAACATTTTTCAGGCTTTTAAATTTTGAACATTTTGGCAGCCGGACTTAGGCTACAAAAATATGCCAGGGAAGTCATTGCTATGATTGACGTATAGATGGGAAAACAGAGGATCATCTTGCATTTAATTTTATAGATGGCTTGGCATTGTTTCTAGCAAAGCAAAAGATGGTATTTGGTGGTGGATTGAAGAAGACTTTTCATTGAATAATAGATTTTTTTTTTAGGGATTGTGGAAATGTTATCCAAATACAAGCCAATACTGAATTATAAACTTATAAGATTGCAAAGCAGAAATGCAAAAAAAAAAAAAGTTACTTTCCAACCTTGTACCAAAAATCTCAAGTTTATAAATGTTTTAGAAAACCACTTAAGGGATATACTAATGAGAGACATAAATGCTGCGAGGTACTCTGGTATGTTGCATTACAGCACACCTAACATAGAAGTTTGTAAGATATATTAACAGTAGAAATGGTCATGTTCAAATGACTGAAATGTAGGATATTTCTCCTAAGTGGATCAAAAGCTGATGGTAGCAGCTCTGATAATTTAAAACGCCTGGAAAGAAATGATGTGGTAATGCAGCTACAAAGTCAAGAATTTATGAAAGAGTGCAATTAGTTCTAATGAAGAAAAGAAACTATAATGGATGTGTACACTGTTTATTTAAAAAAGCTATTTGGTCAAAATTGTTAATCAAAAATGCTTCTAACATACATTTTCTTGGTTTTTCTAGAAAAAAGTTTTCTTTCTTTGCCACTTTTACCAATCGATGGGATATTTTAATTAATGCTAGAGTGTCATATGAGCAACTCGCTGGTGTGCTCATCGTGTTGCTGTTAGACCCATGAAAGAATGATTTTATGAAAGTGGGACGTCGAAAATCTTTGCCGTCGCTTTGAAAATACCAACACTAGAAGAGCAATGCAAAGACAACTGTCCGTGAATACATGCATACCTTTCATTGTCTGACTTTCTTGTTGGCGGATGTACTAAAGAAAAATTAACTTAACACAAGAGTACCTTCAAATTAAAGTGTTAATTATTGGCAAAGTGCACTTCAAAGTTTATTCTATGAAATATGTGACAAGTTAGTTCAAAATGTTATTGAGATAACTTTTGTAAAATCAAACTAGCTTGCTATTGCAACAGAAAAAAAAGTTTTAACAATATGAAAATATTAGTAGAGTAATCTCAAGATGTCGGTTTCACTATTCAATTAGAGAGCAAGAGGTTAATGCTGAGTGCATCTATCTCTTATATTCTGGGCCAGACGACAATATATTTGAACAGAAATACAAAAACTAGAATACATCTACTGGCAGCAAAGTTCATTTTGAAGGACGTCAACGAATCTCTTAGAATAGCTTTTGATTCAAGCTTTAACTATTTCATATCAAAAGCATCTCTACGTTGCGTCATGTGAAAGAAGCTTTTCAAAAGTAAAGTAAACTAACAACTATTAATAACTTTTGAAAAACGAAATTTCAAAGCAAGCCATTCCGTCAATTGAAAACGGATTCGCAAAATATATTGAGTTTAAAGTTATTTATAAGTTTCAAATTGAAATCTTGGAAAGAAAACTTTAAGTTTGTATTTTCTAAAGTAATTATAGACTTTAAAATGTAAAGATAAATAAAACTTTTCTTTTCAAGTTTTAGTACCAATCAATATACTTTATTATGTTGCATTTTTTTCATTAGTCATCCTCAGAAAACTACCGCTATAATGTTAAAAAGTTCCCATTAGAGCTGTTTAAAGTTTACTCAGGAAATCATGCTCAGTTGTTGTTTCATTTGTTTCTAATTTTAAAATCTAAGATGTTAATCTATGTAATAACTTAATAACTAACGATAAAATGCCAGAGGCAAAAAAAAAAAAAAATAGTATCGACACTCATTTTAATGTTGTGTAAGAGCAATAAACTGTATTATATCACCAAAAAAGAACTAAACAAAGATAGTTTTTTATTATTTATCTGTCCCACAGAGCTTAGATAAATCGTTTCTCTACATTTATGAAGAACCTTGCAGCCCATCTTTTCTAAGCATATACAGAACAACTACAAATTATTATTTTATACTTTATATGCTTGATTGTGCACTAGACTGTGGTTCGGTCGTTTTGATGGTCCCATATTCAAATTGTTCTACAAAATGTGTGACAAGTTAGCTCAAAATGTTATTGAGAGCACTTTTATCCTGAGGACGATTAATGAAAAAATGCAACTTAATAAAAAGTATATTTATGGTACAAAACTTGAAAAGAATTTGTTTATTTATCTTAACATTTGAAAGTTTATATAACTGGTACTTGTGAAATGCTGGGGGTGGTTTGTTGTTGACAATCTGATCTTAACGCACCAGGAGACACAGATCTTAGTGACGCCACTGAGTATTTAAGACTTAAAACTAGTAAAAAACTAATTTTAGGTGTTCAGTTAATTTTGACATTATAAATGACTAACTAAATATAGACCTAGTCATCTATCTATCCCTTTATCTAGTCTATTTTTTATCTATTTTACAAAAAGCTCAATTCACGAAACAGTAAAATCTGGTAAATTAAATACAAAATATTAAAGTACCAAAATAAATCTTATTTACGCCAAATCTGGTTAATTAGATATAAGCAGGTTATTAGGACTAAAATGACCCTGTCATAATGTGGTCATACTAACTGGATTCCACTGTATTTTCTAAGTATGTCACAATATTTATATTTATTTTTTTCTTAAAAACTACATTGCTAAAAGTACTGCATGGGAACAGATTGTTTCAAAGTGATTATGAATGGGAAAGGCCATGGAAAGAATTAAAAGTTGGTATTGTTGATGCCTAATCTAGGAAATCAAAATGCACACACATGCCCAAGCAAGAAGTAACAAAAATTATTCAAAGGAATAGTACATTTCAGTCACATTATAAAACAAATAAAATTGAAAATAACTTAGGATTAGGCCTTTCAGGAGTAAATTTGAAAAAGAAAAAAAAGAGTTCTTAGAGATGTTATGTAATAATTTAACAAAATGTATATTATTATTGAGTAACTAAAATATGGATAAAATCTCTATATCATGTTACAAAAAAATAATTAAATGTTACAAAATAACAATTAAAACTTATGTATTAGACATATACACAGACACAAATATCTGCAAAGAATAGCACTCCTCAATCATTGTAGATTAGATGTAGATTTCAGTAACCAAGAAGATGATCAATAAGTGCAATAAGAAAGAAACAATTACCTGTACTTCTTGCTGAATACTATCAACCTCATCTTGCATGAGTTTCTCTTCGTCATCCATTTTCATTATCAGGGTGGAAATCAGAACACATCGGTCAGACCCACAACAACAAGGCACTGGATGGTCAGTGGGCTCTTCAAAATCAAGAGTAGTAGCGGAGTAAGATGAATCTTCAAATTCTTCACAACTGTCATCTTCATTACTATCATCATCAATTTTAAGTGTGATGTTATAATGACGTTTGTTTTCTGGACTTTGAGCCAAACTTAACCGGCAATAGACCTCAGTGCCACCTTCTACGAGGATGGCTTGTGAAAGAATAATAATAGTCTGTTTCCAGTGCGTAGGAAGATCCTGGGGGCCAGTCTTCAAGGATAGAATCTGAGCAGGACATAACTGGAGAAGCTCTTGAAATGTTTTTGAATTATTATTCACAGTGGGAGAATCTTTGCTAGTTGATGGTTTCTCTGTGAGTTTATTATTTTTGGATGATGGGCTCAAATTGTCAGTGTTGCTGTCTCCTGTATTTTTCTCTAAGCTTTCTCTATTCATGGCTGTGGATGTCATTTCTTTACATTTGTTACCCTCAATATAAAAGTATACATCAAACCAAGCAGCAAAACCAAATATTTTAGAGTCTTGCTGCACAGAAAACAGAAGCGAAGAGGTGAAACTTCTGACATCGTCAACTGTCACTGTCTTTAAATCCAGAGTGAACACAGTCTGTGGCTCAGCCTTCACAGCCGCAGATTTAATGCACTTGATTAGAGGCTTCGACACATCTGCTATGTTAAGCTGAGAGGCCAAAGGGGAGAGATCATAGCCGAAGATGTTGCTCCATTCTTCTGCCCTTTCTTGGAAATGGTCAGACATGTCCACAGGAGCAAGGTATAAGGTAGCATGAGAAGGGGCCATAACTCCATCTTGGGCTAGAAATTTATCTCGAGCAATGATGACAGAGTCAAGCATAGACTCATGAAGCAGGTAAAAGCCCATCCACTCTGACACAATAATGTCAACCTTTTCTGGTAGAGAAATGTCTTCCACTGCACCATGGACCACTTCAATTATGTTTCCTAGGTGATTCTCCTCCACTATTTCCTGACACAGACAGGCCACACTGCTGGCTTCTACAGCATATACTTTTCTAGCACCAGCTGGGGAAAATACAAGAGATGTCAATCAATAATGATCAACACTTATT
The DNA here is from genome assembly GCA_036873155.1 of Biomphalaria sudanica. Classification (NCBI taxonomy): domain Eukaryota; kingdom Metazoa; phylum Mollusca; class Gastropoda; family Planorbidae; genus Biomphalaria; species Biomphalaria sudanica. Next base: position 858,842 of record JAZGLO010004037.1, on the reverse strand, counting down.
TCTTTTATTATTTTAGTCTTTTACTTTTAGACAAAAATGTTCATTACTGTTAAGACTAGTAAATCAACACACAACTGCAAACTTGTATTTTTATAAGTTCTTTAATCTTGGTATAAAGAATGCCAAATGATAATGTCAATGCCAAATCATTTTTCTGACTTGCTTTTTCTGAGGTCATTTCCATTCAACAGCCACATTTGCACCATTTTACATTCATTCCATGCAGTGCTCTAACAGTAACGAGTAATATATTAATTTATTTAAAAACATATCCAAAAACCTACAACAATCAAATGATGCTAAATTATTTATTTTCTCTTATTTTTGTTTGTTTAGTGCTTTTTTTAATTTGTTGAGTGATAAAAACGAAGTAAAAGCTTAAATTACTGAAAAGACATAAAATTTATTTTAAAAAAAGTTAATTTAAAAAAACAAACAGATTTATAAATAAATGATAAGATAAGATAAATGTATTTAAAATAAAATAAATGATGGTAATTTGTAGCAGAACGCTATCTGCCAGGCAGCTTTGACAACAGTTCCTAACACCGTTCCCTGTCATACCTCTTTCATAAAAGGAATATATTTAAAACGTTTTTTTCATAGTAGCTTTTATAAAGCTGTTACCAAAGATGATGTTATGACTTAAGGAGCTCTAAATAGAAAGTTCAGATGTATACAGAAGGTTTAAAAGTTAAAACAACAACAAAGAAATAGAATGCTAGCAAATAATAAACGACTCACCAGTTGCAGCAAAGAGGGACAATATGCCAGTTCCAGCACCTACATCCAAAACCACTTTGCCTTTCACAAAATCTCTGTTGTTTTCAAAGAAATTTCTGTATGCGGCAGTGCGAGGCCAGTCTTTAATCATCAGTGCATGTACTCCAAGATCAGCATAGCTATTGAAGTATGAGTCTAGACCAGCGTCTGCCATGGTTACTAATATAGAAATAAATAGAAGAATCAAATTCAAATGTACAAAAATTATTAACATGATGATTATCAGCTTCATTGCGATACGTTAAAACCTGTAGCAAAATTAAACTTTCACCAAAAACAAAAATTTCGCCTCTAAAGTTCCCCAAGCCCAAGGTCAGTGTTTGGATTTAGAGTGAATCTCATTTACAACTTGTTCAACTCGTACTCTGACAGTACTCAATTGGTTCAACAAAAAAAAAAAAAAAGAAAAATCCCATTCCAATGAGACAGATAAATCAGTGTATAGACTATAACCAGATTTTACTAGATCTATATCTAGATCTAATTATAAATTACCAATCCCATAGTCTGTTGGACAATAGGAGCACCACACAAGATCTGTCAATCGTCTTTTTCCATTCCTCTCTGACCTTTGCCTTCGATAGAACTTCATTCAATGATAGACCTGTCCATTCTTTGATGTTGTCTTCCCATCGCTTTCTCTGTCTTCTTCCTGTAACTGTTCCATGAAGGCAGGTAGTTGCGAGCCCTGAGGATCTTGTGATGTGGCCATAGAATTTGAGTTTATTTTTCTTTTGACAGTGGTTAGCAGGTCATTGTGGGGTCCAATAGCTGTACATTAATGTTGTTTTTAATCTCTTCATTTATAATGCAGTCTTTGTAAGTAACACCTAGTATATTTCTGTAGCATCTTAGTTCCATTGCTAGGATCCTTTTCTTGTGATCTGCAGTTAGCGTCCAAGATTGGCAAGCATATATTTCATGATATAAGAATGTGGCTGTTACCAAGGAGGGTATCAGTCTGATTTTTAGTGCTGAGGGCTATATGAGTTTTGCAAGTGCAGGTGTATATTGTGCAATTCTGGCAAGTATTTCAGATTTGGTTCCTTTATCTGAGAGAATAGCCCCAAGGCCAAGATATTTAAAGCTACTGACACTTGTCAGCTTTTCACCACCAATGCTGATGTTCCTTTTAAAGAGGTGTTGTGTGTTGGCTATAGGTCATGATTTGCGTCTTTTCGGCATAGATTTGCATAGCATTTATATATAATAATAATATTATTATATGCTGCAAACATCTTGTGCCTATTACTGACTATTAGTATTAGATTCTAGATGCACCTCACTTACCTTGAGCAGCTAATTCTTCTTCTGTCTCCACCAGACCATCCTATGTAAGTATGTTGTCTGCAAACCCCCCAAATTATTAAGAATTAAGTCATTGATCTAGATCTAAGTCCAATTTGATATATAAGCCTGTCTACTTACTTAGTCTTCTAAAGACGACTTAGTCAGTCTACTTTAAGTTTAATAATATTATTACTAGTCTAGATACTATAGATCTATTATATATGACTTATATGAGTATATTTAATATTACTATGACTATGTATATATATAATTATAATATTTTTTAGAGAGTCTACATGACTCTCTAGCTAGAGTTAGAGTCTAGACTTCTAGACTGAGACTCTAGTAGTAGTACTAGTAATTTAGCTTACACTTAAACTTTAAAGTCTTAATAATATTAATATACTAATATAGTAATATAGTTATAGTAGATAGTTATAAGTTAAGATCTAGATTAGATGTGATCAGTAGTCGTAGAGTTAGAGTAGTCAGTAGATCAGACATACATACTAACATAGTTTAAGTTTACATACTTTAGACTTTACATAGAATGATAGATCTAGAATATAGTCTAGAAATAGAGGGTCTAGATCCTGAGACTAAGCACTAATAAATCAGACTCAAGACTGTCAGAGATCTACTAGAATTGTCTAGATAGATCTAGTACTACATCTAGTCTAGCTTCTCAGTCATTAGACTCATTAATCATTACTTACCTCAATTGCCCGTCTTTAAATTAAACTTTTAAACAAAATCTAGATCTAAAGTAAGAGTATAAATTACTTGATAAATAAACTATAGATTAGATCTAGTAGAGGTCTAGATCTATATTCTAGTGCTTCTAGTGCCTCTAGATGATAGATCTAGATTTTTTAGATAACTAAGAGTTGTCTTTGCAAGCCATGTGTTTTCCATTGTAAATAAACAAATGGATACAAAATTAACAGTATCTAGCAGTTCAAAATACTGGCTATTCTATCTACTTCAGTAATTCCTTCAAATCCATCCATCAAGTTCAATATTAGGAGTCACAAAGTGAATAGCAAAACTAATTTGAAATTTGGACATTGGATTTCACGCGAGTTAAATCGGCCCGGCACAATAATAAGGTTGGATTCAGTACTTTTGAGTTAAGCCGTTTGACGAAAACCGGAATATCATTATTTGGCAATATATCTAGCTTCAAAGACCAGCTTAGGCGTCAAGAGCACCTGCTTGCATGCGGCCTCAGAACGAGACAGCTGGAGGTCACTCACGAAGGCCGTGGGATGCACATTTGAGACCAAAAGAAAATCTGCTGCCGAGGACAAACGAAGACGACGAAAAGAAAATCTAAATCGACCACCTGCGGACAATTGTTATGCTTGCCCTGGATGTGGCAAAATATGTAGGTCACAGCTGGGACTGCGCTGCCACGGGAAATACTGCATACCTCACGGATCTTCGGACTCGAAGACTAGCCTTATATATAGCCTTTATAGGCCTACAGACATAGAAGAGAGCAACTGGTTGCAGGCGGCATTAGAACTAGACAGCTGGAGGTCACTTTACAAAGGACGCGGTATACACTTTTGAGACCTAAAGAAAATCCACTGCTGAGGACAGACGTAGACGGCGAAAAGAAAATCTAAATCGACCACCGGCGGACAATGGTTATGCCTGCGCTAAAATATCTAGGACACAGCTGTTCGAAAGCCATTTGTCGATGGAGTGTGTGGGCGTGTTTCTGATCTAACAAAAAATATAGAGGATGAGCTGCTTCTTTTAGCTCAATAGATTTGAATGTAACCATGAGGAAGTCTTTCTTAGTTTGGGTTATAAATTGGCGAGGAGAGTGACATTGAAGTAGAGGAGCCAAACAGGAGAAGGGTGACAGTAAATCTATAGTCTACAGTGACTTGCATAAATTGTTCAAAATAATATTTAAATTCAAGTTGAAGAATCTGTATATAGGCCTATTCACTTTTTTTTCTTTTTTTTTTCTTCAAATTTCGGCTTTAAGAGATTAATACGCCAACAACGGTTTAGAACTTCGACCCAACGACCATCAACAGTTAGGCAAGATCCCAAGGGATTATACCGGACCGAAAACAAAGTCTTATTGAAAGGCACGGGCGGACTGGGTGTCAAAATCGGTCCGAGTATTTCTATTTCATCCAGCCCATAAATTGTATATTATATGATGATGACATCCAATTGTAGGTCTATATCTCACTGGCGGATCCAGGGGGGGGGGCGGTAGGGGCGGGCGAATTTTATTATAGAATTCACACAATTTGTATACGAATTATGTTAATAACATATACTAATTATTTATATTTCAACCTATTTTTAGATTATTTAGCTCCCCCCCTCGAGTAGGTTGGCCGACTTTGGTGTGGTCGGGAGGGGGCGATGGCATCAATTCCGCCCCCCCCCCCCTAAACTTTCGAGTTGGGGGGCGGTCCAATTTATTTGTTGAAATCACAGCTTGCTGACAGAATCAATAAAATATCTATATGATTAAAACTTGTTATTGATATTTTAACCGATCTTTATATTATGTCGTTTCCCTGTTGGCCGATTAGGGTGGGGGGCAAATACCTCTACTGCCCTTCCCACTTTAATCCTTTGAGTGGGGGGTGGTGGTCCTATTTTTATGGAGAAATCATGGTTTGTGAACAAAATTAGTTCAATATCTATATAATATAAGCTACGTATTGATATGTGAACCCATTTGTATGTTATGTCTAATCTCAAATTTTATGATTAGTAATAATATAAAATGAAAAAGGGTTGTACCAGGTGGGAGGGGCGATACACGCAATGTAGTAAGGGCCTATACATTCATATTAGAATATGTGTCAAGTAAAACATTATTCAAAAGTTCCTTTATTTTGAATAGGATGAATAATGAGCTGTTGGTCAGGAGAATGCGTTTCTGCACTGAAGAATTCAAGAAAACGCTATACGTTTTCTCACAAGAATAAAGACCATCCATACTGTAAAATTATTTTCTTACAAAATTACATTTACGTTCTTACATTTAATCCAGTCAATTTGCGCATTACAAATAAATAGCAAATAAAAGCGGCATGCACCACAATGTGCCTAGACAAAGGCAGCCTGAAGTTACGTCACAGACGACAATCTTGAACCACAAAGGAACCTAGTACCGAGTCAAACTCTAGCTGGATTTTGGCAGTCTGGTTAGGCGCAGCATGGGCCTTTGTTGATGAACTGAAGGAAGCATACAATCAAACTTCCAGACAACGGTATCTTCTTTTATTAGATATACATCTAATCTTAGTTCAAAGAAGATCTAAATTTTCTTGATCGGGCATTTCTTTACATAGCTTGTTCTGTTCATAATTAACCCGCATTACCCGCAATTATGAGAAACTAGAAAGAATAGATCTATCATCTAGACTCTACTATATTCTATACTATCCAGGGACAGTTTATATATTTAGATCCATGGGCGTAGCCAGGATTTTTTTGGGGGAGGGTTTTTTTGTCCTCCCCCGCCATATATATTTATATATATATATATATATATATCAACTTTATCCAAACGTCTGCAATAGAAACTATCGTGAATTATTTTTGCATTCAAAAAGAATCACGTCAGCAGAGATGTTTTGAAATGTCTTCTTCAAAAAGTTTTAAATCGATATTTTTGCAGACGCCTTACACAAAAAACGGTATCTATTTAAAAAGATCCTTATTGATAGAAGATACGAAGCCTTTATTTTACAATACTTTAACTTTGTAAACATTGATAATGTTATTTCAATGGGTAAATATTCAAAATTTGAACATACAACTTTGAGGAAAGCTGCAGTAGTTTATTTCAGTTTCTAATGGGTTTGTTGTCCTCAGATCATCCTCATGTTTAGACAGACGTCTTGTAACGGGTCTGTTCTGTCCACGCCAAAAAAAAAAGCGTCAATAGTACGTTGGTCGGGAGAGATAGGTTCGTTCTGCCGTAAAAGACTCTAGAATCACGTTGTTGAAGAGGCATTAAAATTATTTATTTTAAATAGCCATTGAAAATTTTTACGTGGACAATAAAACGACGTCACATAATTAATTGTTTGATTTTTTTTTAAATTTGGTAATAAATTTGCTTTCGCCTGATTAATACTAAATTATAAAATAACTATGCATATAAAACCAATTTTGGTTCTTTAAAAAGTCTGCCTTTGCATCTCCCTTGTTATCACGCAACTTTTTATGCATTTGTACCAAATAAAATAAAATATGTATAATAGGGCCTAAAATAAAATATATAGATCTAGATTAGTACAGTATATGACTAGGCATGTTTGGGTATATATATCTTAAGATTTTTTTTGTTGATTTTCTAGTTTTCGCTAATATTTTTTTTTCAATTCGGGTGTCACCTCCCTAATGGATGTCACCCTTGCGGACCGCATCCATGTGTGAGTGTGTCGTGTGGTGTATGTAATTAATTTTTAATACATTTTGACCCTTCATTCTTTCGGATGACGTTTATTGTACCCTAGAATAGGTTCTTCATGTACTTAGTGGAAAGTCTGTAGACACCCCACCCTTGCCAGCACAGGGCTCTGGGGAGCGCTGTCAGCTCTCCTAACGGGGTCTGGGGTGGAGCCACGCCGCCAAACACTATTTCCGGTATTTAAAACCAAGAAAAATGCATATTCTGAGGTATCTACATTTTTCTTGGTTTTAAATACCGGAAATAGTGCTAGGCGGCGTGGTTCCGCCCAAGAACCCCTTAGGAGAGCTGACAGCGCTCTGTTCTGCCTCAACGTGGCACCCGGGTGGAAACGGTTACTTGAGGGGGTAACTAGGCTAAATGAATGGCGAAACATAACTCCCGTGGGGATGCCCACGGGTAGACGAGAGTCCACCCCTTGCACGGGCGGAGTTGCAAAAGAGTCTCCAAAAACCTGTCACACATCCATGCGCTGTTCCTCAAGGGACCGTTACATAAATGGCGAGTCCCCCACGGTTAGCTTGGTATAACGAAGGAAAATGGCGGAGGCTCCCGGTGTCCTCGGCCTTCGGCCATGTTCAGCCAAGCATGCGTACGGAGCCAAAGGCATTGGAAACAGCAATGCTTTACATAGGCATTGACTCGGGTCTCTCTCAAACAAAACTGTGTTCACACAGGTTTTTTTTTTTACTGTTTGGCGTCCAAACATGTTTTTTTTCAAACTTTGAGCTCGAAGAGCTTCGGCTCAGTTCATAAGACGACCAAACGGTATCTACATTGCATTATTTTGCTATTAAAAAATTTAAGTTAAAAAACAAAATCTGCTATTTATCGTCCCTTTATTAACGAGCATAGCGACTGGTAAAAATGGTGAACTCCTCTTGGCTAATCACGTGGAATATGGTGATTGTAGTTTGCTGTAGATTTTATATTGAAAAGGGAAGTTTTATCGGGGGGGGGAAGGGGGGGGAAGTTTAAGCTAAAAAATCTTAAGAGGTTTTTTTTAAAAACAAACTGAAAACCCCCCTTAGCTACGCTCATAGAATTTGATGACTGTAGTTTGCTTTAGAAATATATTAAAGAGGGTTTTGTTAACATTGTTAAACTTACAAACCATTTATATATAACAGTCGTAGGCGGGGGGTTAAAGGATGGAAGTTGGTTAAAAATTAAGTTAAGCTAGCAAAAAATTAAAAATTATATCATTTATTCCCGCACATGAATGATGGCTGGAGAGCTAAGTTAACAGAGTGAGCCCCATGCTGGCCTTTTTTTTCTCTCTATTTTTCTAAGACAAAAAAATACCAATGTTTAGTTTACCAAATTATAAAGTAAGAATCAATTAAAAATAAAGTCTATTATTTTCAATTCATAATTTCTCTTTCAGTTCTCTGGAGAACTCGCATCTTTTATAAACTCAGCTAACTGCATCAATAAAAGTCCATCAATAGAAAACAAAATGAAGCTATCCACTGGAAGTTTGATTGTATTGCTGATAGCGTCTCTTCATTATCAAGGTATTTGTTTGCTTTCTTAGTCTGGGTTTTCCAATTTCGTTAATTAAACTAACCGGCTGTAGCTTTTTAGACTAACAATGTGAAGTACAGTGGAGTGCGGTGTAGGCTACAATATGAGAGATAAACTGGCTAGGAAAAATACAAGTATATACTGTTTTAATTGTTTACTTAATAAGATTTTAGATGACAGGGAAAAAGGTGACTGTGTTTAATTATTTTTGTTAAAAACCACTTTAAATATCAGCAAAAAAATAGATAGATTGATGAATTTTACTTTAGACTGCATAACGCAGGGGTTTTCAAAATTCTTCTGTTCAGTGACCCCTTTACTAGCCCAGCGATATTAGCGGATCCACAACGCAGCCTGAGATGAACTCCTATTGAAAAATCATAGCAGGAAGGACTAGTTCTCCCGTAGTGCTCTGGCAAGATACTGGGCCGTTCGGCGTAAGGCCTCGTGGTTACCATACAAGTCGAGTGACTGCTCAGACACGTCCCCCCCTTGGTTCTCGGAGCTGGGGAGACTCGTAAAAGATATGCGACACTGTCTCTCCACTGTGACAGCATCAGGGGTCATAGTTTGGGCGGAACTGGGCAAAGTATGCCCCAACTGGACAATGTTTCGTCCTACACTGTGCAATGATTGCTTGTTCTGACCTCCTTAGCCACCACCACGGATCGCAACGCAGCCTGAGTTGTCTGGCCGAATCGCATATTTTAAAGCCGCTGGCACATAGGCCTATTTAAATTCTCCGCAGCCGCGTGCGATTTTTAGGTTCTGTGCTATTCGCAATGCAGTAAAAAGGAGGCAATGGATTATCATTCAAACTATCCGATCGGATAAACTAGCGTTTGGCTAATAAATTATTTTAATTGTATACACTTTTTATATATCTGCGGACCCTCCACGGTCGTCTCGCGTACCACAGTTTGAGAACCACTGGCATAATTTAAACCATAGGGCCTCCACAACCACCACCCCCAAAGTGCTATCAAAAAATGGCTTGATTTTGTAGGCAGTGGGAGGTTAAATTTATTAGGGGCCCTCCTATAACGTAGGGCTATATCAAGCCTAAATTCGGTCCTGCACCTATTCAATCGCTAATAGATCAATGATTGTATGCAGCCCTTGATGGACTATGGGCACGACTGGCCTAAATTGTGTCAATGTGCCTAGAACCTAAAATATCAATCAAATCGCTGATGTTACTGTCATAGAGGAAACAATATTGTGGATGTTGTATTGTGTTCAAGAGACAAACTTTTGTTCATAGCAACTTTGCCAATGCAGTATATTAGGCTAAATACTAGACCAGTATATTAGGCTAAATACTAGACCAGTAAGTTAGGCTAAATACTAGACCAGTATATTAGGCTAAATACTAGACCAGTAAATTAGGCTAAATACTAGACCAGTATATTAGGCTAAATACTTGACCAGTATATTAGGCTAAATACTAGACCTGTATGTTAGGCTAAATACTAGACCAGTATGTTAGGCTAAATACTAGACCAGTATGTTAGGCTAAATACCAGACCAGTATGTTAGGCTAAATACTAGACCAGTATGTTAGGCTAAATACTAGACCAGTATGTTAGGCTAAATACTAGACCAGTATGTTAGGCTAAATACTAGACCAGTATATTAGGCTAAATACTAGAACAGTATGTTAGGCTAAATACTAGACCAATATGTTAGACTAAATACTAGACCAGTATATAAGGCTAAATACTAGAACAGTATGTTAGGCTAAATACTAGACCAGTATATTAGGCTAAATACTAGACCAGTATGTTAGGCTAAATACTAGACAAGTATGTTAGGCTAAATACTAGACCAGTGTGTTAGGCTAAATACTAGACCAATAGGTTAGGCTAAATACTAGACCAGTGTGTTAGGCTAAATACTAGACCAATATGTTAGGCTAAATACTAAACCAGTATGTTAGGCTAAATACTAGACCAGTATGTTAGGCTAAATACTTGACCAGTATGTTAGGCTAAATACTAGACCAATATGTTAGGCTAAATACTAGACCAGTATATTAGGCTAAATACTAGACCAGTATGTTAGGCTAAATACTAGACCAGTATGTTAGGCTAAATACTAGACCAGTGTGTTAGGCTAAATACTAGACCAATAGGTTAGGCTAAATACTAGACCAGTGTGTTAGGCTAAATACTAGACCAATATGTTAGGCTAAATACTAGACCAGTATGTTAGGCTAAATACTAGACCAGTATGTTAGGCTAAATACTAGACCAGTATGTTAGGCTAAATACTAGACCAATATGTTAGGCTAAATACTAGACCAGTATATTAGGCTAAATACTAGAACAGTATGTTAGGCTAAATACTAGACCAATATGTTAGGCTAAATACTAGACCAGTATATAAGGCTAAATACTAGAACAGTATGTTAGGCTAAATACTAGACCAGTATATTAGGCTAAATACTAGGCCAGTATATTAGGCTAAATACTAGACCAGTATGTTAGGCTAAATACTAGACCAGTATGTTAGGCTTAATACTAGACCAATATGTTAGGCGAAATACTAGACCAGTATGTATGAGTGATACTTCCCAGGCTACAAAAACTCGCTGATCGGGTCTACCCAGAATCACAATGCGGCTTCCGCTCAGGGAGATCCACGATTGACATGATTTTCTCCATCCGCCAACTCCAGGAAAAGTGCAGAGAACAAAGGATGCCTTTATACATTGCGTTTATTGACCTGACAAAGGCCTTCGATCTAGTTAGCAGAGATGGCCTCTTTAAAATTTTACAGTTAATAGGCTGCCCACCCAAGCTAGTAAATGTAATCATATCTTTTCACCAAAATATGATGGGCACAGTGCAATTCAACGGTGCCAGCTCTGAAAGTTTCAGTATAAACAGCGGAGTTAAACAAGGATGTGTCCTGGCCCCAACCCTCTTTGGAATACTATTTTCACTGCTAATCCACAACGCGTTTGACAAATCCACTGAAGGCATCTATCTCCATTCCAGATTTGATGGCAAACTCCTAAATATTGCCAGACTGAGGGCCAAAACTAAAATCAGAGCCACCCTCGTAAGAGATATGCTATTCGCGGATGACGCAGCGGTAGTGGCACACACACAAGAGGAACTTCAGTCACTAATGTCTCTCTTCTCTCAGGCCTGTAAAGAATATGGCTTGACTATTAGCACGAAGTAAACAAATGTTATGGGACCACCTACTACAGCACCACCCTCCATCCTCATTGACGATAACAAGCTGGACGCCGTAAACGAATTCTGCTATCTGGGATCCACAATTACAGATGACCTGTCCCTAGAAGAGGAGATGAAAAAACGCATAGGGAAGGCTGCCTCGACATTCGCTAGACTCAGACTAAGAGTTTGGGAAAACCATAAGCTAACCACGGTGACCAAAATGGAAGTCTACAAGGCATGCGTTATGAGTACACTGCTATATGGCAGTGAATCATGGACCACCTACGCAAAGCAAGAGAGAAAACTAAACTCATTCCATTTGAGATGTCTCCGTAGGATCTTGAATGTCACATGGAAAGAAAAAGTGTGCAATACTGAGATCCTTGCGCGATCAGGTATTCCCAGCATTTTTACAGCCCTCAGACAACGCCATTTGCGCTGGCTTGGACATGTTCGCCGGATGGAGGACAAGCGCATCCCGAAAGTCATCCTCTATGGTCAACTCGCGACTGGCACAAGAAAAACTGGTCGCCCCCATCTCCGTTACATAGATGTAATAAAACGCGACCTCAAATCAGTGAACATCAATACTGACAATTGGGAAGACATAGCTCTAGACCGCAACAGGTGGAGAGAGACAGTGACAAAGAAAGCTATGGACAGTGAAAGTACATGGGTCTCAGCCCAGGAAGAAAAACGCACAAACCGTAAAACGGCCAGCTCCACTACCACCGAAGCAAAAGCCAAGGGGACCCTAACTTGCGCTATCTGTGGACGGGAGTGTCTCTCCAAAATAGGGCTCCACAGCCACATGAGGAAGTGTGCTCTGAGATGAACCATAGTCGTCCTACGACTGAAGGAGGCCAATGATGATGTTAGGCTAAATACTAGACCAGTATGTTAGGCTAAATACTAGACCAGTATGTTAGGCTAAATACTAGAACAGTATGTTACATTTTGATGAGGAGTAGGTTAATAATGTGTTGTACTTTATTTCATTGCGTTCCGTGTGCGTTTAATATGTTTACAAAACTTGTATCATTTCACTCCGTCTGTCTGTTTCTGTTTGTCTGTCTGGTAAAAAGTTAATACACGTAATTTCACAGACACCCATTCTCGAATCAAATTGAAAATCGCACAATTATTCTTTGGCATTGACCGCATAGACAAAACATGTATAAACAATTCGAAGGGGCTTTGCTTTAAAAACTCATGTTCTCAAAATGTGTCTGCCTAACCATTAATGTGTCCAACTAACCCTCTAGAAACGTAACCATTAATGCGTCTATCCAACAACTATTGTGTCAATCCAATTATGAATGTGTCTACCTAGCTATTATTTGTCGACATAGCCATTAATGTGTCTAACTCAAGGAGGTTATATTTAGATGGAGATGGCGTGACGCCAAATCGCAGCCATCTTGGTCTACTCAAATTAAAACGTGTAGTCTGTTTTTTTTTGAGAAATTTGTTCGACAATATTTCACGACATTATTTAAATATCTGTACATTGTACAATATCTTATAAAACGTTAAAAACACAGTGTATAGAATAAAATAAACATTACAAATGCCTTCTTGTTCGGCATACGGTTGTACGCAACGACGACCAGAAAACGGGTAATCGCTTCATCGGTTAGTTTGGTTTTTAATCACTAAAGACTAAACTTTAGTGAGTTAGAGTTTAGTTAATGTTGTTAGTGCCATTTAATTATTTATATAAATTTTGGTAAAAGGCATTTTAGCGGCGTCTATTATTATTATTAATGAAAACGGATGGAATGTTTTGAGTAAACCAATATGGCGCCCACTGGCTTCAACCGATAATGAACATTTGATAGCAACCGCCATCTCCATCTAAATATAACCTCCTTGGTCTAACTAACCATTAATGTGTCTATCCAAACATTTTTTATTTGTCGACCTAGCCATTCATGTGTCTATCCAAACATTTATTTGTCAACCTAGCCATTAAAGTGTCTATCCAAACATTTATTTGTCAACCTAGCCATTAATGTGTCTATCCAAACATTTATTTGTCAACCTAGCCATTAATGTGTCTATTTAAACATTTATTTGTCGACCTACCCATTAATGTGTCTATCCAAACATTTTTTGTCAACCTAGCCATTAATGTGTCTATCCAAACATTTATTTGTCAACCTAGCCATTAATGTGTCTATCCAAACATTTATTTATCGACCTAGCCATTCATTTGTCTACCTAACCATTAATGTGTCTATCCAAACATTTCTTTGTCGACCTAACCATTAATGTGCTTACCTAGCCATAAATGTGCTTACCTACCCATTGATGTGTCTACATAACAATAAATGCATCTACCTACCCATTAATGTGTCTACATAACAATAAATGCGTCTACCTACCCATTTATGTGTCTACCTAACCATAAATGCGTCTAACAATAAATGCGTCTAGCTAACAATAAATGCGTCTAGCTAACAATAAATGCGTCTAGCTAACAATAAATGCGTCTAGCTAACAATAAATGCGTCTAGCTAACAATAAATGCGTCTAGCTAACAATAAATGCGTCTAGCTAACAATAAATGTATTCACTAAACCATTAATATAACTACCTAATCATTAATGTTACTCCTTAACTGTTAATGTCCCCATTAATGTCTCTACCTACTCTGTTTGTCTTTACCTACCCATTAATGTCTCTACCTAATCATTAATGTCTCTACCTACTCATTAATGTCTCTACCTACTCTGCTTGTCTCTACCTACCCATTAATGTCTCTACCTACTCTATTTGTCTAGACATTATATAATAATCAATCTGCCGATATACTCAAAAGGTATAAAGAGTTTAAGACAAAATCTTATCTTTAAAATAATGACGTGTTTAGTTTTTCTCAACCACACACATTAATCAATGCGCCCAGCATCGCCATTGTAGCGTCAATATATTAATCTATTTAATTAATCCATAAAAACTACTAATAAATAGATTTTTCTATTGAAAGGTCACGCCCTAGACGCCAACATCTGTAAGCTGGAGTCATGTACCAACCCAGAGAATGACAAGGACCCTAATTTTTGCAGGTGAACAATTCACTTTGACTTGTAATTATTCTGTTGAGATATAATTTCTCTACTAGAGGGACTACATTTTATCGTGTCAAAAGGGGTAAAAAGAATTCCTATGACGAATAAAACAGTTGTTTTTAAGATAACACATTTTTGTAACTGGCATTACTACTGGCAATCCTTGTTTAAAATATGTAGAGGTTCCAACTTTGGTAAAAATAACTTAACTAAATCTGAAATAGGAGTTAACAGATTTAGACACGCCATTAAAAGGTGTAAAGTTTCTAGTATGTGTGAAACTAATTTTGGAACTCAGTCCACTAGGGATTGGATAGCAACTCTAATCTTTTTGTTTATATATGGCACCCCTTTACCTAGAAGTAGAAACCATCAAGTGTGCAACATCAATCCTCTACTAAGAAGCAGCCTTCCTTTACTGAGATATAGCACCAATTGCTGAAACAATGCACCTATAGTGTGAAATAGCAATCCTCACTGAAATAATAGCAAACTTTTACTGTGAAGTAGCAACTCTTTAGTGTGAAAAAGCAACCTTTTACTTTGAAACAGCAATTCTTTAGTGAGAAATAACAACCATAGTGTGCAACAACAACCCTTATGTTGCAAAACTAAATGATGAGATATTTGTTTCTTGAGCAATGAATGCTGCTCATTATTATTCAAAAGAATACCAAGCCTCGTTACTAGCTGCTCAATATAAATTGAAATGATATTGCTTTTTTTTGTTATGGTTTACATTTCATCAAGTCACTGACATCTTTATTTAAATCCATTCTTCTAGTGATGCCCAACAGTTTTTGGCTAGGGGACCAAATTGATTACCGACACGTTTTTCACGGGCCGAATCGATACATTAAAAAAATCTTTTTTGACATGTTGATTTCTGCACTGTGAGCAAGCTTTGCGTTTAGTGTTCGTTATGGGGGCACCGGGAATCTAGATTTGGTATCGATGCATTATTCTATAGAGTGCACTAATTGCATGTTTTCCCCTCGCTATAATCTGAGCTAAAATACGCGCATTGTAATGTTCCGTTCAGTTCCTAGTGGTCGTACCATTATACATGCTACATAGATCTGAAACAATGCCAAATTATATGAAATGTATTAAACCTACTATATAGAAAATGCTTTGATAATTTTCTATTAAGTGTCGATAAACTCAAAAAGGTACGAGTATAAGTCGAATGTCTTTTAAAACAAATTTTAATGTATTATTTTCTAGATACCTAAACTATAAATCTATTGCTTCAAATTATGTTGCTATAGGCCTAGAAGACAAAAAGAATACATAAACAGAACAAAAAGATAGAGACTAGTAAACTGTAAAGTACAAACTTGTGGTCTTGTTGGTCGTTGACTAAAAAAGGGAACACAAACATTCAAAAAGTCTCCCTTCTAGTTCAGGCTCGAGACTAATTGAAGTCAATTAGTTTGTGAGGGTAGGTAAAGCTAACAGACATCAATAGTACTTTTGTCTAACTTTCAAATATGTATTTTGTTTTTCATTCTCAATTGTATTTCGCAAAGCTTAATCACTCGCATTTTTAATTAACAGTTAAAACAAAGTACGATCCCTATTGCAGATGATGCAGAGGTCATCCTTTCTGTTTCTTAGGACAGTTAACGAGGGTGTCACAACAACCAACCGCTTTTACTTTCCTCAACTTAAGTCAGGTACCCATTAGTTGGGTGGATTCAA
This sequence comes from Biomphalaria sudanica, assembly GCA_036873155.1. Taxonomy (NCBI): domain Eukaryota; kingdom Metazoa; phylum Mollusca; class Gastropoda; family Planorbidae; genus Biomphalaria; species Biomphalaria sudanica. The sequence goes on along the minus strand of JAZGLO010004037.1, from coordinate 842,811 downwards.
GGAGTCAAATTTTTTTTTTAAAATCCCGATATTAAATATCTGTTTTTAGAGAGATTCGAACTCGGAACCTCTCGGTTTCAAGCACTTAACCACTCCGCCACCACATTGGATAGAAAAATTATTTCTAAATAATGTTCATACGTGTAAAAATGATTAAAAACGAACATTTGTTTTCATATCATGGTGAAGAAGTTCAATTTTTTACTTTAATAACATCCCTGAAACAACAGAAACAAGGCACACAGACGACAAGTGACATTAGTGACAACATCGAAACTGAGAAATGTAAGAACCGAAAAAAGGATCATTTCTAGATGGTCTATTTTTAACGTTATTCCATGTTGTGGTCGACTGGCTGCTAATGTAAGGGTCTTGGGTTTGAATCCAAGCAATGATTGATAGTTTTGGGGATGTCATTGTGTCCAATTAACTTCACCTACATTTTACTTTTGGGAAAGTGAATTTCATTGGTCGTCTTGCTGACAACCACAACGCCATCAACTACACATTGCCTGCTACAGTATTAGTCATTTTGTTTTACACATTTATTTCAGATTTTTCTTCTAAATTTAACATCTTTATTTTGTGTGTGTGTCTTTGTACTTGACTACATCAATAGCGAAGCAGTTTCCACCTATGCCTGTCTGGACGAGGTCACCTCCAGTAAGGACTGTGACGATGTCGAGAAATTCGCTGCCTTGAGTGTCTCTCTTATTTTACGTTTCGTTATGACCGTCAACATGTGTGAAAGTAAATCTTTTTATTTCTTTATCAGTCTACAGTTATGTCCATGAGACTTATACCTTAGTGGGAGAAATGTAAATTTTTTTAAAGTTAAATTAAAATTGTGTCATAGATGCAGATTTAGGCATGAATCTCTTGGTAACAGTGAAGTGTTTATTTGGTTAGAGGTCAAGGCTAAAGCTTGTTAACTTGCATGTAGCACAGAAGGCTATCGACGAGGAAGGTCGGCGACTATCAAACAGACGAAATTATCGAGTATCTGAATGAGGAAATGAAATAGTTTGCCATATTTATGAAAGCTACTACACAGAGGAGAGTGGTCTCCCTTCTGTCGTAAGACGACTAGGGTTCATCTCGTACAGAATATTTTCAATGGGATTGTAGGGCCCATTTCTGGAGAGCATCAAGTCCACATAGAACGCAGCTTGAGGTGGCATTCGCTATGCTGATACAGTAACAAGTCGTTTTTCGTTTGGCACTCTTTACTTACAGAGCTGAGGCCAATGATTTATCGCTGTCCATAGTTTTCTTTGTTACCTCTCTGGTCTAGAGCTCTTCCATGTAGTCAATGTCGATGTCCGTTGTCTGATTGTAAAGATGCCGGGAAAACCCGTTTGAGCGAGTATCTCGTGGTTACATGCCCTTGCCATGTGATTCAGAATAAACCCTCTAGTCATACTATAATGTTTTGAAGTATGTAAATGGACAATCTTTCTTTCTTCAAATTTCTTCATTGAATTTTACTTCACTTTAAATATCATTAAAAGCTCTATTCTCTTGTACACTCTTGGTTTTAGCCCTTGTCATGTAAAGGGAGAGTGATCCTTAAAGGATTACGGGCACGACATGGCCTAAATTGTGCCGATGTGCCTAAACTCAAAACTCAAACTCCAGCCTTCTTTAACTCTTTTCTTTCCCCTTCAACTTCCAATTGTATGTCAATATGTCAACTTGGAAAGACACAAATAAAAAACAAAGCTTATGTATTCTAGTGATACGAACCACTTCTGAAACAACGAAGATATGAAAAAAAAAAAGGCAATGTCGTTGAAATATTGGTACTGGGACACAAAGTGAGATTCAAGAAAACAAAATCTTTTTAAACAGTGATTTGACCAAATAGAACGAAGACTAAGAAGGATGATGTTAAGTTTTAACTTCATTGTAAAATTTTTGATATACGTTAAAAAAAAAGCAAACCTTACAAATAAATTAACAAAAAAAGATATACAACTTTTGCCATACAGATGTACCAGAGACTGTGTGTGACATTAGGCAATGTTCCCTATCCATTCTGGAAACGCCTGACGGAGACGGGACAGAGTTGTGCGAGTGAGTAGGCTAGTCATCCAAGTACAACTGTAACAAAAACAAGTATTTTAAATCACGAGGAACTGAAACCAAGTCGTTAGCAATCACAACAAATGCTCACCTTTCTCACACAATGCACACGCCTGCAACACAACTCATTCTACATTCTACTATAAGGATCACTGTCTTAACTCAAAGCACACTATCTTAACCTTGGTCCATGTTGGACATATTGCTTGGTTTATTGTTAGATCATAGTCAATTTGAGGCTTGATGGTCAAGTGGCAAAGTGCCAAACCTAGGAGTCTCGAGTTTAAATCCCTGGGAATTTTTAACTTTTGGATCTTAAGAAGACTCCGGGCAACTCTAATGAGTACATTAGTAAAGTAAAAGTGGTTGTTGAGCTGGACACCCAATATCCTCGTTAACTGATGGCGAAGATGTAGCTTTACAATCATCTGCCCCATACATATCAAGGTCTAGAATAGCATCCTTTTTTTAAAATTTCTATACACACGTATATGAATTTATATTTGCAATTCAATTTTATTACAATTTTATAAGGGGTAACATTTCAAAAGAAAGAAACCTGAGGGCTTAGATGGAAGTAGATAACTAGAGAGAAACATGGAAGGGTTTAAAGGGAAGTAGATAAGTAGAGAGAAACATGGAAGGGCTTAAAGGGAAGTAGATAAGTAGAGAGAAACATAGAAGGGCTTAAAGGGAAGTAGATAAGTAGAGAGAAACATGGAAGGGCTTAAAGGGAAGTAGATAAGTAGAGAGAAACATGGAAGGGCTTAAAGGGAAGTAGATAAGTAGAGAGAAACATGGAAGGGCTTAAAGGGAAGTAGATAAGTTGAGAGAAACATGGAAGGGTTTAAAGGGAAGTAGATAAGTAGAGTGAAACATGGAAGGGCTTAAAGGGAAGTAGATAAGTAGAGAGAAACATGGAAGGGCTTAAAGGGAAGTAGATAAGTAGAGAGAAACATGGAAGGGCTTAAAGGGAAGTAGATATGTTGAGAGAAACATGGAAGGGCTTAAAGGGAAGTAGATATGTTGAGAGAAACATGGAAGGGCTTAAAGGGAAGTAGATATGTTGAGAGAAACATGGAAGGGCTTAAAGGGAAGTACATACGTTGAGAGAAACATGGAAGGGCTTAAAGGGAAGTAGATAAGTTGAGAGAAACATGGAAGGGCTTAAAGGGAAGTAGATAAATAGAGAGAAACCTGAGGGCTTTAATGAAAGTAGATAAGTAGAGAGAAACATGGAAGGGCTTAAAGGGAAGTAACCTAGATGAGTTGAGAGAAACACAAGAGGGCTTAATGAGCAGAGTGTGACTGCAATGTTCCCATGTGTCAAATAATATATTTGTTTTTGTTACATATTTGGCCTTTCTTATATTAAATCTTGTCTCATCATTGTAAAACAAAATTTCTTTACCCTCTCGTGTTTTTACATGTATGAATGCAGTTCAATTATCTTTTCATGAACTGCACCCTCATTCCATTCAAAAGTACACCAATGTCTGTGGGAGAGTAAAGTTGTCTTTGAACCTTGTTACTGCAGCTATCTCTCCTCTGCTCTAATCTTGAAATGTATTCCCTTCATTCCAGAGACGTTAGTAAGTACATCCAGTGTCTGAGAACTAACATCGTCAACAACCCCAAGTGCACGCGCATAGAACGTGCCAGCGCTGCTACCATTGCAATTCGTATGAAGCTCGAACACAAGGAGTGCCTCTTCAGCGAACTGGAAAAACAGGGCTACATTGACAAGAAACAGGCGGATACAGCATCCTACGTTTATCGCAAAGTGACTTAATTGTAACTTGAAACTGTACTCTTCTCTTTGGTATAATATGTACTGTTAAAAAATAGATCCTATCTCGTAATACGTAACGGCCTTTCTTTGGAAAGGAATTGTTGATACAGCCCTAAGCTATTTGGGATATGGGACCCCTCATAATTAATATAAAACAATTTTTTTCTTTGTTCTATCATGAAAATGGGGGCGCGGTGGCTGAGTGGTGAAGCGCTTGGTTTCAGAACCAAGGGGTCCCGATGTCGATTCCTGGTAAAGACTGGGAATTTTTTTATATAGGGATCTTAAGGGCGCCTCCGAGTCCACACAGATCTAATGGTTACCAGACCTTAGTTGGGGAAAAGTAAAAACGGTTGGTCGTTTTGCTGGCCACATGACACCCTAGTAAACCATGGGCCACAGAAACAGATGAACTTTACATCATCTGCACTATAGATCGAAAGGTCTGATGAGGGAATTTTAATTTACTTTTTTTAACATGATTGAAAATATCCCTGGAACCTTTTTTTTTGGGGGGGGGGAGGGGGTCGTCAAAAAAGTTGGGGCCCTAAGCTGTATAGCTTATGTCGCCTATAGGTAGAACTGGTGCATATTTTTTGAATTTGTGGAGGATGCTAATAAGTCAGACCCTAAACCTAAGTACTAAATGAGTAAAAGTATATTAGTAAAAGTTTCAGGTGATTTCCCTTTCTATTTTAATGGTCTGTGAAATTTCGTGACATAAACCATTAGCTTAAACAAAGATGCCACCAAATGTAAATGGCAGTTGTCTTTAGTGTTTGTTTGTTTTTAACAACAACTAGGCCTTTCTCCGTCTTGAAGTGATTTTGATTAGTTGGTTTAATACTTGGCATGGCTTGTATGCTAATTTGTACTGAAAATAGACCACACTTAAACCCTAAATATTTTTTTATATAACCCGCCCTACCCCCTCCTTTTTATAAATGTACACATGTGTACACACACGTAACCCATTAATAGGAAGGAAAATAACTAGACATATACGCTTTCTCCCTCAATCTGTCCACTACACTGTTCGGCGTATAGGGCAGCAGGCAGTCTTCACAGTCTTCACAGAGATAAGTTACCAAATTATTATAAGAGGGAAATATTTTAGAACAAACAACCTCAAAACATTGTCTGATTGCGTTGATCCTGGGTAAAATACTGAACTTTATTAAGGATGTGGGACTGAATACTCAAATTTGAGTTGAGATCGGGCAAAGTACTTATAAATGAATACGCATTTACAACTGATTTTTATTAGATTTAATTTTTTATTACTATCTGAGTTGTGTCGTGACGGGACTGTAGGGCTTCCATTCCTGCCAGTGCAATGAACTCGGTTCTTTGAACCCCAAACAGGGGTTAGGTTTTGATTACCTATTGATCAATTCGTTTTCTCTAGCGAATAATTCATCTAACAAATTCCCCCCCCCCCGGGCGCCACCATGAGGCTAATAAGAGATGTCCTGGAGATCAGTTACCAGCGACGTCTACGGCCTCTTCTTAGCTGATGTCCAATGTTTTAAATCTTCCATCAAAGTTCCAAGTCATGTTATACGCGGACGATTAATTTCGTTTTCCACTTTCATTCTCCATGTTATCACTGTCAATGGGGAAACTTGTTGAACGACATGCTCCGCGAACATCCTTAGATCACTGTCAATGGGGAAAACTGTTGAACGACATGCTCCGCGAATATCCTTAGATCACTGTCAATGGGGAAAACTGTTGAACGACATGCTCCGCGAATATCCTTAGATCACTGTCATTGGGGAAACCTGTTGAACGACATGCTCCGCGAATATCCTTAGATCACTGTCATTGGGGAAACCTGTTGAACGACATGCTCCGCGAAAATCCTTAGATCACTGTCAATGGGGAAATGTGTAGAACGACATGCTGCGCGAACATCCTTAGATCACTGTCAATGGGGACATGTGTAGAACGACATGCTGCGCGAACATCCTTAGATCACTGTCATTGGGGAAACCTGTTGAACGACATGCTCCGCGAAAATCCTTAGATCACTGTCAATGGGGAAATGTGTAGAACGACATGCTGCGCGAACATCCTTAGATCACTGTCAATGGGGACATGTGTAGAACGACATGCTGCGCGAACATCCTTAGATCACTGTCAATGGGGAAACCTGTTGAACGACTTGCTCAGCGAACATCCTTAGATCACTGTCAATGGGGAAACCTATTGAACGACATGCTCCGCGAACATCCTTAGATCACTGTCATTGGGGAAACCTGTTGAACGACATGCTCCGCGAACATCCTTAGATCACTGTCAATGGGGAAACCTGTTGAACGACATGCTCCGCGAACATCCTTAGATCACTGTCATTGGGGAAACATGTTGAACGACATGCTCCGCTAACATCCTTAGATCACTGTCAATGGGGAAATGTGTAGAACGACAATGCTCCGCGAACATCTATAGATGCCAGAACTTTGATAAGGGGGCGATGACCCGTTTGAGAAAATATTTCCTTGTCGGTGATATGATCTAGGTGTCGCTCCTACTCTCCATCAAAGTCTTCTATTTTTTTTTTTTTTAAAATGTTTTTTTTATGTTTCGGATGTTCCTTCATTGTTGAAGATAATCTACTAGCCCAAACCTCCCACAGGACGACTGGGGATGGAAGCGGGCAGGGTATCAACCCGGGACCATCTAGACTATTCTAGACGACCGAACGACAGACCAGCGCGCACTCCGCACAACTAGGCAGCCACCCTGCTGAGCCATATTTAGCCTCCTATTGATGTTTACCGATTCCCTTAAAGTCTATACTGTAATGGTTGAATTATAAAAGTGTGTTCCGAGAGATATACCAGTTCTTATATTGAACGAAATGTAGTGGTGTCAAGATTGTAACAAGTTTCTTTTAAAGTTTTATGACAGCAAGGAACAAAAAAAAGTGTTTATTCCATTTCAATAGCTGAGCGTCTCGGATTCGAATCTCTGAAAAGACTGGGAATTAAAATTTTGGGATTTTTAGTACGCCCCTGAGTCCGACTCTAATGGATACCTGGCATTAGGTGAGGAGTAAATAGTCGGTCGTTGTGTTTGCCACCTGAGACCCTCGGCCATAAAACAGATGACCTTTACATCAAAGTACTCCTTTAGATCGCAAGGTCTGAAAGGGGTACTTTTTTCCCCCCTTAACGACACTCATTTGTAGTGTTGGTGACACATTAGATACAAAAAAAGTGGACCAGTAAATTAGTTTAAAAAAACCTTAATGGTCAGAAAGTGGCCCTAAATAGTACCAATGTCACATAGATCTAAGTAGAAATCCCTAATTCCAGTTTCTCTGTGTATTTGTCCAGGAAGATGATGGAAAGAAGATACTCATTGAAGAAAGCGGTTCCGTCGAGATTCAAGTGTGTGGCTGGAATGATAAGTTTGTAAAAGATGATTCCACACCACTTATTGAAATTTGTGAAAGTTTCTTCGAGAAATTAGAACTGGAGAATGCCTAACAGGACTGCCATGTGGGAGAGAGACGGTGGGACGTTTTCGCTTGCCCTCTGGGACGTTCGTGACATGGAGGTCACCAGCATAGTCGAAATGCAAGGTTTCAACGGAGCCATACAGCTCTGATCTAATTATCAACTAAATCATACAACTCTGCCTTAATTATCAACGGAACCATAAAGCTCTGTCCTAATTATCAACGGAACCATACTACTCAGTTTTAATTATCAAAGGAACCATAAAGCTCTGCTCTAATTATCAATGAAACCATACAGCTCTGATCTAATTATCAATGGAACCATACAGCTCTGTCCTAATTATCAACTGAACCATGCAGCTCTGTTCCAATCATCAACTTAATCATACATCTCTGCCATAATTATCAACAGAATAGTACAACTCTACACTAATTATCAATGGAACAGTACACCTCTGTCCTAATTATCCACGGATCCATACAACTCTGTATCGTAAGCATATTGATAACAATTGCACATATTGACAAATTGTAAAAAATGAGCAAGCTGATAACTTTAAAGGTAAAGCAAACCTTTCTACATAACTCTGCAGAAATATAACAACATCCTAACAAGTTAATATCGTTTAAAACATACCAGATGATAAGTCCGGTGTAAATCTCTCCTGTTATTAAAAATAAGAATCATGATAAATGTGTTCTACTTTTTATAGTTTTATGATTTTGTTTTTAGAAATGTGTATTTATGTTTGTGATAAGATTTTTCTCTCCTAATTTTGATGCATAATTTCACACTTTCGAAAATCTCAATTATTGAACAAGAAACAAGAAACACTAATAGTACTATAAATATATTTCATTCACATTTTTATCAATGCCAAAATTTTAAACTGTCGAAATTTAATTGTAATTCTTATCTCGATTGTCCCTTGACTTTCGCCATGAGGGAGCCTGTGAATGTTCGCGTAACCAAATCCGTCCACTTCCGTAACAGAGGCTGTTCTTGGCTAGGGTTAGCAGACGTCCGGCAAAAGGAGGACCAATTGTGCACCAATGAAATTCAGTCCTTTTTTAACTACGCAAACATTTGCATACATAGAAGTGTGAGGAGTAGGACACATTTGTAGGCAGGCAAGAAGTGTGAGGAGTAGGACACATTTGTAGGCAGGCAAGAAGTGTGAGGAGTAGGACACATTTGTAGGCAGGCAAGAAGTGTGAGGAGTAGGACACATTTGTAGGCAGGCAAGAAGTGTGAGGAGTAGGACACATTTGTAGGCAGGCAAGAAGTGTGAGGAGTAGGACACATTTGTAGGCAGGCAAGAAGTGTGAGGAGTAGGACACATTTGTAGGCAGGCAAGAAGTGTGAGGAGTAGGACACATTTGTAGGCAGGCAAGAAGTGTGAGGAGTAGGACACATTTGTAGGCAGGCAAGAAGTGTGAGGAGTAGGACACATTTGTAGGCAGGCAAGAAGTGTGAGGAGTAGGACACATTTGTAGGCAGGCAAGAAGTGTGAGGAGTAGGACACATTTGTAGGCAGGCAAGAAGTGTGAGGAGTAGGACACATTTGTAGGCAGGCAAGAAGTGTGAGGAGTAGGACACATTTGTAGGCAGGCAAGAAGTGTGAGGAGTAGGACACATTTGTAGGCAGGCAAGAAGTGTGAGGAGTAGGACACATTTGTAGGCAGGCAAGAAGTGTGAGGAGTAGGACACATTTGTAGGCAGGCAAGAAGTGTGAGGAGTAGGACACATTTGTAGGCAGGCTCCAGCATGAACACGTAGGTTCAAAAGAAAAGTCTATTAATCGACGGCCTACTAGACAAAAGAAACAGACTCAGAGCAAGGCGTAGTAAGGGGGAAGGGGGCACGATGCCCCGGGCGCATCTTCGTGGGGTGCCACCTTTGTGGAGGCGCCACAAGCAGAGAGGCGCATAAAGTTATTTAAGATATTTTAGTTAGGCAATGCGTTCTAAGATAATTGGTATTATCTATTATCTCTAAGCCTATATTTCTATGTGTGGTCCATGGAAAATGGGATGAGGGTAATAAAGTATCTTTCTTTGGGCGCCCATTTTTCTCACTACGCCTCTGTCTCAGAGAAAGACATTGTAATTTTTGTTTTCCCTGTTCTTTGGTCTCAAATGTGTATCACTCTGCTTATGTGAGTGACCTCTAGCTGTCTCGTTCTGAAGCCGCATGCAACTAGGTGCTCTTTTCTATATCATCTTAAGCAAGTTGGCATCTAAGCTGGTCTTTGAAGCGTTTCCATGGGGCAACTCTGTTATGTCGACCACCTTTTAGCTCACCAAAAAAGACTGCCTTGGGCATATTTTCGTCCCCCATGCGGGATACGTGCCCTGCCGAGCGTAACTGTCGGACCATAAGAAGTCCCTCTATACTGTTCATACGGCAAGGACATTACTGTTTGTAGTGCTGTCTTGCCACCGTATGTCCATGATGGAGTGCAAGCATCTTGGCTTGTATGTTATAAGTAATAAATGTATCACTGGCAGACATCAGATTCGTCTGAGTAAGTTAGGACAACGTATGTAGGTCACTGCTGGGTCTGCTCAACATAATGAAATGCTGGATTCCATTTTACGTCTGAATTTTTTAAAGATTCTATTTTTTTTAGAACATTTATAAAAGTACTTTCAAAATAGCTTTGGATTTTTTGTATCGATCGCAAGGTCAGAGTGTGATACCGTTACTTGACCTTTGTTTGCATTGACTAAGTCATCACAATTATCGATAAGTTGGTTTTCATTGTTGCTTTTAATTCAGGAGGCGCTGTGACTAAGTGGTAAAGCACTTGGCTTCCGTACCCGGGGGTTCCGGGTTTGAATCATGGCGAAGACTGGGATATTTAATTTTGGGATCTTGGTTCACCATTGAGTCCACCCAAATCTATTGTGTAGCTGACATTAGTAGGTGTAAAGTAAAGACGCTTGTTCGTTGTGCTGGCCACATGATACCCTCCTTGACCAATGAATTTTACATCATATGCTATAGAACTCAAGGTCTGAAAGGGGAACTTTACAGATTACGTTTACATTATTTGCCAAATAGATTGCAAGGTCTGAAAGGGGAACTTACATATTACATCATCTGCCCTATAGATCGCAAGGTCTGAGAGGGGAACTTTACAGATTACATCATCTGCCCTATAGATCGCAAGGTCTGAGAGGGGAACTTTACAGATTACATCATCTGCCCTATAGATCGCAAGGTCTGAAAGGGGAACTTACAGATTACATCATCTGCCCTATAGATCGCAAGGTCTGAGAGGGGAACTTTACAGATTACATTTACATCATCTGCCCTATAGACAGGGGCGGACTGGCTATATGGGCAAACGGGCAAATGCCCGGTGGGCCGGTACATAATGGGTCGGTCTAGTTGCGACCAAAGAAAAAAAAATTCCATGCAGACAACTTCAAAAAAAGTGACAGCAGCAAGACACAAAGGCCCGAACACGTTTTCTTGTAGTTGTTTTTTTTTAAATTCTTATTACAATTAATTCTGTTTGAAATTCAACAAGAATATAAAAAAAAAACAACACTATTCACTGTACGTGTTATCATTTGCAAAACGTTAGACCGTGCTTTCTGCAATGCACGAGCGGCATGGACTGCTTTGATGTCTTCGAGGTTGTGTTTGGCCTAATCATTTTGCTGGTCGGCATGGACCTTTGATGGCACTCCCATATTTTTTTTGCCCCTTCCCTCCCCCGTCTTTTAATGGTTCCAATGAAATTTAACCAAAAAGAGGGATGAGAGAGGTTAAGTTAGAAAACATTGATAGAACGCAGCAAAAAAAAAAAAAATAAAAAAAATAGGCGCAACAATTAGCTCTTTAACAATGCTTAATAGAAATTAACTTAAACACATACACACAGCCGCTTAATTGCAAAAACACGTAACTTATTCACAGATCAATATGGGTATAAAGCTATACTTTCTGCGAATTGAAAAGAAAAAGTAAGTTTCTTGTTGTTTATTTTTAATAACATAGATCTAAAAATACTACACTTATGGCTTACAAAAATTTTTTAAATTAAAAAATAAATCTAGATCTAAATCAATTTTTATGCTATTATAATTAATGGCAAACTTATGCTTAGTATGAAGTCATTAATAATGAAAATTATTACAATAATTTATATATAGTGCTGTCACATCCGATATTTAATGAAAAGAGATTTATTTTATAAATAATGGGTCATGGTATATTCACATACAAATCGCGTTTTTGATAATGTACTAGGAGTAAGCAAGAGCTTTTCACATTAAGTAAGTGCCTCTCTAACGTTCTGCTTTCTGGAATGGGTTGCCTGAGTCAGCCAGGAAAACCAATGATTTAGCATGTTTTAAGTCACATATCATCATGCATGACAATATTGACACATGTAATGCGTAAGACGTAACAATCTTATTTTTTGAAAAAACGTCTGTAATCTATAAGTAATACCAAAAAGCATCAAACTCATTAGGCTGCTATAGTATTGTTTATAGCTTTCAGACTACATACATGTATAAATAGAATACATTATGTAATCCTACGAATGCATACAACCAGTTTCAAACTTTATATATTTTGTAGAGAATTAGGCTTACACCTATATTATAATACATGGGCGTAGCCGGGAGGGGAGGGTCTTCAAACCATCACTTGCCTCAGACATCATTGTCTGAAAGGGAAACTTTATTTACTGCCCCAGTGCAGCCAACTTAAGCAAACTACAGTCACCAAATTTCATGAGCGTAGCCAAAAGAGGTTTTGTGGTTCCTCTTCCACTCCAATACAAAAACTAAAGCATTTTACCATTTTCTACCAGTCGCTGGACTCCATAGCAGATTTGGTTTTTGAATTTTTTTTGTAGCAGGCTAATTGCACTGTAGATACCTCAGAATATGAATTTTTAAAGCTAAACTCTTTCCCTCCGTAATTATTTTCCACGATTCTATGGAATTATTAATTTTACTTATTTGTAGTTCACTTTTCTGTTATGATTAAACTTCAATAACTTTGTAATCAGAAAATATTTTTATTTGGTATAGAATTAAATGGGAATGCATGCTCTTTTTATAAAACACAAATTAATGTTTATAAAACTAGAAAATTATTTAAAGTGGTCAAATCAACGATGGTATCGTCAATTAGGAGAGGAAGAGTTAAAATAACAGAAATAATGTTTGGCTCACAGCGCTCCCCTGGACTCCCTAGCTGCACTTTGGCGGTGTGTACTGTCTTTCCCTTAGGGTAGAAAAAACGTTTGAAAGAATGAAAGATCGGAATGTATATAAAAATTGCGGAGTGGGGTAAAAATTGGTAGAGTATTTTGCTTGATTTGTTAACAATTTTGCACCTTAATGTAAATATATTTGGCTTCAATAGTTTCTTTATGCACGCCAAGAAAAATGCGTGCGCGCCATTCAAACTTGTAAGAAATGCGCATTTATTTTTAAACCGCAGCTGCACAGACATAGATATATATATGTCTATGTGCAGCGACTTTTCAAAACCGGAATTGAATAATTATCATGTTTTCTTTCCCACAAGATTAACAAAATGGCGATTTATATTTTAAGGAGATATTTAGTATCAAGGTTTTTTCAAATTTCCGCTATTGTTTTGGTAACTATATTTCTGTTTTACACATTTTCTCACAGAAAACATTACGCTTCGCAGCGTAGATTTTCAGAACTAGGTCTAGATTTTAATTTAGGAATTCTAAATAGATCTAGAAATATTAATAGCATCATAAGATTGCAAAGCCTGACAAGGCATTCTGATTCTCAGCGAAGGGATTCGGCGCGATCATGGCGTCATGGACTAAATACAGATCTACAGTGGTCCAATTGGACAAACCTGAAAAGCTCTAAGTGTTTTCATAGCCCTTATATTCTATGTCCAGGGGAGACAGTTAGTTTCGATAACATTTTCTTTGAAGGTGTATATGAGAGAAAAGAGGCAGTGTTCGGGGCGAACCAGACGAATCAGGAAGCTGTGAGGCCCAACAGAACGGATGGATTGTGGAAAATCAGGCAAAAGCTTCAACGTCGCGATCCCGTTGTCTTCAATTTTTACAATTATTTCGGTGAGCACCTACTGCCAGATCGGAATTTCCTTTGTTTGAGGAACTCCTGTGTCTACCGGACTGGAGATGTCGCCGAGGTCGATGACGTGATCGTCGTCAGGATTGTAGGACTGAATGATAACACGGGGTCCATCAAGAGGTGGCCTGGGCAGCTGTTTTTGTTTGACGAACTGGAGGCGCCTGCGTATTACGGAAACTTCTTACATGATGGTAAGCTTAAATTGTCTATGGCTATTGTTTTCTGGCACGATTAGGAATTGATTATATTTTGTTTCGTAATTAGGGGAAGTTTTGACTTAGAGACAAGGACGCGACTAGTAAAAACTAGACTAGGCTTTGAGGAACATCAACCGATGTAAACAGACTACTCTTGACGGGTTTAGAGAGAGAAGATTTAGCTGGACGTCATTTGACGGTTCCCTTTGTTATTATTAAATGTATTCTACATTCGCTATTTTCTATTCGACTATCTTCTATTGTTGGCCTTACGCCAGTGGTGATGGATTTCGTTTTTGCGTGTTACCTCCATTTGACTTAACTGTATTAGACACAGCGCGAAGGCGCCTACAATATATAAGTATTTTCATATTCCGCAGCTGCATTAAAAAACAAAACAAAATATTTTTTTTCTTATTCAATTCCTACTTTATGAAGCTGACAGTGGTCTATAGCCTTTCATTTTATCTATTGTAACGTGCAGAGACGCACTTTATGTGACTGCTAGTGAACGCGAAGTGTAGATATAGAGAAACGGACGGTTGAGGTTAGGCTTTTATTTTAGTGACTGAGACTAGACTGTTCCCTTTCTGGGTGGAACATTTCTACTCTACATACAGCTGTGGATTTACTTTAGTGTAAGTCTATTGATACGAACTCAAGAGTATTACCGATGGCTGTCTGGTCGTGCGGTATGCGCGCTGGACTTTTCGAAGGTTCCGGGATCCTACCCGTCGTCATGTGGGAGGTTTAGACTAGGAAGTAAATTATCTTCACCTCTGAAGGAACATCCGAAACATGTCAAACATGTTACAAACATTTTACAAATATTTTACAAACAACATTTTACGTGTCGAGACATTCCGACCTTCGATCTATAGGGCATGTTGAGGTCATCATTTTCTTTGGCCAACGGTTAACGAGCAGGGTGTCACGTAGCCAGCACAACGACCAACCGCCTTTACTTTTCCCAACTAAAGTCAGAAAACCAATAGAGTTGGGTAGTCTCAGGGGCGCTCTAAAAATCCCAAAATTCAAAATTCCGGTCTCCATCGAGATTCAAACCGAGGACCTCCAAGCTCGGAAGCCACGCGCTTAACCATTCAGCTTAAATGCTCAATCTAGCTTTAATGCGCTATTATCCAATAATTTGTCTGTAATAGTGGGGGGGGGGGGGGAATAGAAAGAGGGGGGGTCTCTGAAAGAAGGTTTCTATGTTGGCTTTTCAAAATTAACTTAACAAAATAAATTGCTCGACCTGAGTTCGAACTCGAGGACTCAAGCCTCTTTGATGAAGTCCCAACACGCTAGCCACTGAGCTGGACAAGTGCTTATGAAAATAGGTTTTATAGTTATCGATTTTTAGTTTCAAATGTTTAGACGACGACCTAATTCTCTATACACAAGGCTTACCTTTTAGATAGTACTGCTTCTATCTAAAACAAAATTAATTATAGTATGACGAGCCGATAAAATAATTGATTCATGTGTTGCTAGGGACGATAAACAATTTCGCTAAGTTTCAATTTTATTTGAGAATGGGAAGTGGAAAATAAAACGTGCACAAAATTGCTACCAGACAGACAGACAGACAGAGGAGTGAGGTGATATAAGCTTTGTAAAAAAAGAAATAACTGTTTTCGGCTAATTCACAGATAACACCATCTGGAGGTATCAGTTTAACTTGACCACAACGTATAGCCCTAGCTCGGACATCTTTCACCCGTACAACCCACTGAGGTTTGAACCCATACCTCCAGAGGAAAGACCAAATTACTGTAAGTGTAGATGTGTGTGTGCTTGTGTGTGTGTTTTTAATTGTCGTAAACAAGACAAATTTATGTTGAAAGCTAACAAGGTTACAAAAAAAAGTTTGTGTGGAAACACAAACTCGAAATTGGCTCCCGAAGTGGTCCTCTCAGGCAGGTAAAAAGGCAGGTTTAAATATTAAAAAAAATAAATATCAGAAACTATGAACTACAAAATATCAATAACTACAACCCTATCTCCGTCGATACAAAAGAAGAGATGTGCTCCTGTCAAAAGTGTTGCCGATACTTTTGTATTGTTATTTCGACTAACGACTTGATACCACAGGATACGGAGAGTTATTAATGTTATTACATTGTTAATATTCATATGTATTTAATGAACTAATAGTTATGAAGATATTATTAAATCCTAGGTGTCACAAAGATCGCATCACGATTAGAAACAGGATTTATACAGCGATTGGACCCCACTGTCAAAAAACGTAAACTAAAACTCTATGGCCACATCACAGGGAACATACTGAGCGCCTAAAGGCAGCACGGAAAACCAACTCCTAGATAACCCCCCCCCCCCCCAACTGGTCCACAAATGAGATTGGACCCCAAAAGCGCTCTGAGCATGCTATAAGCATGAAAGTAGCGCTATATCTGTGGCATTTTACGTCTCGAGAGACGATCTTTTCCCTTTGCAACTTCTTGTGTGACTAAAGAGGCCAATCCTCGATACACAGCTGCGATCGCAGGTTGGGCATATATAATCACCAGGCGCCGTTGCATTTTCACCCTTCTTTCTGCTTCTGTTGTGTATGACATCTGCAATCTTTGACCCTTCCTTTATGCTCTCTCTCCATGAGGATCTGTCCAGTGCCACCTCTTCCCAGTTGCCAGTGTCGATTTTGAAGAGCTTCATGTCGCGTTTGCATACATCCGTATAACGTAAAAGTGGGCGACCAGCGGCTCTCCTGCCTTCTATTAGATCGCCATACAAGATGTCCCACGAAGTCGACCTACTGGCATTCTACGAACGTGGCCAAGCCAGCCAAGGCGTCTGCTGCTGATAACAGAGCGGATGTTCTGGCACCGTGCTCTTTGTAGCACTTCCTCATTGGTTATCTTATCTTGCCATCTTATTTTAAAGATCCGCCTTAGGCATCGGAGGTGGAAAACATTCAGCTTTTTTTACTGCCATGAGTAGGTTGACCATGTTTCACTTCCGTACAGCAAGGTGCTCAACACACAGGTCCGGTAGACTAGGGCTTTAGTACTGCTAGTCAGCAATATGTTGTCCCTGACTCTTTTCTGCAGCCGTGACATGGTTGGCCATTAATGCTTACTTGAGGTGCAGTGTTTGTGTTTTGGACAAGTATCTTAGTCTTGCTTTGACTGATGTTTAAGCCGAACTTCTGGCAAGCAGCAGATAATTTGTCAACTAGGCACTGTTGCTGAATATCAGAATCAGCCACAATAGCTGCATCATCAGCATACAGGAGTTCCCTGACGAGTAGCTTCCTAACCTTGGTTTTTGCCCGCAGCCTTGATACATTAAATAGTTTTCCAGAGGATTTTGTATGGAGAAACACACCTTTGTTTATGTCGTTGTACGCATAATGCAGTAGACAGGAGAAGAATATGCCAAACAGAGTAGTTGCGAGCACACATCCCTGCTTGACACCACTGCAAACCTCAAAAGGTGCTGATTGGGCTCCATTGAATTTGACAGTACATTTAGTTTCCTCGTGAAAACACTTAATGAACTTCAGTAGTTTGGGAGGGCAACCTATTTTCCTCAGGAGTTCCAAAAGGCAACTTCTGCTGACCATGTCAAAAGCTTTAGTCAGATCAACAAAAACGATGTAAAGGGGTCTGTCTCTCTCTCTGAATTTCTCCTGCAGTAGTCGTAGAGAAGATATGTCTATAGTGGATCTACCACTCCTGAATCCACACTGAGACTCTGGGTAGACTCTAGAAGCTATCACTTGCAGCCTGGATAGTGCCACTCTAGCAAAGATCTTGCCCACTATACTGTGGAGAGAGATACCCCTGTAATTGTTGCAGTCACTACAATCCCCTTTGTTCTTGTATATTGTGACTATAGTTGCGTCACGCATGTCCTGTGGGACATGACCTGTTTCCCAACAGTGGCAGAGGAGAATATAGAGTTCAGGGAGCAGGAGTAATTCGTTGACTTTCACTACTTCCACTGGGATACCATCACTCCCAGAAGATTTTCTATTTTTTATGCAGTTAATTACTTTTTTGAGGTCACAAAGGCTCAGAAGCTCATCTAGGCATTCCAGTACTGGAAGATCTGGTAGAGAAGCCAGGGCGACATCGTCTACTGTATTCTGTGTGGCATAGACATCGAGGTAGTGTTCTGTCCATCGTTCTAGCTGCTTGGTTTGATCTGTAATTTTTTCTCCTGATTTGGATAGAAGGGGGGCAGGCTTAGACACTGTTGGACCCAGGGCCGCTTTAATGCCATCAAATAGAGCTTTGCTATTTCCTGAGTGGAGACTGTCTTGGATTCTGTTGCAGGTACCCCTCCAAAAGTTGTTAGCACATTTTCTAGCCATTTATTTCGCCTCTTTATTAGCACTTTTGAAGGCCTCCAAAGATCTTGGACTTGGCTTTGTCTTGTGAGCGAGGTGTGCAGATCGCTTTTTCTCTATGCAAGGTTCCACATGTGCTAGATTCGCCTCAAACCAGTCTACATTTGTGTGTTTTTGAGGCCCAAAGGCGGGGATTGCCGAACTGTAGATTACATCTCTTAATTTCTCCCATCTGATAGAGATGTCTTCTTCATCACTTAACGAGGGGATTGAACTGTTCAGGAGCTCGCCAAAGAGTGCACACTTCTCTGGGTCACCTACATGGTTGACGTTAATTCGCCTAGTTCTGGGTTGAGTGGAAGTATAAGCCTTCTTGAGAAGTAGTTTGATTTTGCTTAGCACTAGTGAATGGTCTGAGTTGCAGTCCGCACTATGGTATGAACGGGTGTGGATGACACTTTTCAGATCCATCCTTCAGGTGATGCAGCGGTCAAGCTGGTGCTACCTTTTTGAGCGTGGGTGCTGCCAAGAGACTTTATGGCGTTCCTTGCCAGAGAAGAATGTATTTTTTACTCACAGTTCATGAGTGCTACAGAACTCAAGTAGCCTTTGGCCATTGTCATTGATTTTGCCAACACCATGAGGTCCCAAGCATTGTGGCCATGCATCATTTCCATCACCAACACGGGCATTAAAGTCTCCATTTATATAGAGGTGCTGTCTTTGTCCTCTTCCGGTGCATCAAGGGTTGGTGAGTAAGCACAGATTATATTAACTTTGCCTTGCGGTGATGCAAATTCCATGTGTGCTACTCTTTCATTGCCAATGGGAAACATCACAATGCAGGGGATGAGACTGTTTCTTATTGCGAAGCCGACGCCGTGTATTCTAGAGCTTTGTTCTGGTTTTCCTTGCCAGTAGAATGTATAGTTGCTTTCTGTAAGAGATCCACTGTCTGCCAGTCTGGTTTCTTGCAGGCAGGCCACATCAATGTTTAGTCTACTGAGTTCTCTGTCGATGATAGCTGTTTGACGCATGTCGGTGACGAGTTCAGGGTCAGTATTGAAGCCAGGAAACATTGTCCGTATGTTCCAGCTTGCTAAACGCATTAATGTTGAAGGTTTTCTTTTGATTTAATTTGCAGGTGCGGGTGAGCAGCTTGCTTTTTTATTTTGTCTTAGCACCAAGCACCCAGTGGTGCGGCAAGCTGTGGCGGGATAGCACTTTATTGTCCGAGGGCTGCTCGGCTTAAGGCGGGCAGTAGCTATCCAGTGAGGCTAAAAAGCCCCTCCTACCGTCAAGAGTGGTCCCTGGCGTTCCAGCTTACGCCAATTAGCTAGGAACTTATCACCGGTAACTACCACTCTCCGTGTTTTTTCAAAGACATTACTGTCAGAGATGGAGTGACCTCTCCGTTGCTGGGGGAAAGCCTGGGCGGTAAATTAGCGAGTGCTGGGCTGCCCACACGTCAGCACACGCCTCTCTTCCATACTGACCGGGTCCAAAGGGATGGCGAGCCATCACACTTTGGGGACAGGTGGCTGCAGGAGTTTGCCAGAGAGCAGTAGTCTTACTACTGTCCCCCCGTCTACGGGGCTCCAGGACCGGATTTTCTGTTAGGGTTTACTCCCTTAGCCTTAGACCTTACAGGGACACACACAAGGCAGTGCGGCTATTGACCTATAGCTAGGGGTTTGGTTTGTGGGCAACAGGGCATGTCCGCACGCCGACGGGCCATGCCTGCCTCAGATCTTGGGGCCAAACCTCCTCCGAGACTCTTGCAGTTTAGCCTGAGGCTTCGCAGCCTAAGTTTCCATCTGCCACCACGAGGAGGTACTGCATAGGACTTGCTGTTGAGAGGCTATGTACTGGCAAGAGAGACTTAAAAAATTGCTCCCCTTTCACAGATGCTAGCCAGCGGTGGAAACAAGTCAAGCTACCACACTAGACGCTTCACACAGCCATTAGACAGTAGCGCTATATAAAAGCTATAATAATAATAATAATAACAGCACAGGGAAGTAGATGAAGAGGAAGACAGAGAAAGCGATGGGAAGACAGCATCAAAGAATAGGCAGGTCTGTCAGTGAATGAAATTCTTTCAAAGGCAAAGGACAGAGAAATGGAAAAAGATAGTTGACAGATCTTGTGTGGTGCGCCAATGAATTCAATATTTTTAAATAGAGTGAGAGGGAAAAACTAGGTAGAAATACTGAAAACTGAACTGAAAAATAAGTGAGGAGAGAATCGAAGTCTAACGTATCTCATGCCCCTCCATGGATACACCTTGAACAGACAGAAAACAGACAGAAAACATTACATTTTTTTCTAGATTAAAGTGAAGCGTCTCTAAATTATTTAAAAATAAAAATCGCTATAATTTCTATTTATAATCATTGGAAATATTAGGATAGCTTGGACTATAGCTGGAGCACTAAAATGCAATGAAGCAAACGCGAAACAATATCCTAATAATCATTCATTTCGTGGATTATCTTTTAGCCCTGAATACATTTAATTAGCCTTAAAAAAAATTAAGTATCAGTGAAAAAAAAATAAAAAAAATTCACCAATTTAGAAATCGATTGAACATTTCGATTATTTTGAATTTACATTTTTTTTTCAACTTTCGGAATTTTGAGAAAGAAACAATCTCGTTTTTCCAAACATTTTTAGAGTGATTCTTACAAAATTAAAATTCGTCATTCCAAACTTTTTTTTTTGGGGGGGGGGGTTTGGGGGGATTCTTACAATGAGTCAATCATTTTTTTTCTTCTTCGTTCTCAATTTTATGTCGGAGTGTTTTCAGACGATCAGCTTAATATCATATTTGTACTCCGCATTGGTTTCCAAATGAAGCAGCACCATATAGTTTTTTTCTTCTCCAAGGTTGTTTTGGGGCTAGTGTCAGGGCCGGCCTTAGGAATATAGGCAAACTAGGCAGCCGCCCAGGGCCTCCGATTGATGGGGGCCTCGCACCATTGTTATTGAGAGAAGAAATAGCAAGACTTAGACCCAACGTTGTAGTACCCACTAGAGCCTGACTAGAGGTTTGGACTTTCTCGCTGTTTATCTTTTACATAGCTTATATCAACATACTCTGTCTGTCTGTATGGTAAAAAGTTTGTACAGTTTATTTCTCCCGCACCCAATGTCGGATTAAGCGGAAATTTCGTACAACTATTTCTTTTGCCTGATAATTATTTTGTTTGCTATCTTGAACAAGGGAAAGAACTCGTACTTAGCATATTTGGTGAAATAAGTTGAATTAGTCCCCTTAAGGACTCGGGACTTGAGTGAACATTTTTAAAAAATGTTTTTAAAAAGATACCAAGATACCCCCTTCTTGCCTCCCCCATTCCCAACTGGTCCAGACAAGTGATAGGATCTTAGTGCATTCAGAAAGCTAAAAGATAAACAAACACAATTGGTACAAATATGTCTAATCGCACATAATTAAATGACTGATCCAAACTAATTGATACAGTTGGACTTAATATAAGCTTTTTACAATTCCCAATTTCTAGCTTCCAGAACTTGAGCTGTGTCATTCTGTTGTGTCCGGCTCTGAGACGAAAAATTACACGTTGGTCGTATCGAGACAGCATGTAATACTATAATTCAAGCACAGGAGTATACTATTAGCCAGATTTTGTCCGAAGGAAAAGCTTTTTTATTTGGTTGTCTTTTTCATGTCTGCGTTTGAAGATGAACTAGCAAAGAACAAAACCAAAAATGCTGTTTGGCTGGCAAGCAACTGTCTTACTGTTGGCAGACGAGAGAGCTATATCCAAGAGATGAAGGTAAATTTATTTATTGGGCTATACTTTAGATGTACTATTCAATAGTATACAAAGAAAGTCATCTATCATACCTGTGTGTTGCACGTGGTTCGATAGTCGGGTGCTTCAAAGACAATGAAAATCGGGTGGTCAATAAGCTTCCGTACAATCAGAAGTTAAAACTAATCACTAAGTGTTTAATGTATGCCAGAGATTCTCGCTTACCCGGTCTTTCCTTGTATACAAACCCTCTCTAAAATTAGCTTCTCCAATTGTCAGGAAAGAACAATAATCTTCTATAGAATAGATTCCTGCTTATTTTAACTTAAAACGAATCACCCAATGTACAATGCATGCCGGAGATCATTGTTTAACACATACTAGATTTCCAATGGTAAATTCACAAAAGTTAACTTAATATGTAGCTTGAGATTTATTGACTGATCTCGTTTAATGTCTTCCCTTGTACACAAACCCACTTTAACATTAGCTTCTCCAATAAATAGGAGAGAACAATAATCCTCGATTGGAAATACACTCATATGTTTTGTAACTTCCTTGGCTTTTTTTTTTTTCGTTGTATTGGAAAATTACTGTTGTTTCTCGTAAACATGTTGTTTAATGTTTCAATAATTAATAAAAAAAAATTGACCTAGATACTTATTATTGCACGACATTGGGGCATAAATATTTACCTTTTTTTAAAGCTTATTTTCTAGGGAACTTGACAATTACATGACTAAACTGGTTCAAATAGTACAATGATCTATGAGCATTTGAGATTTCAAAAACTCATATATGGTATTAACTATCAGCCCCAGAAGCAGTTTGGCTAGAGGCTGCTCCCCAGATGTTTCTGTTGGTCTTGACATGTATTTAGCCTTGTCCCATTCAGTCTACGTGCTATTTTCTAGAGGAGTAGCATATCAAGAGATATTTTAAATAGAAAAATATCTAAGTAAGAAACATTTTTTTTTACGGCAGTGATTTTATGAACATATGAAGATGAAGATTGTTATTATCTTGAAATCTGGGTTTAAACTTGGAAAGTAAATGTGATAGAACGAATTAAAATGATCTTTGAGTTTATTTACCACAAAGGCAGCTAGCCGAACCATTATGGGAGGTATTTAATGTTCCATTCGACAAGAATCATGACTCAAGACTTACATAGAAGCAACACTTTCTTAAGTCGTTCTACGGTCAAAGAAATAGGGACGCGGTCATTATTTCATTTCATTTAAAGCAGAACCCTTTTAGAGGTGTGAAACGTGTGCGACCAAATAAGTAGCTTGAAGATGGCTTCACAATTTGTATCTACCAAGAGATACAGTACAACGATATAAGAAACCATTCATGGGGCATCCAGTAACGTTGCACGAGGGCCACACCATTCAATACCCGCACTTGTTTATAGACAAAAGGAACTTCATTGAAAACTGCGTTCCAGCAGCCACTGCACTCACTTATGAAAATTCGTAAAATTATTTTTTTTTCATTTTATTTTTAGAAATATATAGATGTTGATGTTTTCGGTGATTGCGGTAATCAGACGACTTGCCTCGGACAAAGGGTGCCGTGTTTGAAGAAGCTCTTTCAGTCCTACAGGTTTTACCTTGCCTTTGAAAACTCGATGTGTCAAGATTACATTACAGAAAAACTGTTTAAAGTCTACGCCCCTGGCCTTCACATCATCCCCGTGGTACAAGGCAAGAACAACTACTCCAGGTATTTCCCCCCCAAGACGTTCATCGACTCGAGCGAATTCTCGTCTGCGAAAGAACTTTCCCTCCACCTGCTGAAATTCGCGTCTGACGCCGGGGCTTACGCAGAGCTCCTCCAAGTCACAGACGAGTACCATAGCCTTGACAGCCCGGACCACTACTGCACCTTGTGTAACGCCGTGACGTCGCTCAAACTGAAGCCGAAAATTTACGACATTTCAAAGTGGATCACCAATCAGTGTTGACATTTCTTTGTGGTTTTGTTGCACGGCGCGTGAGAGAAGTTTCTTCGTACAAGAGTAAAGGACAATTTTGTTTAAACTTTAAAGTACTGCATAATTTCTCAAGTATCGATGTTTCCATAAGTTACATAGAAATTGTCTAGCAAAAGCTATTAATCTGTAATTTGTTGTTACAATTTTATTTCTTTTATTTTATTGGAACTTCAAGGCATGTAAAGTCACTGCTGTTTGTATAAAGAAATCCTATAGTCACAAATAAAGATTGTATTTGTTCTTATATTTTTAATTATTTTTATTTTATTGGAACTTTATAAGATATAAAGGCACTGCTGTCTATGTCACTAAATCCTATAGTCACACGTTAAGATGTATTCGTTGTTATATTTGAATTAAAACAGGTAACTTTAAATTGTATAAAATATTTTCTTTGTTTCCTTCTATTCTTCAAATCATTTTTTAAAACCAATTATCTTTTAGAAATTGTTCTGAATTCTAGTCTTTGTATCATGTTTGTCTGTGATTTAGATTATGAAAAATTGGTGAATTGAAATTATATTTGTTATTGAGAGTTCGCTTGTTTCTATATTTGTTTCTATATTTGTATCTTTTTCTCACCGTATGATACATTTTAAGCTTCTAGCATTGCATTAAAAAAACAAGTAAAAAAAAAAAGAACTCATGAACTGGTTTAATTGATAAAGTAAATTCAATGCAAACATTCGCTATTAAAAATATACAATCTTAAAATATATTTGTGGACTGTACAAAATGAAGGTTCTGTAACTAAAAAGATATGAATAAAGTTATTTACAATCTAAATGTAAATATATAAAGACTATTTACAAATATTCTATAAAAATTTTATAAATATAAAAAAATGGTTGTACATGATTAAAATAAAAAGTCATGGTGGAATAGCTCAAACAGTTGTTAATCAAAATGTCCCTGAGAGATATTAACATAGACTCTTGTGAGACTGAAGGTAATGAAAGAGCGTTGTGACGATTTCCTATGCAAAATAAAATCACCATGGGTAAATAATAGAGTTTAAATAATATTAACAGAAGTCACGGCGCCCCAATCGCCAAAGGTTCCAGTCCCAATAACATGCCGAGTATGCAGCAGTACATTTCGGCCACCAAGTGGCACTAACAGTCACATGCGGAGAGAAATGAAGAGCCAAGCCTTAGGTCCCCTCGATAACAGGAGGGTCTTCATCCAGACGGACCAACTATATATACATAGTTTTATTATAAATATAATGAAAGTTCTAATGCATAACATTGTCGGCGTTAAATATGTTTTGTTTCTAGCTTGTGTTTTCACTGGTTGGTCAATACCTTGCATTAGATAGTCTGTGGTCAGATTTGTGATAACTTACGGTGAAGTCGTTTCTGGATGATTGGCTCATGTCAACATACTCCTCGTCAGAGTCCTCGGGTGACTGCGTTGGCATTGGGGTATCGTTATGAGTATACCCTACGAGACTTCTGGAGCTTTCTCTGCCGCTTGCATTTGTTCGGCCATGCGTTTCAATTTGAGGCAGTTCCGGCCTGAGACCGCATTTCTGTGGGACTAATTTTTCAGTAAGCGGCGTCCTTAGATCGTCCTCAAAGTCTAGAGCATGGGAGCATCTTCGTGGAGGACAAGGAGGGCAATACATGTAGTGTTCGTGGTACTTTTTGGCCTCATCACTGTTGCCCACTCCATGAGACAACTTACCATCTTTTCTGATGACCAACTGGCTATCACTGTTCCTGTGCACCAGAGTCTCACAGTGGCTTCGTTGTGTCTGACTCACCTGCTCAGTTGCTTCAGCGCTGATTCTTCTAGGCACGTTGCTTAATGCCTCAGGCTCATTATTATACCGTTGTCGGGGTCGAATATGACTTGGCAAAGAAGAGAATTGAAATCCAAAAAAATCTAAAGCTTTTTTCTCGTTTTCAGCCCTGTTGATTTGATTTGTCTTATTTCTCAAGCTAAGGCACTGCTTACTCCCAGATGATGCACCATATAATTTGGAATTCTCATCGTTTTTATGCTGGAGATAACCGTAAGGGTTGTCCACGGTTGGTTGATTTGACGGCTTTCCACAGAACATTGTGGGCATTTTGTTGGACGCTGTGTTGTCTCCTGGGAAACGCATAGGATATAAAATCTGGTCATTTGCGCATGCGCCTAAATTGAGTTTTTGAGCGCCATTGTTTTGTGATGATGAGTAAAGAGCTGACTGATGTTGACTGTGATTCTGGAGTTGTAATGAGTTAGACGTTTGAGCTTTAGAGTTTGTGCCGCTGAAAGTGCTGTGTTTAACCGATGAGGACGGATTTACAGGCACGGGAGCTTGGTCATTCTTCATCAACTTTCTCTGATCATGGGCGTATGAAATCGTGCTATGCCCTTGATGGGACTGATGGCTAGCGGGGGGGTTTGCAAATCTATGGACAGAAATAGCTTGTTGATCGTTGTTTGACAACATTGGCACATTTTGATTGTGGCTGTTACTATAGACTCCTGTGAAAGAACTTTGATGGGGGTGTTCTGCTGCCAGTACCGTAGGTACATTTGCTGTCACGGTGGCTGGATGATTAAAGGGAAACATCTGCTTATCTTGATTTAGACTACTAGTGTATTCTCCTATCAGAGAACTCTGGAGTGGATGTTGCTTTGTCGATATTGAGGGAGAGTTCATTGAAACAGAAGCTTGGCTGTTATTAGGGGAAGGAAGCACTTTATGATTCTGACTTGTTCCTATTAAAGAGCTTGGAAGATGTTGGTTAGTAGCTGATGAAGACTGATATACTGACATGGGTGGTTGTGATTTAGTTGAAAACAGTGGTTGATGGGTATTCCCATTGGTACATACTTCCACTAAAGTGCTTTCAATGCTGTGGGGATTAACTGGATATTTACCATTCATTTGGTGAGATAGTGTTTGATTACTTTGAACCTTTGTTGACGCATACGAGGAAGATGTTAGCGTGTCGTGATTAGCAGTTGATGATAATGTGGATACTACCATTTCCGCTGCAATGTCTTCTGGCTTACTATTGAGAGTTGCGAAAGGCCCGCCATGCCTCGGACCGGAACTGCAAACAAATGTTTCAGAGCACTGGGAAATGTCTCGATTGCCGGGCGTCCTGCTCAAAGTGCGAGAGTCTGTGGTGATTGACGGAGTCTGTGTAGAGTGGTCGAACATGTCCTCGCCACAGCTCTCAGCGCGTTTAATTGTGGACTGGGAGAGACTCGGCAATCTATATATCCTGGAGCTATTTACAGCTGTCGTGTTCAGGGTCATCGAATCGGACTCTGCTTCTTTATCTGGTCCCAGTAAATCTTTTTGAAAATGTGAGCGGGGAGTCTTTTCGTAAGTATTTCTAGGTGCCTTTTTCAACTCCTGCACCAGAGAAAGCTTTCTTTTGCAACACTTTGACTGCCGAGGTTTATCTTCAATACAACACACTTTCTGTTTCAGCAAAGGTAATAAAAACTGCTTACAATAGCATTCATTATGTGTACAGTCGTATGATGCTTTATTTTTAAAAGAAGTTTTGCAGTGTTGATTTTCAAACACTGGAGGCTCCAAAATTGTAAAAAACTCAGGCGCATCCGGGTCACCAGATTCATTTTCTGAGTATGCGCATGCGCTGGAGCCGTTGATATTTTGATCTTTACATCCATTTTTTGTATCTGGAATTTTATCATAGATTAAAGCTGATGCTCCCTCTGGACTTCCGGTTGACTTTGGAGTCATCTTTCGAGACGTGACAGTCCGTGAAGAAGATGAGACGCTGGTGGTGGTCGACCTCGAAGTCGTACTGCTTCCAGAGCTGCAATAGATTTTATCCACTGGGCTCAGCCTGACTTGTACCCCGGTGCGACTAGCGATGCCCGCGGTCAAGAAATTATCATTGCTGCCAAGATGTGCTGTCATGCTATGAATGCGAGTTTGCTGACGTCGCGTGGGTTGTTGGCCTTTCCTGAGCAAACAGGGCGGAAATTTAGGTGGGCACATTAGACTAACCATCAAAATGACCACGCAGACGAATGTGATACAGGAAACGATAAAGCAAAGTGTTGCGAAGTCGATAGTGGCATCTGTGGAATAGATGAGAGACTTGTCAACACTGAGAATAGAAGAGTTCCTAGTTGAAGATACAACAGTCATCAAGTACAAAGTGATCAATTAACAAAATATGTTTCTGGATAGATTTATAATTTAAAGACTTTTTTCTAACGTAACTAGTCTCTGAGTCATTGAGTGACTATATATTTTATATTTTTTTTTTTTTTTAAATTTCTGATTTATTCTTAAGACAACTTTAACATTTTAATGAACTTTGACTGTTCATAATTAATGTCAACTCTAATTCTCTTCCTTTAAATAAACTATTTAAAATTCTGATTATCATGGGGCAAGCATTATTAATATGATCAATTCCTATTCTCGGAATTGCCATATTTACCCCTGAGTCTTGCGTTTGTTTGCAACCGATTTTATGACCACCCCTGAACAAATCAGTAGCACTTCATATTTTAATAAAGAAATCCTCACTCTCTATCATAAATATATAAGCAGCACTTCATATATCTTCAAGTCAATTCATATTTTTTTTTATATCAGTAGCACTTCTTATCTTATAAAGTCAGTAGCACTTCTTATGTTATAAAGTCATCAGCACTTCTTATCTTATAAAGTCAGTAGCACTTATCTTATAAAGTCAGTTCTTATCTTATAAAGTCATCAGCAATTCTTATCTTATAAAGTCAGCAGCACTTCTTATCTTATAAAGTCAGCAGCACTTCTTATCTTCTAAAGTCAGCAGCACTTATCTTATAAAGTCAGTATCACTTCTTATCTTATAAAGTCAGCAGCACTTATCTTATAAAGTCAGTATCACTTCTTATCTTATAAAGTCAGTATCACTTCTATATTATAAAGTCAGTAGCAATTCTTATAAAGTCAGATGCACTTCCTACTTATAAAGTCAGCAGCACTTCTTATCTTATAAAGTCAGTATCACTTCTTATATTATAAAGTCAGTAGCACTTCTTAAAGTCAGTACCTTTTCTTATCTTATAAAGTCAGTTGCACTTCTTATCTTATAAAGTCAGTTCTTATCTTATAAAGTCAGTAGCACTTCTTATCTTATAAAGTCAGTATAACTTCTTATCTTATAAAGTCAGTAGCACTTCTTAAAGTCAGCAGCACTTCTTATCTTATAAAGTCAGCAGCACTTCTTATCTTATAAAGTCAGTATCACTTCTTATCTTATAAAGTCAGTATCACTTCTTATATTATAAAGTCAGTAGCAATTCTTAAAGTCAGTGGCACTTCTTAAAGTCAGCAGAACTTCTTATCTTATAAAGTCAGCAGCACTTCTTATCTTATAAAGTCAGTATCACTTAAGTCAGTATCACTTCTTATATTATAAAGTCAGTAGCACTTCTTAAAGTCAGTAGCACTTCTTATAAAGTCAGTAGCACTTCTTATAAAGTCAGTAGCACTTCTTATAAAGTCAGATGCACTTCTTATCTTATAAAGTCAGCAGCACTTCTTATCTTAAAAAGTCAGCAGCACTTCTTATCTTAAAAAGTCAGTATCACTTCTTATATTATAAAGTCAGTAGCACTTCTTAAAGTCAGCAGCACTTCTTATCTTTTAAATTCAGTATTACGTCTTATCTTATAAAGTCAGTAGCACTTCTTAAAGTCAGCAGAACTTCTTATCTTATAAAGTCAGCAGCACTTCTTATCTTATAAAGTCAGTATCACTTAAGTCAGTATCACTTCTTATATTATAAAGTCAGTAGCACTTCTTAAAGTCAGTAGCACTTCTTATAAAGTCAGTAGCACTTCTTATAAAGTCAGTAGCACTTCTTATAAAGTCAGATGCACTTCTTATCTTATAAAGTCAGCAGCACTTCTTATCTTAAAAAGTCAGCAGCACTTCTTATCTTAAAAAGTCAGTATCACTTCTTATATTATAAAGTCAGTAGCACTTCTTAAAGTCAGCAGCACTTCTTATCTTTTAAATTCAGTATTACGTCTTATCTTATAAAGTCAGTAGCACTTCTTAAAGTCAGCAGAACTTCTTATCTTATAAAGTCAGCAGCACTTCTTATCTTATAAAGTCAGTATCACTTAAGTCAGTATCACTTCTTATATTATAAAGTCAGTAGCACTTCTTAAAGTCAGTAGCACTTCTTATAAAGTCAGTAGCACTTCTTATAAAGTCAGTAGCACTTCTTATAAAGTCAGATGCACTTCTTATCTTATAAAGTCAGCAGCACTTCTTATCTTAAAAAGTCAGCAGCACTTCTTATCTTAAAAAGTCAGTATCACTTCTTATATTATAAAGTCAGTAGCACTTCTTAAAGTCAGTAGCTTTTCTTATCTTATAAAGTCAGCAGAACTTCTTATCTTATAAAGTCAGTAGCACTTCTTATCTTATAAAGTCAGTAGCACTTCTTATCTTAGAGTCGAAAGCACTTCATATCTAAAGTTAGTAGCATTTCATATCTAAAGTTAGTAGCAGGAGACTTTTCGCTTCTGGCTTGATTTCTGGATCTGCTTGTGTAATTATGAAACTGCTAGATCGACTACGATTCCAAAGAACTGTATACAAGTTACATTTCCTAAACGTTACCATTAGAAACATGCCCCAGAGTCAAGTTTTTAATCCTCTCAGACGACACAGTAGTTAACGTCCTGCATGGCTCTATCACTTGTTCAGCTCGCGCACGAGCTACTTCCGCCAGACGCATCCAATCAGATTGGTCGATTCACATAACTGTAAAATAATAATGAAAACAAAAAGGACTATGTAGACGATATTCATTATACTAGACTAGATTTAAATAATTGTTAAATATTTTCTTTCTCTTACACTGGAAAATGAGTTCATTTAAAAGAGACTACGTTATTCTTAGCATATGTTAATAAATGAAAGTTTCACTTGAGTAAACTGCTCAGAGAAATGTGAAAAGAAATTAGAGGTACATTTTATTAACTGTATTTAAGACAAGAATTCTTAAAGCTGTCGCTACATCAGGTCAAATCACGTTTTAAGATTATCGTAGCGATAAGCCAGCGAGCCAAACTTTTGCACTTGCATAAACAAAACACTTCCAACGGAAGTTAGATCTACCTTTATGTACTCCTTCACTTTCTTCAATTACGATTTCAACAGCATAAAACGACGTGAAAAAGTCATTTTGGAACTATTCTTGCTTAACAGAAACACAACATAACAAACAAGTCAAATAAATGATTAATTGCCGCAATGAGCTATAGTTTTGAGAAATGGACAAGCTCTCATCCGAATCACAAGACGACGCCCATTATAAGCTATCCTGACTGACCAATGTCTAATTTTTTTGCCTCAATAACCAAACACAACAGAATGAGACAACATATTCCGGAAGCTGAAAATTGGGACTCTCTGATGTTGAGAAAAGCTTTTGTTCGACGAAGTTCTCTTTCCCCATCGACGTCTGTCTTTGGCAAGTGCTTTTTTTTTCTTTTAATATCAAAATGTGTGTCCCGCGACCTTTGTAAGAGTTCTCTGGTTTTCTTTCTGAAGACATCTGATGTCAGCTGCTGAACCTCTGTACGAGTGAGAAACTGAGGCCTGAGTTGGTCTTTTTTTAGCGTGTCCTAGTGGGGTGGGGGGTACCTCTATTCAGCAATTCCCCTTTAACTCTTTCTCTCCTAATTGACGATACCATCGTTGATTTGACCTCATTAAATTAATGTTTATATTTATAAACTTGACCTTTTGTCATATAAAAAGAGCATGCATTTCCCTATAATTCTATACCAAATAAACCATTTTTCTAATAACAAACAACAAAACTATTGAAGCTTAATCAAAACAGGGGAGGGAAATGGTATCGAGCAATTCCTTCGAGACGTGGACAAATAATTACATAGAGAAAGAGTTAAACCCGCGAAGAAAAAAATATCGAATCAGGCTGATTACATACTCGCCCAGAACA
Source organism: Biomphalaria sudanica (assembly GCA_036873155.1). Taxonomy (NCBI): domain Eukaryota; kingdom Metazoa; phylum Mollusca; class Gastropoda; family Planorbidae; genus Biomphalaria; species Biomphalaria sudanica. The sequence goes on along the minus strand of JAZGLO010004037.1, from coordinate 811,082 downwards.
GAGACGCTTGGAGAAAGCTGGTCTATGGCCCAGACGGCACCACAGGCAGATATTGATATGAAATGACTGACTCAAATATTGCCTTCTCTTCTCTTGTCATAAAGTAGCAACGTTGACGCTGAAGAAAGTTTCCACTCTCTATGTTAGTGTTTGGCTATTTATATAGAACGATTGTTTGTTGTGGACATTTTGACAAGCAGACAATTCATTCAAAGATAAAGGCACATTTATTATTCCATATGCTGGGACAAATTATTAGAAGTGCCATTTTTTTTCCTTAGTATAATAGCATGGAACGGTTTTCCTGAATCAGCCAGGATAATCAATGACCTGAAAGTTTCTAGTTAACATGCACGGTTAGAATGACCAAATAGAATACAGGTATGACGTGGATATCTTCCTCTTGGAAGGAACGTCTTTAACTCATGGAATACGTAATAAAATCAGTTTGTTTAGAAAATGTAAAATATAAGCGAACATACATTTAGGATCAAATAGCAAATAGATCAGCTTCAGAAATAAACTAAAAAAAAAATGGTCAAAATACTTCAAAAATGAAGTCCAGTACGATGATGTGGGTCAGTGTCCTTGACATACAGACATGAACAAAGGCATGCGTCACAGACTCATAAACAAGGGAGATAACACTACTTATAACACACGGGATCAAACGGGACCCAGTATGTACTTATTTACTGTTGGGACTCTTGACCAAGTGTAACCATCTTCATTGTACTTCCTCCAAGAGTTCAGTGATATAGGCCTATTACTGACGTGGGTTCAGAAAGGATTTTCATTTTAAATGTTTTATTTTCAATTCATATTTTCTTCATGGTTAGAAATTTGAATAACTCATTTTGATAACTTTTAATTATCCTATCGAGCTGAAGTTTCACACATAAAGTGATGCGTGTTAACACATTTGATGAAAACTTCAGACATATCCCTTCATTAATTCTTGAATTAATAACTTTCAATTTACTGTTGGATTCCAGCTAATGGTAGCTAACAATTATATTGTCTTTCTTATTGTAGAGTGTCAGTAGTATCTCTTTCGCATATAATATAGTAGGAATAGATTATCTTTTATATAGGTATCGTCTCTTTATAGAGTAAAAGAAAAAGTAAAGTTTCCCTTTCAGACCGTGCGATCTAAAGAGCAGATGATTTAAAGTTCATCAGTTTCTTTGGCCGACAGTTAACGAAGGTGCCATGTGGTCAGGACAACGACCAAACGTCTTTAATTAAAAAAAACAACTAATGTCTAGTACCCGAGTTTGGTGCACTCAGGGGTATCCTAAAATCACGAAATAAAAATGACAGTCTTCACCTAGATTCAAACCAAAGAGGCCTCGGTTCGGAAGCCAAGTGCTTTACCACTCAGCCCCACTCTAAAGAGTAAAGACATAAACTTATTTTCCAGCAATTATATATTACTTTCAATCCAGGTTTTCTATCATTACACACCCTACAGCGAATAATTTAATGAATTGGCTGCTTGTATTTTGAAATTTGTATAATAGGAGCAGGTTATTTTTCGTTGCAAAGTTCTTGATTGGTAGTGGATAAAGTAATGGGGCCTCTTAGATCATTTAGATGCCTAAATTGGAGTTTACATTTATCATGTTCACCTCTGATTATGTCATCCTAATGTTCATATATATATATCTATATTATAAAGTAGAATGTGAGGTGTATGTATGTATGTTACTTATAGACATCAAAACCGCTTGACAAATCTTGATAAAACTAGGCAGGAATGTTCCTTGGGTACTAACTTAGACCATAGTGTATGCATTGTAGCCCTAAAACAAACTTAAGACCATCAAAAAAAAAAAGTTTTCCGACTCTATTACAGCTATAGTATTTTATGGATCTAGGCCATGGTTAACAATGTTGACATGAGAAAAGATCGAAAGGATTTAGGCCTAGATCTAATTTTAAGAAATACACTTTGCGCACATAGTTTTTACTTTTACACATGAAAATACAAAAGAAGATCCATTTATTTCATTATATAATAAAATTAACCTTCAATTTTGTGTTTCAAAAGCATTTTTTACATAAATTAGTTCCTAATATCTGTGACTACAGATTTCCTGGCGAACATTCTTAGACATTACCAATTGGTTACACATTAACACATCTCTACTGAGTCTATTCCTAAGTCTAGGTCTAAAACTCTTATTGAACTCTAAGATGATAAAACTTCTTTTCGCAAAGATAGTTTTGTGCTTTAACACATAAAAATACTAATTATTGTCCATTCATTTGATATTTTAATCAATTTAACATTCAAATTGTTTTAAAAAAGCATTTTTAATACATTCGTTTGCTGTTCGCTAAAGTTGCGTAGCCGTGTTGAGATAGGCCTATATTCATTCATGAAAAAGGGTCACGCATGCGCAACACAGAATGAACTCTAAAAAAGCCAATTTTTAACTCTAGATTAGTGTAGATTTAGATCTGTGTCTACCTCAAGATCTACTTTATACTTTAACACATGAACATACAAAATTAAGTCTATTCATCTCAAATTTTAATCAAATATATGTAGGCCTACAAGCAAATGTTTTAATTTGAAAAAATGGATTTAAGCCTATTAGCTATTTTTATTTTATAGCTTCATTCACACTATTTTTATATTGACACATTCGCTTTACTTATTACATTATTATTTCGTTTAATTGTGACTATATCGACAGTAATGCGCAAATAAAGACCCGCGGGACGCGGGTAACATATGTCTAGTATACTATAAAGTAAAAAGTAAGTCGTATGTATGTATGTATGTTTGTTAAGAATAGCAATAAAAACCGCTTGACCAATCTTGATAAAACTTGGCAGAAATGTTGCCTGGGTACTAACTTAGACCGTAGTGTATGTATTGTAGCCCTAAAACAAACTTAAGACCCTCAAAAAAAAGTTGACCAACTCTATTAAAGCTATAGTATTTAATGGATCTAGGCTTTGTTTACAATGTTGACATGAGAAAAGATCGAAAGGATTTAAATATAGATCTACTTTTAAGAAGTACACTTTGCACATATAGTTTTTTACTTTGACACATGAAAATGACAAAATATAGTCTATTGATTTCATTATTTAATAAAATTAACCTTCAGGTTTGTATTTCAAAAACGTTTTTACATAAATTCGTTCGTTATATCTGCGACGTACATTCTTTCATTAGACATTACCGGAAGGTTACACTTTCATTCATTCGCGTAATCTAATAGAAAAGGTCACGCATGCGCAGACCGAAATGTTACGAAACTCTTTTTTTCCTAGGTGTAAAACACTATTTCAGCTCTAAGATGATAGAACTTCTCTTAGCAAAGATAGTTTTATAATTAAACACATGAACATACTAATTACAGTTCATTCATTTCATATCTTAATCAAATTCGCATTCAATTTTTTTTCTAAAGCATTTTTACATACATTCGTTCGTCATTAGTGCAACTCTATTCTTGATATCGCGTGCTTCTAAATATAGATCTATACACAAGCCATTGCTTTCATAAAAAAATTGGATTCATGTCAATTAGCTATTTTTAGCTTCATTCACTATATTTTTACATTCATGCCTTCACTTTACTTATAACATTATTATTGTCTTTACTCGTTTCTAATGCACTATATCAGTGACTACATCAGCAATACACAAACTAAGGCCCGCAGGCCGCGGGTAATGTCCGGCTAGTTTATATATATATACAACATATATTGTTGACATATTTTATTACAAAACAAACAATAAAAAATGTATACCAATAATAGAATATTTTTTCCTCTTGGATCTCTCAGCTTATGTCGAAAAAACCGGAACTAGAACTAAAGAGAGTTATAACTTGTGAATATTTAGATTTGACTAGAGTAACACAATCACAAAATTTAGAGATTTTAGAATAGAAGACTGAAAAGTAAAATAGCAATAATACATAAAACACTGAACTATAACTTACAAATACACACAACCGAATGAAATAAGACACTTAAGAAAAAGATACAAAGATTAAGGCACATTTCTTATTCCATATGATAGAACGAATACATACAAATGCCCTTTCTTGTGTCATTAGAGCATGGAAGATCAAGGCGCATTTCTTATACCATATGAGAGAACAAATTCGTACTAATTCTCATTTTTAACTAGTGCCACTAGAGCATGGAACCAGGAGAATCTTGGCAGAATTTAAGTCTCTAATTAAAAAAACGAGTAGATTAACTGTAACAAGTCAAAAGCTTGCTGTCAGAGTCACTCAAATCTATCACAACATTAATTATTATTATTCAATATTTATTTATTTTAGTTTAGTTATTTCCCCGTCCTATCCCCACTTTCTTCACCCGCCCCCCACCTTTACCTCTTCGAGCTAGACTTGGTCCACCACTTTGGCGTCCTTTCATTTATCTTCCCTTGACCGGAGTAAAGATACACACATTCTCTTTGATCTTACCGGCCGGATGTCTGACGAGCGCATTTGACACCACCTTGGGTGGAATGCAAGTCACTCTTTACCCCCCCCCCCCCCCTTTTTTTTTTCTCCCACGTCTCTCTTTGATCTAGGAGGTTACTCTGACCAACACGCCTATTGACCTTTCCATGGTGAGACTCTTGTCGGACTTCACCCACGTGTAAGACAATTCTTAGCCTAGGACATTTCCTGTTTCCGCCCACATTTTCCAGGCCTATATATAAGGTAGATTAAATCAAGCCAGACACTCTCATTTCTCATTCTATCTGAGCAATCGAGTCTGGACTATATCATTTATTCTCACTCCTAGTGGAATACCTGGTGGTAAGACGAACTTAAGTTCCATCTTAAATTTACTTTTGTGTATATTTCTCACTGGATTTTATCATGTGTATTTTGCTTATTTCATTTATATTTAATTAGTGCATTGTGTATTTCTCACTGTCGTAAGTAGAAAACATAAACATGTCCTATGTATTTATTTATGTATTGCATTAATCTATTAATGCTACGTTGCTCAACTGATCGTTGATGCAACCATGTATATATTTGTACATCTTATTTGATTTCCTTTATCTCGGCTGACCGCCGTGATAATTTTACAAGCTCACTAATACTGCGCTTAGAGAAAGATATATGAATTATCTCCCCTTTACTCATTTTACTCTAACGAAAGTTGCGCCCCTTGAATGGACACCCTCTCCATTCAAGCGCGCTCCATTGTTCTCGGCCGACGGTCGTATGTAAACAAACCGTAATGGTCGCTGACCATCGCCCATTCCCCCCCCCCCCCTTCTCTCTTCCAACTTGTGTTGATTATTTGAGATTATTATTTCCCCTTATATGTACATCTTTTTATATTATTATTTCCCCTTTTATGTACATTTTTATATTGCTACTATCTGCCATCTATTTTCCAAATCCCATTTGTCATCATCTCCCCTTTGTGCTCAAAAGCAATTTTACCAATCTGACGAATGCACCTCAGTCAAGGGCATCGATAAGGTGCATGAGAGACATGTCCTAACTTGTCTTTATTTATCCGCAGCCTCCCTCAGGTGTCTGCCTATGTGCTTAGTGCTATTCAGCGCTGCACTTGCCTACTGAGATCTACCCAACTATTTGTTTGGATCACCTGCCTATTCATTTGGCATTATCTGCCTATTCATCGGATCACTTGCCCACTTGCTATTGAGTATCATCTACTGCCTACGTGGATCTACTCAACTCTGCTACTTGGCGCTATCGGATCTATTTGCCCACCTATTCGACAGCCCACCTGTCAACTTATTAGGTGCGACGTCTCTATAGACCCAGATCTGTACGAGACGTCATAGCTACGCCAAACCCTCTGCAACTCACTGGACCTATCCTGTTAACTACGCTGCCCACGGCAGATCAGCTCTGCCCGCAGTAACCTTGTGCCCACGGTAGCCGGTCACTCGCCCTACTGTGCCCACGGTAGCCGGCCACTCGCCCTACTGTGCCCACTACAGATATCAGAACTTGGGATTGAGACTCCACAAGAACTGTATCACCGGCGTCCCTCTATCCGCTAGAACGCCACCTCCAGCTGCAGAACCTCAAGCCAGGACACAGCCAGCTGCGACATCAACAGGACAACCAGCTAAGTTCAGAAGACAAAGTGACATACTCTCTTATTAAGTGCAAGAGTGATGATTAAATACATTATTGCTTAGAGATAGATGCAAACCCTCCCCCCGTTTATTCCCTATATGTAAATATTTATGTAAATAAATATTCTTTTATTTTAACTTTGTATCTGTCTTTCATTGCTTGTCTCGTTGCCTGCATGCTCCCGATTTATATGCTGACAGGTTGGTGTGTGATAATTTCAAAAATAATCATCCCCCTAGACATTAAACGCGCCAAACACACGTCACATTCCCCAACCTGTCACATAAACATATGGATAGGTGTGGGACATAATTATCTTGTACTTTCAAGAAACGCCTGTAATTCCTGATAAAATTATGAATACAATAAAAAGTCCACACGGACGCTGACTCACCACGTTAAAAGGGTATTTTAATTATCCACTTTCACAGAGGTGAAACAACAACAACACCAACGACGGCAAATCCTTCAAGTGATATTTATAATCGACTTTGTTCTCGTGTCCTATACTTGGTTGACATGTAGCGACTCATTGCGTTAATTTTGATTGTTGTGTGTTGGTCCGTGATTACATCTCTGTCCACTGGCCGCTATCATGAGAGATTGTTCTAGCTAGGGTCATTTCAATGTGTGCTTGAAAGTGACAATTTTACACAGAACACATGGTCTGGGGAACTTTAAAAAACTATTTTTTGTGGTCATTTGTGAATAAAAACTGTCATTTATTATAGGTTTTGGACCTAAAGCTGATATTTATTTTAGGTTTATACGTAAAGCTGATATTTTGTTTTAGGTTTGGACATAAAGCTGATATTTGTTCGTTCTTTTTATTTCCGTTTTCGTTATTGTAATTTTTCTTGTTTTGTTCAGTTATGACTTTTACTTCGTTCGAAAGAATCCTTGAATTTTATTAGCCCTTTTCAGAAAGTTTAAAAAGAAAAAAAGTAATCGAATGACGATAATGTATGTTCATTTTTAAGGTACTCTTCTCTCATAGCTTACTGAGTTTGTCAAACCTCTAAGCAGTCAACGATTTTTAAATGTACAAATATGAACATTATCTCTTTTACAAAGTACACAAATATGAACATTATCTCTTTTACAAAGTACACAAATATGAACATTATCTATTTTACAAAGTACACAAATATGAACATTATCTCTTTTACAAAGTACACAAATATGAACATTATCTCTTTTACAAAGTACACAAATATGAACATTATCTATTTTACAAAGTACACAAATATGAACATTATCTCTTTTACAAAGTACACAAATATGAACATTATCTATTTTACAAAGTACACAAATATGAACATTATCTCTTTTACAAAGTACACAAATATGAACATTATCTCTTTTACAAAGTACACAAATATGAACATTATCTCTTTTACAAAGTACACAAATATGAACATTATCTCTTTTACAAAGTACACAAATATGAACATTATCTCTTTTACAAAGTACACAAATATTAGTGTTTTCTCTTTTTCCTAACGCTCAAGAATGAGCATAATTTCTCTTTCAATACCAACGAAGAAGTGAAATGGAATCAGATCTATCCTTTGCAAAGCAGATGACACTCTAGGCATATGTAAGTTGGATTTGATTCACCTTGGTTTATTCATTTTGTTTTACCGCCTCTGTGTCTAGTCTTTAAATACCGTAACACTATGTGACCTCTTAATTAGCTCTGATAATTATATCCTTTTTATTCCTTTAAATATATGCTCCCCCCTCCTGTTATTTTACTTCTATTTTATTTACAAAGCTTATATCAATGCACACTGTATTTCTGTCTGTCTATTTGTCTGCCTGGTGAACAGTTTGAACGTTCTCGGATCAAGTTGAAACTTCGCACAATTATTCATGTTACTTGACAAGATGTGTATCAATACATAATTAACCAATTAGTTAATTAATTATTGGTGATTAATTATTTTATCAGCTAAAAATAATTCTTCCAAATTTCTACTTGATCCAAGAATGGGATGTGGGAGAAAAAAAACGTTATAAGGGGATTAGATCCATATATACATCAACATCTCTAATTAAGTAGCATTTATTTCCCTTATTTCCAAAATCAAACAAAATAATTAATCACCAACAAATTAATTACTTAGTTCTTTTTTTTTATTCATGTCTTGTCAGGCTCAATGAATAACTGTGCAAAGATTTAACTTGATCCGAGAATGGGAAATGGGAGAAAATTCAAACTTTTTAGAAATACTTAGAAAGTTTGGAAGTGAACTAAAGAAGTAACGAGGAACAAGGCCATTCATCTCCCTAGTCATGATTACTTATTCTGTAAGTACTGCAATATTGAAGTGGATTTCTGCACACCTGATTTACATTGTTTGTTTTCCGCCCTCTGGGTTAGTCCCCTTGAGATAAACTGGTCTAGTTAAAGGGTGGGAGGGGGGGTGGGGAAGGAGGGACGTAGTTTATAGAAGTGTAAGAGTGACCGAGGCCGTGACCAACGATTGCGATAAGTATTTGTTTGTGCACTTTTGGGATTGGCCTAGAAAAACAGGCTGGACGTTACTGTGTGGGCCACAAGGACACAGGTCAATACCACTGTGACAGAGGTCAAATTAGTGTGTTTGTCCAGATGTCCAGCTTGACCTGCAAAATAAAAAAAAAACAATTAGAAACCAACACAGTACGCTAAATAAATAAAAGACGATCAATGAACTACTTACAAAAAAAATAAATAAAAGCAACAATTGTAAGATTGGTGTTATATATATATATATGTTACCCGCGGCCCGCAGGTTTTAATTTGCGTGTCACTATCGATGTAGTCACTGAGAGTGTTTTGTAAACAGTAAAACGAAATAATAATGTTAAAAGTATAGTGAATGCGTAAATGTAAAAATAGTATGAATATAGCTGTCAAAATAGCTAATCGACCTAAATCCATTTTTTTCAAATAAAAACATTTGCTTGTAGGCCTACATATATTTAGTGATGGGCAAAAGTTTAATTATTTTTTTTTTAGTTACTAACTAAAAAGTTTAATTAAAATTTGTAAAACTTTTTAACATGTGGTCAGGGTTGAAACGCACATCCCTGTTTCCTGGTCATGTGATATCAATAACTTTGATTATCAAAAAAAAAATGATGTAGTTAACAGCCAGTCTGCAACTCTGCATTTGAAGAGGGTAAAGTAAGATGCTGGTAGAAGTTATGGGAGTAAATATTTGCAATTGAAAGTAGCAGTATCATAAAATGTTAAACATTTTTTGCCAAAAGCTTCTAGAATTTCTGTTTCTAGTGGGAATCTGATTAGTGAGTTAGGTCAATATTTAGTGGTTTTAATAAATTCATTTGCGGCAAACAATACTTTTTTAACTGCAGGAATATCAGGTATACCCTTTTTATAGTCTAAAGACTTATTATTAAGATCTTAGTCTAAATCGACAGCTAGGCCAATATAGATCTAAAAGCATTAGGATAACCAACTCTAGAAAAAAAAATCTTAATCCACACCCTCTCTGACCATAAAGTAAATAGAATTTGTCCAACTGATCATTATTTACCAGTGGGGTTCGGGGCGAAGCCCCGTTGCAAAAAGCATTTTCTTGCATTCTTTACTGCATAAACACATTCTCCCTACATCTACCACTGAAAGCGTTTTCTTGCATTTTTCATTGCAGAAACGCATCCATCTGATATCTACAGCTGATTATTTATTAGTGGGGTTCGCCAAAAGCGATTTCTTGCATTCTTCACTGAAGAAACGCATTCTCCTGACATTTATAGCTCATTATTTATCAGTGGGGTTCGGGTCGAAGCCCAATCACGAAAAGCGTTTTCTTGCATTCTTCATTAAAGAAACGCATTCTCCTGACCTAAAGCTCATTATTCATCGTATTATAAAGGACCTTTTGAATAATGTTGAAAAATATTCTAATATAAATTTTTAGGCCCTTAATATATTGCAAATAAAACCGATTTGTTCCTTGAAAAGATAAGATACCCCACATCTTTAGATTAAGGCTTCGAGGATCTCCACCGCAAAAAAATTTTCGATAAATAATATTCAATAAAATTCAAGCATAAATTGTGAGTTATAGTCCAAAACTGATTGAACTAGAAAACTATGAGATTGAGTAAATGTTGTACAAAGACGACTAAGGAAGGATGAGTTTAGAACTTACATCTCACTCTTATACTGAACACATTTCGTTTGAATTGTAACGTTTCTAAAGCAAAGTCTTTCTTAAAATAATTAAGATAAATTATTGTGAAATTACATAACCTCTGTCTGTAAAGGAGAGGGGGCGATAGATTGAAAATGATAAATCATCCGAGGGCTAGAGTGGGGAGGGCAGTACATGCATCGCCCCCCCCCCCACCTCACTGAATCGGTAAAAATACCTGAAGGAGAGCGACATATTATACAATTTATATATTAATTTAACTAATTTTTTTCACAAACTATGATTTCTCCGGACCGCCCCCCACACTCAAATGTTTTAGGTGGGAAGGGCAGTAGAGGTATTCGCTTCCCACCCCATCGGCCAACAGGGGAACGACAAAATATAAAGATAGGTTAAAATACCAAAAAACAAGTTTTAATCATATAGATATTCAATTGATTCTGTTAGCAAATTTCTACATATAAATTGGACCGCCCCCCACTCGAAAGTTTATGGGGGGGGGGCGGAATTGATGCCGCCGTCCCTACCCGACCCCACCATATCGACCAACATACTACAGGGGAGGCAAAATAATCTAAAAATAGAATAAATATAAATAATAAGTATATATTATTAACATAAGTAATAAATTCGTATACAAATTGTGTGAATTCTATACTAAAATTCGTCCGCCCTCCCCCTTATCCGCCAGTGCATGTAGGCCTAGTGTACTGTACGTGTGTAGTCGATGATACTACAAGACTAACCTGCATTTTTTTCAATACAAGTTATGCAATATTGTTTGCTTAATGTGGAGTGGTCAGACAAGAAAATACCACACTGGCATGGCTACTCAAGCAATAATTCAAGATTCACCTCCTTGTTTATATATTAATCATAATTATTTTATTACCACCAATTAATTAAATAATTGGTAATTGTCTTCGAGATTTTTACCAGACAGACATTCAGACTGATATAAAATTAGTAAAAAAAAAGATTACACATGAACATACTCAAATTACCAGATACGCAATATATAATACATTAAAAAATGAATGAAATTGTGTAACTATCACAGATAATATAGTTCAACTCTAGACCTACATAATCTTTTTTTTTATAGGGAACCATCTGTCCACAATTATTATTTTGTGTGCTCGTTTAAGTTGTGCCGTGAGCCCTAACTTACAAATAAAAAATCAGAACCTTATCAAATACTTCAGGAAATACGACGAGAAATTCATATTTGTTATTCTATATACTTGAACGAATTCGTATAAGTGCTATTTTAAGCATGGAACGGGTTGACTGAATCAGCCAGGAAAACCAATGATTTAAAAATTAAAATCTCAAATTATTATACAGATAAAAACATAACAGATAACGCACGGTGTCAGCTTATTCTATTTCGAAGAAACGTCAGTAATTTATAAGATAAGATTCGATTTGATAGAAGGTTAAGTGTATATATCAACTCGAGTGAATCCCTTCGACGTGTAGTTCTTATACACCGGCAGTAATAGTTTAAAGATCTGATGGCGGAGGGCTCGGCAATTCCAGTACCACCTCATCGTGGTTGTCGGGTGAACATTCCGTCATAAGGAGTGGCTAAGAGTATTGGTTGCTTGCCGCTGATGGATGAGCAGCCGGCAAGTGTAAAAGAAAAACAAAGGGGTTATGTCCAGCCCCCCCCTGTGGGGCCCCGGGGCAACGGTGAGTAAGAGACCTAACGGGATCTCCGAAAAGCGGATAGCGCTGGACACCAACTCGAGGGTTGGTCGGGTTCTCCTGGGACTCGGCTGATTCGCGGGTCTCTCTTTGGACAAAGACTGGACTGACTGGCGCGGCCTTAGCGGGCTGCGTCGGACGGACTGGTTGGCGTCCACGAGCTAGGCTCTATCTAGCCCGTTCCCTGGTGCGCTAGTGGAGGAAACCGCCGCAGCCAATGGTAATTCTGACACTGGGAATATCGAGAAACGCGTGCCACCCCACTCCTGCCTTGCAGGAAACTTATATGCCAAACTGTGGCGGTGAAATACGAGTGTCCCCAGCTCCGCGAGCTAAGGGGGGACCTGTCTGTGCAGTCACTCGAACTGTATGTTAGCTATGAGGCACTACGCCGGACGGCTAAGTTTCTTGCCAGAGCACTACGGGAGGATTAGTCCTTCCTGCTCTGATTTTTCAATAGGAGTTCATCTCAGATGGCGGAGGGAAAAGTGCTTGGCATCTAAACCGAGTGGTCTCAGACTCGAAACTCGGGGAAGAATTGAATTTCGGGATTTTTAGGATGCCCCCCTGTGTCCGTCTAAACTCTAATGGGTACCCGGCAATAGTTTGGTGAAAGTAAAGGCAGTTGGTCGCTTTGCTTATCACGTGACACCCTTTTTAGCCGCCATCAAATACAAAAACAAAACGTAATAAAATACCCAGAAAGTCATAAAGATAAAGGCACATTCCTCGTTTCATTTGCTAGGACAAACTTGAACAAATACTTCTTCTTACCTAGTGCTATTGGAGAATGGAATGGGTTGCCTGAGCCAGGCAGGAAAACCAATGACTTGGGCAGAATTTGAGACATTGTTTAATATACATGACTAGACGCATGACGCGTAGGACGCCTAAAGTGTGCCGATGTGCCAAAAAAACTCAAACTCAAACTCTTCTTTTTAAACTAACGTCTGCATTTTATAAGATAATATAAGATAACAGCGTATTATTATTGATGAACTGTATTGTTCATGTACTAATGCATGTTTTTTTTTTGTCATTGGTGAGACTGCTCAGTTTTTGATGCATTATCAAACTTTGCATTTGTAGCTGCTCATTAGAAGGCTTACGATTTATGGCGCGGATTGCCTTGAAATGCCAGGGCCGATTTTGAGACCAATTCCATCCCTACCCGACAACGGACAGGAAACATAACGATGAGTAACCACTAAGACATGGGTCGGCAACCTTTTGAGTCGGAAGAGCCAAAAATTACAATTTACTAAATTTCAAAGTTTTTCAAGAGCCACAAAGTTTTTTCTTGCCAACCATAAATAGTACTCGGATAAATTTATTCATATGAAAAAAAATATATGACTAGCATTTTTCACAACAAATTAGATAATATATATATATATATATATATATATATGGGATTATTAGATAATTACTTATTATGAATGTAAATAAATTTAAAAAATTAAACATTTACATACAACACTAGCTTGTACTTCAATAACAAACAATTGAGCAAACAAATTCAATGGAAGCGATGGCTTGGTTTTTAGAAAGGTTGGGTACATTTGGCTCATAACTTGTTGTTTTTAGTTTCAAACACGACTCTAAATTTTCATTTGTTAGTTGGCTATTCATGCAAGAGAACGCTTGCTCGCATGAATATGTCGATCCGAATATAGTTAGTACTCCCATTGCCAACCTTTTCACTTCACTGTAGCAATCTGGAAGACAATTTCATGCGTCGAATATAAGTGCCTCATCTCGAGGCATTTCTTTGAAAGCTGTCCACTTTTGTTGCGTTACGTAGATACATTTCTGGACCTACAACTTGCTTTTCAAATCTGTAAATTCTCCACTCCAGAAAGCTTTACTTTTTAAAGTCCAGTATCAATTCCAAATGTCTCAATATGGATTTCTTTACTATTTGTGTTGAGGGTATTTACTATGAATGCTAGAATGATTTTGATGGTTTTAAAATGCTCAAATCTCTCAGAAAATTCATATGTAATTTTTAAAAAATAACTGTGATGAAGTAATTTCTGTCAACAGTTTCACTGATTTTATCCTGATATTGCTTTAGAAAGTGAACATGAAGTAATTTATCACTCTGATTTTCAGACCTTGCGATCTTTAGGGCAGATGATGTAAAGGTCATCTCTTTCTGTGAACCACGGTTAACGAGGGTGTTAGCACAACGACCAACCACATTTACTTTCCCCAACTAATGTCAGGTAATTATTAAAGCTGGGTTGATTTAGAAGCGTTAAAAAATATCCAGAGATTAAAAATTCTCAGTCTTCACCACGATTTTAACTCGGGACCCCGGTTCGGAAGCAAAGCACTTTACTTCTCAGCCGCTCTTATCTTCTACTAAAACATCGGCTGGGTTTACATTTTTTTGTAGTTTTAGATTCATCTTATTAACTTTTCCTGATATATCCACCATTAAGTAAAATTTTAGCAACCATTTGTCGTTCTCTAATTCAGGGTGATTAATACCATCCTCATTTAGGAATGTATATATTTCATTCAAGCACAGCACCATACCTGTAGAAAGCCATCGCACTTTATTGGGAAGAAGAAGGTCGGAATACTGAGTCTCAATTTCGTTAAAGAATTCTTTAAACTGATGATGGTAGAGTGCTATTGACCAGCACTTCTTGGTGGAGTAGGCAGTGAAACGTAAGAAATACGTGGAGACTCTCAGATTCTCTTTTATTTTTTCCTGTCATACTTCTGGCTCCATCAGTTGCTATGGAAACAAGTTTATTTAAATCGATCTGATTGTCTTCAAAGCATTTGTGCTTCTCCCTAGTTTGTCACGACAGCGCTAGCAAACCTTGGGAAGGCATATACCTGACAGAAAGCCAACTTTTATGTCGCAAGACGTATCTATATCATTGATAAGGCATAAGAAAGTTGAGTTCTTCCACCTGCAAATATGTCACATTTGAAGACATGGGGAGGGATGAAAATAAGTACAAGTGGCTGAGAGATTGAATAGGTGCCTAATTGTAGTTAGTTTTTAATTATTTTTTTCGATAAAATAAATAATATTTGACTATGGAACTAAAGAGCCGCAGCTTAACATCCAAAGAGCCGCATGTGGCTCGCGAGCCGCAGGTTGCCGACCCCTGCACCAAGAAAGCTCATTAATAGTTTTTATTTTTCTGTCATTAAGTGCCTTCAATCTGAGTCTCAGCACAAACACTCTTTCCGCTACGTGCTCGTACATGGCCTTCGATGAAGTCCAGTAGGGAATCGGCGCCGTAAGCGCCATTATCCCGTTGATGGTTAGAAAGGCTTTTATCCAACCACCAGGCCTGGACATGGGGCTCTTCACCCCTGTCCTGTCTGGCGCGTCTTGACACTTTCAGGGCCGGACTTAGACTTGATAAGGCCCTAAGCTATTTGAGATATGGGCCTCGTCGAAATTAATGTAAGGCCATTCATTTCATTGCTCTTTCTTCAAAACAAAATTTGAGTGGCCCACAATCAAATGGGTGCCCTAAGGTATAGCTTATGTTGTCTGTAGGGAAATCCAACACTGGACAGAATTAATTATACGTAGCAATGTGAGAAATAATAAAGATCATGTACCGCTTTTAAAGCATCCTTTGTCTTGAATAAGTTGCTGTATTTCTACGATTCTGTTTCTCCAATCTTTCCTGATCGGAATAGTACATTGATTGTTCTGTACAAAAGACTTGTTCAAACAGTCAACGAAACTGGACGTCAGACTGCAATTTAAAAAAAGAACAACAACAAAGCTTATCTAAAGGGGAAGAACTCCGTCCTTAAAACTATATCTACCCATAATGTACAAGTTATTTCTCTTATTCGACATTAAACAAAATACTTAATTACCAATACGTAATTGACTAATGTAGTACTTTTAGCGGTCCCGAAAAGGGAAAAGACGCTATTAGTTTTGTGTGTAATATCTGTCTGTCCGTCCGTCTGTCCGTCCCGTTTAGATCTCGTGAACTAGAAAAGATATTGAAAAGCCGACATCATGATATTTTAGACCTTTCAAAGTTCTTTAAAATCAACCATGCGAGCAGTTTTTAATAAAAATACACCATTTTTACAACTATTCACTGTTAATAGTAACAAACACAGGAGGCTATTGAGTAAGGGATATTTTACATATTTCTAACACATTTATGCAAACGGTTTTAGATTTTTTTGTCATTTTTTTTTTTTACAAATTTTTTGGTAAGTTTGTAAGGTCTGTCATACTAACTACTAAATTTACAAAAAATGTTAAAAAAAAAATTTAAAAGAGTAAAAGACACCTAACTAATGTTTGTTTTTTTTTACAAAGGTGCCAGTACGCCGTACCGGTGTGTACCGTCAAAAAAAAAAGCCCTTTTGTAATGTGTGAAAAAATTATTACTTTTCTTGTATTTTAAAGTATATTATTAATTTATTAGTAGTTAAAAGTTAGGCAATCAATCACTGAGTACCGGCACCTATTTTTTTTTCACAAAAAAAAAAAAAAAGAACTGTATATATATATACGAAAACGTATATATGGAAATAAAAAATAATTAGCCTCCCCAATCCCTACTGCCGAAAACAAAATCCTGGCTACGTTCCTAAGTTGATCCTACAGTTTCTCTCAAGTCTTACAGTGATCTATATCGAACAGTAGGGGAGGTACTACACATTTCTGGTGTGGTAAGTTCTCCAGTGTGTTTGTACTCTAATTAAAAGGCTTCTCTTAGCATGTGGTTTATGGTGTATAGAAACACAAAAATGAAGACTTTTAAGACAAAGTAATTAACTTAAGCGCATGTATTTACTAGAGTTGGTACCGC
This sequence comes from Biomphalaria sudanica, assembly GCA_036873155.1. NCBI lineage: Eukaryota > Metazoa > Mollusca > Gastropoda > Planorbidae > Biomphalaria > Biomphalaria sudanica. The sequence goes on along the minus strand of JAZGLO010004037.1, from coordinate 794,261 downwards.
ATAGTAAATGGTAAAGTGTTAGGCTTTAAAATTTAGGGGTCCAAGTTTCAAATTTCTATTAAACAGTTTATTTTGGTTTTTTGTTTTTTTTTATTTTCAGGAGTGGCTTACACAGCTCTAGTGGATCTCATTAGACATCAATGTGCACTACGAAGTGGGCGACTGCTGTCAATCAAAACAAGAACGGAGCGGTACAAAAACTCGTTCGTACCTCACTCGGTCAGACTCTATCACCGCCACTCATTGATCAGGGAACATGAAATGCACCAAGATACCTGTGTGTAGTCGCTGAATGAACTCTTTATGTTGTCTGTTGTATTTATGTGTATTTTTCAGTTGTGTTGTCTTTATATGAGAAAAGAGTTCTTGAAATCACAACAAATTTCCGTAAGGATCAATAAAGCAGTCTGTCTTAGTCTTAGTCTAGAAGGAACTACAAGGAACAAAAGAAGAGTAAATGCATGACTTACTGGCACATTTCGTCTAGTGTGCTTCCGTCGGGAACCACGCAGTCTTGGAAGGAACACTGAGTGATATAGCCGTTAATTAGTAGAACTACTGTTTGGGAAATTCAATTTAAAAAACAAACAAACAAGATTTATATATTTCTATGTTAGTTATATACTTAATGGGATAACTATACTTACAAAAATATAACAAAAACTTCAACATGCGCGTCGTAGATGTGTAATGTACAGGGGCTCAATCTATGTCATAGTAGCTGTGTACACCCCAAAATTCTATGTAGACCCGAAGCCATAAACAAGCAAGCAAAATGAAAAAAAAAAAGAAAACTTACAAACAAAACAATTAAGGGAAAGAACCGCTTATTAATGCCATTATCTCAAGGTGGCAGGGTTTAGCTCCCTTTCTGTTTTATATAACAAAATGAATTAATAACTACTAATTGAGTAATTAATTGGTAAATATTTTGATTGATTCGTGTTTTGTGAGGTACAATGAATGATTGTGCGAATTTTCCACTTGATCCGAGAATGGGAATAGGGAGAAAAAGAAAAAGAAATTGAAACCTTTTACTAGAGAGACAACAGAGTTGATATAAACTTTGTACTAACAATTACAATCAGGTGAACACATCCTACGATTGAAGTAAGGTCATGGACAGGAGATCTACATTTTATAACTAGATCAACATCAAAATAGATGTCGATAAACTTTGAAAAAAGAGTTTTTAATGAAATATGAAAATGGGGCGCAGTGTAAAGTAAGGGCGCTTAGTCGTTGGTTGGCCACATGACGCCCCGCTAATTAACCGTTGGCCAAAAGAAACAGATGAGCTAAACATTATCTGCTCTATAGACCGCGGGCTTTGCTTGACAATATGAGATTAAAATCTTATGGATATAGATATTTGATTAGCTAGAACCTTAAATACATTTGCACAAATATTAAAATAATTTACCTATACAAGATAATGGACAAATTAAATAAGCTAAATTACACAATTATGAAATTATCGAGCTATCTTTAGCTTTTCTATTTGACATATGGACAATAAGTTCACGATATTTAATCGTATATTGTATCTAAAGATATTAGACTTAAAATAGCTTTGAAAAAAATACTTACCAAGAAAGGCGACAGCTACCACGTTTTTCAACGACTCCAGATACATTTCCTCGATCATGTGATTGTGATGCATTAATTTAATTTTGACATGATCAATAGTTTCACATTTTGTATTGCTCTATAAGAAAAGAATAGTAGAAAAACATATCTTTTTAAAAATGTCCACATTAATTTTTGGAACTTCGGAGAAATACAACTTAGATTTTAGTCTTTTTGAATTAAAGATTTTTGTCCTTTGTTTTTTTTTTACTATTGCACAAAAAGACAATGCACAAAGAGTCTATTAGTTAAAAGGCGAGTTTCTGGCGTACTGTCTGATTATGAAGATATAAGTTTGTGAATATGAGGCATAGCGGAAAAAAATATTCAAGTTAATTCATGTTGTTTGTTATCTATAGTCGAGTCTACTTCAGTGAACTCTTTACGTACGTACAGGGAAGATTAACTAAAATTAATAAATGAGGTCAAGATGTGTGACAAATTTGTTGAGTTTATGGCCCTTTAAATATTTTATAAACAACGAAGAACGGAGTCTGTAAGTGCTAATCTGTATTTTTTTTTTTTACAATAATTTAATGCTTTAGAAAAGTGGTACATGAAATGTAACATTATTTTTGTGTATATGTTTACTATAAAACTGAGTGAGAAAATAATAACATTTCCCACTTAACTACTATAGAACTAGAACTATGTAATAACAATAAAAACATCTAATCTTACCACACATATGTGGTACTTAAATTTGCTCTAAAGAAACATATAATATAATATAAATATGAAGTAGATTTATTAATTTTAGAAAATGATTCTTTGGTGTTTGGCCAGTTACATTTTAATACCAGATAGGGCCTACAATTCAGGCAGTACAAAACAACAACAACAGCCAAACAGCACTGAGTAGATGTGTGGATAGAATCGCGAATCCCCTTCATCCAGGAGGCTGTGTGCAGCTGGAGCTTACATTAATATTCAAAACAGATAGTAGGATGAGTCTACTTCATACTCTATCGAGACTGTTCTGAGTCTATTATCTATCCGACGAGCCAATATTTCCTTGTTTATGTTTTGGCTCCACTATCTATGAGGTAAACACTAAGTTTTACTTTGTGAACACCTTGAAGTCGTTAGTCTTGCGGGGAACGTGTCCAGCCAACCTTTTGTAGTCACGTGGATACTGTCCATCAACTGCATTTGTAGGATATAATATACTGGTATATTTTTATTTCCGATGTACCGCCATTGCAGACCCTCTTACTATCTTAAGTAGCTAACATAAAAGCATTCTGTTTGCTTTGACTTGGTGTTTGTACCAGAGGCGGACTGGGTGTCGAAATCAACACTAGCATTATAGGCGATATGGGCCACACATTTCTTGTGTTATTTAAGCATTCATTCTTACCTGTACACATATGTAAAATTTCATAATGCATAAAAACAAAACAAAAACTGAACTCATATATTAATGGCGAAACATGCAGAATTCTGTATGTAATTGTACAAGGCAATTCATTAATAACAGGCTTACTAAGCTCTGAAACACATGTAGAATTCTGTATGTAATTGTACAAGGCAACTCATTAATAACAGGCTTACTAAGCTCTGAAACACATGTAGAATTCTGTATGTAATTGTACAAGGCAATTCATTTTAATAGACTTACTTAGCTGTGCACCTTGCAGTGCCATGTACTGCACTCCTTTTTCCTTAACACTTTGTGTTGACATGCAGGTACTTGGTAGGCTGTTAGGCTGATTCTATCATTACTAAGACTAAGACTAAGACTAAGACTAAGACTAAGACTAAGACTAAGACTAAGACTAAGACTAAGACTAAGACTAAGACTAAGACTAAGACTAAGACTAAGACTAAGACTAAGACTAAGACTAAGACTAAGACTAAGACTAAGACTGCTTTATTGATCCTTATGGAAATGTGTTGTGACTGCAAGGACTTTTTTTTTCACATATAAAAACAACACAACAGAAACATTCACATAAATAGAACAGACACAACATAAAGAGTTCATTGAACGACGACACACAGACATCTTGATCCCTTTCATGTTTCCTGAACAATGTGTTAGGCTAGTAGTAAACTGTTATAAAAAATACTAATAATCTTAAATGAAATTTAAGTCGAGACCCAGTCACGACACTCTGTGGACCCCTTTTAAAAGAAATAATAAAATCTTCCACTGGCTTTATTATCTTTTTAAGGCGCCAATTCGCTAATGTCTCACTGGTCCATTAGTGCCGACCCATCTGGTATTAGCCCTTATGCCCATATACGCTAATTCGCCCCTGATTTATAGGCCTATACCTTTAAGATCGTTCAATTCAACGCTGAAGTGAAGAACCGGGCTGGGGGGGGGGGGGTGTTTGAGGGGAGTCTATATACTCCAGTACTACTGTATGTTCATTTAGTAGACCGTAACCAACTTATTTTCAAAGTTAATAGTAGTGGTCTACAACGCTTGTTTTTCTATTTGACATAACTACACTTAGATTGCAGTCAGTTTTATTTTTGTGCGCATGCGCTGGTTTGACACTACACACAAAACAAAAAGCGTATAGGGTCTAGAGATTTTTCTCTAGCCATCGGCAACAGATTTACATTAAGTTTAGTTTTATACTCTACAAGAAAATAAAAAAAAATAAAAAATAAAACAACAACAACAACAAGGTTTATACAAAGTGTAATTGCATCTATTAGGCTAGTTATGGATCAATCATATAATGAAATTTATAATAGATCTAGACTATTTTAGACAAACAATAATACATCTTTGCGATTAGAACTATTTTTAACTATTGTATTTCTAGCACTATTTCATGATTTAAGCTTTCTCAATAGGCTATGGTCCTATCACGTATATGGACCAGTTATAAATGGGTTGGGGAGGGGGACAAACGAAAGGGACATCTGGGTGAATTTGACCGTTATCCCTTTTTAAAAGAATTTATATAAAAAAAAAAGAGGAACGACTTGAACTTGAACTCGTGTCTTCTCCAGCTGACATACTAACCACTCCGCTATTAAGATGCATGTAACAATAGAAGATCGTATGGTTATATATTGTTTGTTTCAAAATTACTTTAAAGCGGTGACATATAAAGAGAACTAATTCAGCTAACAACTTCAGGCCAGTACAATTTCTTTCCCTTGTTCGAGATACCAAACAAAATAATGAATTACCGATAGTTTAATATCTAATTGGTTGATTTAAAAAAAAAAATTGATTCTTGTATTGTCTGGTAAAAGAAATAATAATGTCATGTGGCCAGCAGGTGGACTCAGAGGCGCCCAAGGATCCCGAAACTAAAAATCCCAGTCTTCACCAGGATTCGAACCCGGGACCTCCAGTTCAGAAGCCAAGCACTGTACCGCTCACCTCTCTCTCTCTTTAAACACTGGATTACGCTGTGCTCAGCTTAATTCCTTTTTAAAAAATAGTTAGTTTTTTTTGTGTTGTGTGGGTCGGATGGGCTCAGTTGTAGTTGTATTGATCTTACACAAACAAAGAAAACTTGATTAGAGATTCTTTTCAAAACGGCGGGGAGCAATTAGATAAACTTCGAAACAATTATAAAGAAATCTTCACATTTATAAAGTAGATTACAAACAAAATGTTTTCACCCAGTGCTGCTACAAACGTGACCTTTCTTTTCCTCTTTCATTTCTTTTGTCTCTTTTTTTCTCGCTTTTTCGACTACTCTCTTCTATCTCTCTTTCGACTATTTCTCTCTTCTATCTCTCTTTCGACTATTTCTCTCTTCTATCTCTCTTTCGACTATTTCTCTCATCTATCTCTCTTTCGACTATTTCTCTCTTCTATCTCTCTTTTGACTATTTCTCTCTTCTATCTCTCTTTCGACTATTTCTCTCTTCTATCTCTCTTTTGACTATTTCTCTCTTCTATCTCTCTTTCGACTATTTCTCTCTTCTCTCTCTCTTTCGACTATTTCTCTCTTCTCTCTCTTTCGACTATTTCTCTCTTCTATCTCTCTTTCGAATATTTCTCTCTTCTATCTCGCTTTTGACTATTTCTCTCTTCTATCTCTCTTTCGACTATTTCTCTCTTCTATCTCTCTTTCGACTATTTCTCTCTTCTATCTCTCTTTCGACTATTTCTCTCTTCTATCTCTCTTTCGACTATTTCTCTCTTCTATCTCTCTTTTGACTATTTCTCTCTTCTGACTATTTCTCTCTTCTATCTCTCTTTCGACTATTTCTCTCTTCTCTCTCTCTTTCGACTATTTCTCTCTTCTATCTCTCTTTCGAATATTTTTCTCTTCTATCTCGCTTTTGACTATTTCTCTCTTCTATCTCTCTTTCGACTATTTCTCTCTTCTATCTCTCTTTCGACTATTTCTCTCTTCTATCTCTCTTTCGACTATTTCTCTCTTCTATCTCTCTTTTGACTATTTCTCTCTTCTCTCTTTCAACTATTTCTCTTTTCTCTCTCTCTTTTGACTATTTCTCTCTTCTATCTCTCTTTCGACTATTTCTCTCTTCTATCTCTCTTTTGACTATTTCTCTCTTCTATCTCTCTTTTGACTATTTCTCTCTTCTATCTCTCTTTTGACTATTTCTCTCTTTCGACTATTTCTCTCTTCTATCTCTCTTTCGACTATTTCTCTCTTCTATCTCTCTTTCGACTATTTCTTCTTTCTATCTCTCTTTCGACTATTTCTCTCTTCTATCTCTCTTTTGACTATTTCTCTCTTCTATCTCTCTTTCGACTATTTCTCTCTTCTATCTCTCTTTTGACTATTTCTCTCTTCTATCTCTCTTTTGACTATTTCTCTCTTCTATCTCTCTTTTGACTATTTCTCTCTTCTATCTCTCTTTTGACTATTTCTCTCTTCTCTCTTTCGACTATTTCTCTCTTTTTCTCTAAACTGCAGATACAATGGGCCACTCACCAAAAACAAAAAGATTTTCAATCAGACAATTCTTCCGACAGTAAATCTGCGGATAGTGGTGTTAAGCTTGGGGTGGGCGTATCCCTGGGGCACTCCATTGACCTATTAAAAATGTACCGTGCCATGGGCGTAGACAGGATTCTTTTTCGGTAACGGGGTGATGTTTTTTTTTCTTTCATTACATTAAAGATGCGCCATTCAAAAGCAAATTCAAAAATAGAAAAAAAAAAAAGATAGTTGATAGAAAAAGTAACAAAACACAACAACCAACAAACAAACACTACAAAACAGTTTAATAAAGCGACCAATTTATTCATTTTAATCAAGCAGGTCAATCAGAAGAAAGACTTTAACTTCCATAAATTAATTCAATAAGAACATATATAAACAAAATATTCTTAACGTCATTAAGACATGTTACTGTTTCCCTTCAGATTTTTACACCACCGTTATTTTAGATGTTTCACATCAGTTCAAGTTATGTCACGTGTCTAATAAAAATGTGCCAAAAGAATCAATAGATTGCTGGTATATCACAAACACATAAAATAATATGTAAAAAACAAGTTATTAAAATCTACATTAAAAAATTAACAACTATAACCCAGTAGACTTACAAAGCTAATCTTTATGATTTTTGTATATAAGATGGGAAAGTTAAAAAAAAAAAGGCCGAGAGGTGGTAATATTTACATTTGAATTGATACATTGCTGTCATTCAAAAGAAAAAAAAAGATTGTTGGTGTATTCTTTTGTTTTTAGCTCAAAGTAATTAGTTGATTCTAAAAGTTATTCTAAACGTTTTAGTGTTTAGTTGGCAGAAGTGATCTTTAAATATGACGTCCTTGACATTGTTTATTTACTGCAAAATCTTTCCCAATCTTCATCTTTTATTTTTTTATTCTTCCACCACATTTCTTTATATCGCGTTGTCTTCTTTTTTTTCAGTATTCTTGAATCTTATTGCATATGAAACATAAAATCAAGTGTAAACAAAGAGCAGATTGCTGTTCTTACATGTCTTACATGCTTAATTAATATTGATTAACATAAATATAATGTGTAGGTTTTTAGTGGTTCAAGGTTAGACTTTGAGGTTTAACCACATTGCAACATCAAAGTGAGCGGTCACTATAAAGTGACATAAATATATATATATACATCTCCTGTAAAGATAAAAAAAAATATTTTTAAAACAAAAAAAAAGACTTTATAAAAGGCAACACAAACTCAAACAACATTATGTCATGTCAGTCAAACAAGCTTTCGTCCAAAGTAGACTACAGCGTTGAGCATCAGCACAAGAGCAACTGAAGAGACCAGCCCACAGCCTGGAAGTCATAAAATAAAATAGACTAAAATAATTAAATATTTGATTACAACATGGTAATAATAAAGTGATGCACAGTGCAAATTCCTTATATCGGAAATAAAAGTTAATAGCATAGTCAATCTGTCTCCTCCATGTCACCAAGAAAAAAAAAGTTAAACATCAGTCTATCTCCCCCCCCCCAACCCTATTCCAAAGGAAACAAGTTAAACATCAGTCTCTCCCCTCATCCTCTGTGAAAAAAAAAAGTTTACCATCAGTCCCTCTTCCCATTCCCCATGAAAAAAGTTTACCATCAGTCTACGTGGACCAGGTATACAGTTAACCCAATTTTAATGACGCGTAGGCCTAACTCAAAACGATATGTTAACGAAATGAAATCACACATATACCTTACAACAGAGGAGTAGCTAAGTGTGGTGTCACCCTTGTGCGATTAGCTAATAGTGTCACCCTTCCTCCCGATTATTCCAGTCCCAAAATATAATTACCCAGTAAAATCTATCGATGCTTCATTCTTTATCGACTTTGTGTTGTAACATTATACCAAAATAGCAAATTACCAGCGTTACTGTACAGCGGGGACAGGTTCAATTTATTGTCGAATTCGTTGTTACTGTATTTTTCAACACTTGAAAGTCAACCCACCTCCAGACTGGCGTTTAAGTTTGAAATATTTTTGTCAGAAATGAAGATTATTACGTTCGTGTCCAAGCCTGAATTCAAAGGAGGGCCACGGGGTATGGAGGAGATCTTCATTTTATGAAAAAAAATTAAAATAAAGACAAGGAATGGGATACAAGAAATATTACCTGTGCATCCTACTTTTATTGTGGCTTCCACTGATACCTTGAGCGCTGAGGCAGCTGTGGCTTCTAAAACGTTACAGCCGGCACTGGTTGTTTTAGTCGCTAGACAAGTAACATAGGCTCTCATAGCACTGTAACAAGAAACACATTTTTACATATTTTGTTTTCGAATCTCGGTGAAGACTGGGATTTTGAATTTCGGGATTTTTAGGGCGCCCCTGATTCCATCCAACTCTAATGGGAAACTGACTTTAGTTGAGGAATGTAAAGGTGGTTGGTCAATGTGCTGGTCACATGACACCCTGCTCGTTAATCGTACGCCAAGGAAACAGACGGCCCAGACATCATCTGACCTATAGATTAAAAGGTCTGAAAGCGGAACTTTACTTAATATTTACTTAATTGATTAATTAATCGGTTGATTTTGTTATTGTTTCGTGTGTTGTCACCGAGAATGACTCATTTCTCAATGGCTCAATGTCAAGACTCATTTCTTCTCTAATATACGCATGTGTATTACTAAATGTACCCAAGTCCTGGGCAATACCACAACGACACATACAACGATAGAACAAATATTCAGAATGCCAACTCACAGACATATAACAGGCTTAATACATTATCTGTACTATAATACAGAATCAGTTCAGACATTTGAAATATCCAGTATCAATTAAAAATATATCAGCTTAATATTCCATAGACTGAATAGTGACAACACAGAGAAATAATTAGAGTCTACACTTCGACTATATCTATATCCTAAAGTCCAACTGTCCTGGACTAGGAACAAAACCACACTGCCCTATTATGAGTTACATTATTTTCAACAAAAACATCTCACCAAATCAAAACAACCCAAAACAATAACAGTTTTGAAGTCAACAACCTGAATTGCCCCCCTTCTCCTCTACAGTAAACAGGAGACCCAGGCTGACCAGAACTCAGTCCTGACAGCTTATATGCAATATTTGATGACTTCTGAATGAAGTGGGTCAAACATACGATCCGCACAAATCCAAGCATAGAAGAAATAAGCGTTGTACAAATATGAATATGTATAGACTGCTACATTATGTATAGACTGCTACATTATGCATAGACTGCTACATTATGCATAGACTGCTACATTATGTATAGACTGCTACATTATGCATAGACGTCTACATTATGCATAGACTCTTACATTATGTATAGACTGCTACATTATGTATAGACTGCTACATTATGCATAGACTGCTACATTATGTATAGACTGCTACATTATGTACAGACTGCCACATTATGTATAGACTGCTACATTATGCATAGACTGCTACATTATGCATAGACTGCTACATTATGTATAGACTGCTACATTATGCATAGACGTCTACATTATGCATAGACTGCTACATTATGTATAGACTGCTACATTATGTATAGACTGCTACATTATGCATAGACGTCTACATTATGCATAGACTGCTACATTATGTATAGACTGCTACATTATGCATAGACTGCTACATTATGTATAGACTGCTACATTATGTACAGACTGCCACATTATGCATAGACTGCTACATTATGCATAGACTGCTACATTATGCATAGACTGCTACATTATGTATAGACTGCTACATTATGCATAGACTGCTACATTATGTATAGACTGCTACATTATGTACAGACTGCCACATTATTTATAGACTGCTACATTATGCATAGACTGCTACATTATGCATAGACTGCTACATTATGTATAGACTGCTACATTATGCATAGACGTCTACATTATGCATAGACTGCTACATTATGTATAGACTGCTACATTATGTATAGACTGCTACATTATGTATAGACTGCTACATTATGCATAGACGTCTACATTTTGCATAGACTGCTACATTATGCACAGACTGCTACATTATGTATAGACTGCTACATTATGCATAGACTGCTACATTATATTAAAAGATAATCGTGACAGTGTTTCTATATATTAACGATTGCGTTGTCAGTGCCAATAAGGTCACAACATTGAAAGTTCAACTGAAGTCAAGCTGCTGCGCTCGGATGTGTTCGTCCCAAAAAAAATGTAACCTGATTGAAAAGGTTCAACACAAGTAGGATCTCATCCTGAAGACTTGGTTTGCGTTTTCAATTTAAATAGGTCATCTGTTGCTAACATTTCACCTTCACCTTGCTTTTCAAAGCCTTTGCACAACCTGCGCCTCGTAGAACTTCTTCATAATTTGTTCAAACATTCCAGAATACATAAGTCTTTAGTTCAGTGGTTCCCAAACTTTTCCCATAACGGAACACTTCGTACATTGAGCGGGACACTTTGCTTACGTTTTTAGGTTAGACTTTTTTCTATTTGTTTAATTAAAAATAATAATGAAACCATATTCTAAATTAAACATTAGCATTTTTCTTTCAAGTATAAACTTTTCAGAAATATTTAGATAGGGATGAAACAAGGAGTATCCAGATATTGTGATACCCTTTAAAGTTGTAGAGAACTCATTTAACTGTTAATCTTTGTAACTTTGTTTCAATTTAGAGTCAAAATCAAGATCAGTTCAAAGTTAATAGGGATGTTTAATATATTTGTTACCAAGAAAAACAACTAATAACATTTTTGTGTGTATTTATTTAAAGATTAATTCATGATCAGGCCTACTACATAATTATTCCATTAGTTCGTCGAATACTAAGTCAGGCCTCACGGAGCAGTATTGTTCCGTAAGAAACACAGTTTGGGAACCACTGCTTTGGTTCATCGTTTTTCACATCCAATTGACAAAACAAAAGTGTTCAAAAGAAATGTAGTATGCAACGTAGACAAGCGCAAACATTGTTCAAAGATTTCTTCGCTTGGCCAGTTTCTCGTTCAATGAAGTAAAAAACTGTCAAAGCGCAAAATAAAATAAAAACGAAACAAAATGTAAAGGTGTTTGAGATGTGATGAAAACCTTTTGCCCGACCAGTTTTTTTTTTGTTGTTGTTTTTTTAGTTACACAATCCTCTAAAAATTAAATTCATATTTGAATAATTCAGGGCTGAGTGACTGTATACAAAGAACACTTTGAGGTACTAAGCAATGCTCATCTTTTATAATTCAAAATATTTTTCTCATCCCATTTTCTTTTTCTAAAAGTAACATTCTTAATGTCCTATTTAACATTCTTAATGTCCTATTTAACATTCTTAATGTCCTATTTAACATTCTTAATGTCCTATTTAACATTCTTAATGTCCTATTTAACATTCTTAATGTCCTATTTAACATTCTTAATGTCCTATTTAACATTCTTAATGTCCTATTTAACATTCTTAATGTCCTATTTAACATTCTCTAAGTAATATTTTTAAACATGTCACTATCGACACACAGATCCTCGAGGGTCCTTTTTTATGGCGGACACCTGCACGGCTGATATGGTACAGAGGAAGGAATAAAGGAGGGTGGTTCCCGGTGTGCTTGGCCTTTGGCCTCACTTCTAACCCGAGTCTTGGGAAGTGAGCCATCAGTAATAGGAGGGATAAACATTTCTTATCTTATCTTATCTTATATAATACAGACGTTACTTCAAAAAAGAAGATGATTTACATCAGCTTGGATCTTTCCCAGACAGAGGTTTTGTTTTAGGCAGACAGCAGATGCCAAGCCGATGGGCAAGACGTCAGGACAGCTGGAGAACTTGGAGGGACTAGCCAAGAACTGAAGCTGGTTGGTGGCCTATGCCCCAGACGGGATCACAGGCAGAGATGAGATTGAAACGAGCTTTTGTGGGCTTAGAGCTCCAAGAGTCTTAGACTCAGCTCTTAGGACAATTTGGAAGAAAAAAAGAAGAAAGTCTTTTTTTTTCCCCTAAAAGTTATATTTTTAATCTCTGACCTTCTAAAAGTAACATTTCAGTGTCCTAGTTGACTTTTTAAATTGCTAAATGTTACAGTATAGTTATGGTGTGGATCTAGTTGTATGGTTTTGTTATTCTGATAGACATGAACATATTGGAAATGGTTTATGACACCCTTTGTATGCTTCCTTTAAATGGACACTTGGGATCATTAGCAATGGAAGTAGTCGCCAGTCGGTGGGTAAAGACCAGTATGTTACAACAAAAAGAAATAAAAACCCCATCAAACTTGTATTTTTATACTTATACGAGATCTTGAATTACTGTTCCTAAATCTAAATGCAATCTTTCTATTCGCATATATTGCACTTCCTGCCATGATTGTAATTGTATATAGTTTGTAATAGAATCTTGGTTGTAAGATATAAAAACTCTCAGGTTTATGTATTATTATTTCATTGGTCTATTAGTTAAAGTAGAGTGACGTACCTTGAGAGATTGTTATTACATTCAGAGGCCTGAGCTTAAACTCTAAGCGTATAAGAACTATAGAAGTCAATTTCATAGGTCTGTATGTTTAATACTTCAATATTTGATGCCGTTATCTACAACGACAGTTTATGATTGTTTTATTAAATGTATATTTCTGTCATTAGTGGATCCATGGCGTCTTTTGAATTATTGAAAGAAGTACGTTAATGTATGTGTCCATGTCCAAACGATGTCAGGAGTTCAAAACATCCCTCCTCCCCTTTTTTTTTTTGTTTTCTCATATGTTCAAGAAAATATGAAATGAAACCTGCAAGAGATTCCTCCTGAGTCACAGCTTGGGCAATCAGCGTAGCATACACTCTGTAGGGCAACTGTCGATAAAGTAAAAAAAGATACAACTAATGAACTCTGTGGATTAAGTAATAAAAATAAGAGCAAAAACAGGTAAAATTCATGGCGTAGAAGTGCTTTTCTTTGTTTTGTATTCTGAAAACCAATGGAGAAACTTCTTTGAATTTCTTACTTTTTGTTTAATATAAGACTCATGACATGCAAATACAAATAATTGTCCTAACTAGGGCTTAAAGTGTTACATAAAGAAAAAAATTATTTCATTAACCCAGTATAAAAAAAAATTCTTTGTCAAATACAGATCTAATATTAATTTTCAATTTCTAATTTGTTCAAAATTGGTCAATCAAATCATCAATATAAAAAAAAAAACACGCTAATGGGGAATAACGTATTTTAAAAATAGAAATAGTAGTATATAGCTCCTCTTTCGCTGTCAAAGATGAGGACATTCCTCATTTCCTATGGACTCGAAGATGACCGTTAAGTCCAATCCTCGCTTTAAAAAGCCGGCCGCATACGTGGCATGGGTAGATTTGGTCAGTTGCAGATAGGCCTGCTTCTTCTCTCAGCTTTTTGTTGGTTCAGCGCTCTTTCACCTTGGCCACTCTTCTTGCTTCATATCTTGAGACTCCGAGACTCACAGCTTCACGCCATGAGGATTGATCGAGAGCTAGTGCTTCCCAGCTGTGAAAGTCGATATCGCATTCCTTGAAGAAGCTCTTGAGAGTGTCTTTGTAGCGCTTGTATTGGCTTCCCTGGGAGCGCCTTCCTGCACACAACTCCCCGTACAGAAGTCGTTTGGGAAGGCGTTTGTCTGGCATGCGGACTACATGTCCATTGCAAAGGGCGACTCAGCGCTATATCTTGTGCAGACATGTCTAAACGGAGGTAACACTTAAATGACCAGCTAACACAGAAGAAAGGACAACATTGCAGAAAACAATCGACGCTGATGAACGTATTTGACCAAGAGGTTGAATACGTAATGAAGGGAAACCGTCGAATGCCACTAAAATAAACTCTCCAGAACCTAAAGCCGACCACTCTCTAAAACTGCCGAGAATATTTCGACGTGGCAACGAGCTATCGGTCTAAACTGCCCACAAGTTGTGACCTCGCGGGTCAGTGTTTAGGCCTTCTATGACGAATGGCCTCGGTTCAAGTCATCCACTAATGTTGAACGCGATGGCAGGGCGGTCAAGTGCTTAGCTTAGAACCGATGGGTCCCGGGTTTGAATGCCGGTGAAGACTGGGATTTTACATTTTGGGATTTTTAGGAAGCCCCTGAGTCCACTCTTATGGGTACCTGACATTAGTTGGGGAAGTGTAAAGTAGGTTAGCCCCAACCACATGATACTCTCGTTAACAGTGAGCCACATAAACAGATGACTTTTACATCATCTGCCTTATAGATCGCAAGGTCTGAAAGAAATAATGAGCTTTTATTTTGTACAACTACTACTGGTACTTACCAGCAAAGAAAACGAATAGACCTATGATGCTCAAGCCTGCCATTTTCTCTCAAAATGATGGGTTTTCTGGGTTTTTATCTGGGTAGAGAATAAACGCAAAAAAACATATTTTAAAGATATTTTGGAAGGTTCGCGATTTTTAAGACTTTAAATTAACTGATTGCAAAGTGTTGTTTTATGTAAAATATAAGTACCACATATATTCTAGGCATTTGAACAAATATTTAAGAAGCAGAGGTAGAATATCTATGTTTGATACATTTTATATATGTCTGCTAATGGCAAAGTCTCAGCTTCGAAGATTAATGAAGCGTTCTGTGGAACATATGACTACTCAAAACTAGTTGCGACCTATATATTTTTTAGTATATTGAGCAGTCAAAGCCGTTGTCCAACGTCGATCTCAAATTTGTGTCCCGCAGCTTTTTATAAGAGCTCTCTAGCTTTCTCTTTCGGAGGCCATTTGCTGCCAGCTACTTTCCCTCATACCAGGGAGGTCAAAATGGCGCCCAAATTGATCTTAATAACGCCAACGTGGGGTGGGGCGAGGAGCACCTCTGTTACGCCGTCCTCCTTTAAGCTGGCTAATGAAAATCGCAGTCGTCACTCATTCTGGATCAGTGTCCGACCCAGTGCAATGGTAATTAGTGCTTCTATTACCTGAAATAGGTATGCTGAGTAGACTTATATTACATAAAATAGGTATGCTGAGTAGGCTTATGTTACATGAAATAGATATGCTAAGTAGGCTTATATTACATATTAGGGGCGATCGCCCCCCGTCCCCTTAGGGGGGGGGCGGACAAATTTTAGTATTGAATTCGCATAATTTGTATACGAATTTATTAGTTATGTTAATAATATATACTTATTATTTATATTGCAACCTATTTTTAGATTATTTCGCCCCCCAGTATGTTGGCCGATATGGTGGGGTCGGGAGGGGGATGGCATCAATCTCGCCCCCTCCCCCCATAAATATTTCGATTGGGCGTGGCGGTCCAATTTATTTGCAGAAATCACAGCTTGTTAACAGAATCAATTAAATATCTATATAATTAAAACTTGTTATTGATATTTTAACCCATCTTTATATTGTGTCTTTCCCCTGTTAGCCGATTGGGTGGGGTGGGGGGATGGCGAATACATCTACGGCCCTTCCAGTGTGGGGGGGGGGGGAGGCGGTCCTACTTTAAATTAGAAATCATGGTTTGTGAAGAAAATTAGTTAGATAACAATATAATGTTTATATTATGTCGCTACACTTCTGGTATCTTAGCCGATTCGGTGAGTGGGAGGATGATTGCTTCTGCTACCCTTCCCACTCCAGCCCTCTGAATGGGAGGGGGGGCGGTCCTATTTTTATGGAGAAATCATAGTATGCGAACAAAATTAGTAGAATATCTATATAATATAAACTACGTATTGATATGTGAACCCATTGTATATTATAACGCACCACACTCTAATCTCAAATTTTTTAATTAGTAAATATGAAATGAAAAAGGTTGTACAAGGTGGGAGGGGCGATGCAATCACCTTCCCCCCATCGGACAAACCAATACTTTTTTCTTTTTGTATTTTAGTTAAGAAATTACAAAAGAAAAAAAAATCTGTCACTAATATAATTCATATATGCTATAAATTAAATTCTTATATCGAGTCGTCCCACCCCTATTCTTTAATGCCAAATGCAATCATTAGCAGAAATTATAAAATGGAGCGAGGTTTAATCATTTTCACTCTACCGTCCCTCCCCTTTACAGACAGAGTTTATGTAATTTCACATGAATTCATCATAATTATTTTAAGAAAGACTTTGCTTTGGACAAGTTAGAATTCAAACGAAATGTGTTCAGTCTAAGAGTCACACAATTGAGATGTAAGTTCTAAACCCAGATCATCTTTTCCTGGTCGCCTTTTCCTCACCTTTACTAAATCTGATAGTTTTCTAGTTCAATAAATTTGGGACTAGAACTCACAATGTATACCGAAATTCTATTGAATACTTTTTTCGAATATTTTTTTTTTCGGCGGCGATCCTCAAAGCCTTAATCTAAAAATGTTGGGTATATTTTCTTTTAAAGGAACAGAACGGTTTTATTTTCGATATATTAAGGGCCTATAAATTCATATTAGAATATTTTTCAACATTATTCAAAATGTCCTTTATAATACGATGAATAATGAGCTTTAGGTCAGGAGAATGCGCTTCTTCAGAGATGAATGCAAAAAAACGATTTTGGCGTCGGGGCTTCGCCCCGAACCTCACTGATAAATGATAAGCTGTAGATGTCAGGAGAATGCGTTACTGCAGTGAAGAATGCAAAAAACACGCTTTTGGCGTAGGGGCTTCGCCCCGAACCCCACTGATGAATGATGAGCTGTAGATGTCAGGAGAATGCGTTTCTGCAGTGAAGAATGCAATGAAACGCTTTCGGCGTAGGGGCTTCGCCCCGAATCACACTGATAAATAATGAGCTGTAGGCTAGATGTCAAGAAAACGCGTTTCTGCAGTGACAAATGCAAGAAAACGCTTTTTGCGTCGAACCACACTGGGGAAGCTTACAGCGCTCCCCCAGACCCCCAAGCTTGCAATAGAAATATATATATACTTTTACGTTATACGGATGTATGCAAACGCGACATGAAGCTCTTCAAAATCGACACTGGCAACTGGGAAGAGGTGGCTATGGACAGATCCTCATGTAGAGAGAGCATAAAGGAAGGGTCAAAGATTGCAGATGTCATACACAACAGAAGCAGGAAGAAAGGTGAAAATGCAACGGCGCCTGGTGATTATATATGCCCAACCTGCGAGCGCAGCTGTGTATCAAGGATTGGCCTCTTTAGTCATACAAGAAGTTGCAAAGGGAAAAGATCGTCTCTCGAGACGTAAAATGCTGTATGCTATATGCTGTTTGCACGTTTATGCTTAGGGTTAGGGTTTACTGGGCGTTAGGGTTAGGTTTTGGAAAAAAATCGCTCCCCCCCACTCCAAAGTTCTGGAACCAATAGTGTGCTGAATAGGCTTTTATTACATGAAATAGGTATGCTGAGTAGACTTATATTACCTGAAATAGGTATGCTGAGTAGACTTATATTACATGAAATAGGTATGCTGAGTAGACTTATATTACATGAAATAGGTATGCTAAGTTAGTTGAAGACAGTAGGCTTATGATACACAGGAAGGAAGAAAACAGCTTGTGAACAAAGCACCTTCTCTACGATGTTTTTTTTTAATCTTTTAAATCCCATTCAGTGAATCATCATCAGTACAAAAAAAAAAAAAACTATTCAGACGACATAAAGCAGGTGGGGCTACATTTTTTAGTGATTGAAAAACACACACACACACACACAAATATTCAGATATTGTTTTTTTTTAAATATCCTTAGCTCTCGTCTCAAAACTTAAAAGAACCTTGTTTTATGCGGACGTGACTGTGCTCTCACAAACAATGTTCTGTTTGTTCAGTAAGGAAAGAATGGGGAGGATTTATACCTCTGTCAGTGCTCTGGTCACATTCAGGACTTGCGGTGTAGTGGACTTTTTCTTTCTTACTAAAGAAGAGGGGGTTGGTGAGTGCTCGTGTGTGCGTGTGTCTAGGGTTAAAACGTTAATCCCTCCAAACAAAAGTAATTGAATAAAGACACAAGAGGAAATGTAGGCGGAGGTAGCATTAGGGGGATGGCGATTGGGGCAACCGACCTAGGCCCCGCGCCTTAAAAGCCCCGCGATTACAGCGATAAAGAGAATCGTTTGTCACTGTCAGCTATCATACAGATAGTCTTCGTCCAGATAAGGCACTCTCTCAGGGCCCCGCCCACTGCTGAGGGAGAGGGGGGGAAGGGAACGACTGGGCATCACTTTCGCCGCTGGGGGTTGTTATTGTTAAACTCAATAATTATATCAAGAATATTTTATTTATGGGCTAAAACAGACATGTTTTTTTTTTAATCTGTTTACTCTTCGCATATCCCTTAGTCTGTTGAACCTTTGGGGCACCACATAACATCTACTGACCGCCTTTCTCCATTCCTTTCTGTCTTTCGCCTTGGATAAAATATCATTCAATGACAGGCCTGTCCCTTCTTTTACCCATTTGTTTTTCACTGCTAGATACCACTACCAAAGCCAAGCAATTAAACTGCCCGGCATTCAAACTGCCCAGCAATTAAACTGCCCGGCATTCAAACTGCCCAGCATTCAAACTGCTCAGCATTCAAACTGCCCGGCATTCCAACTAGCCAGCTTTTGTATCTACATTGAATGACCTCAACGTACAGCACGTCCGAATACCACTTTGACCCCCGTCTCTACACACATGCCTAAACATTGTCAAACTCTGCCCCCGAAGTAACGCAAGAGAACAGTGACCGTCGAGAACCCCCGTGACGTGTTAGTCAGAGTGTGTAGTGTCTATTTTAAAGATCTGCCCAGTTAAGAAGACCAAGCATCTTTTATCCTACAATATATACATATCCAAATTGTGACAATTATTTTTAACTTTATGCTCCATTGAGGTTATCAAAATAAATTTTCATTTCTAAATAAAATTGACAAAAGAATTGATCCTATTACTGCAACAAAAATTTATTTAAAAACAAAATGCTTTATTAAAATTAATAAAACCAAAAATGAAATTATAATTGCGTTGTGTGACACAGAGTCATGTACTACAGTAACAAAATATACATAGAAAGAAACACTTCAAAATTGCATATCTACTTCGTTGTACTATATATATATATATATATATATATATATATATATATATATATATATATATATATTGTTTTTGATATGCTAATGTCTTTTTCAAAAAATAAATTTTGTATGTAAGTTTGACGAAGCTAAACTATGAGGGTAATTTAGGATTGAATTAGGATTGTAATTAATCCGAGAATGATTGCATGACACAGGAAAAGTAAATAAGAGGCAATGAATATCTCTAAACAAAGTGTAAGTCTACATGCATACTGTTACAGTTATTATTATTATTATTATTAGAAGTATTTTGTTTCTTGACTTAAAAAAAAACAACTTACCGTGTCATATGCACAACTAGAGGAGTAGCAGATCGGCAGGCCAGGTCACAAACACACACACACGTCTGTTTAAGGAAGTGATGTTCACTGATGTTATCGGGGATTTTTTATGGTTGGCTGTGATGGCTACACGTGACCCCCCTTCCCCTTCAAGTTCTATTACTATGTTGTATTGTACACAAGTGTACATATAGTGGCAAGTCAACACACACACACACACACTATAGGTTCAATTGAAAAATCAACA
This sequence comes from Biomphalaria sudanica, assembly GCA_036873155.1. Classification (NCBI taxonomy): domain Eukaryota; kingdom Metazoa; phylum Mollusca; class Gastropoda; family Planorbidae; genus Biomphalaria; species Biomphalaria sudanica. Next base: position 774,139 of record JAZGLO010004037.1, on the reverse strand, counting down.
ACTTTATTTTGGTTAGTGGATGCATGAATCATTTATTTACTAACTGCAGTGAGTCATGAATGTTAAAAACTAAGTCATGTAGGGAAAGGCTCTGGGGTGGGGTGGGGGGGGGGGGATAACGTTAAGATTGTGGAGAGAGCTGAGGGTAGAGTCTAAAAAATTAACATTGCTATCTGGGCTTAGCAGTCCACAGAGTTTCCTAGTTAATTATTGACGAGAGTGTGATGATGTAGGCGAATCTAGGAAATTTAGGCATTGGAAAGTGCCTAATTTTCCGAGTGCCTTTATATCCGGTGCCTAAATTTCCAGACACCGATGTAGGCTACTTATCAACTACTTTTTTTTTTTTCAGGTAAAATGGTAGAGTGATTGAGTCTGTATTTTATATGTAAGCAGTTAGTTTCAGAAACAAGGGATCTAGAGTTCGAACCCAAATGAAAATCAAATAAAAACAAAATGGTAATAATATTTCTATTGTCAGATATTTATTTTTGTTAGTCTAGATCAGTGGTCTTCAACGGAGGCGATATCATGACAATCAGATTAATTTTTGTGTGTAATCACAGCAAATTAATTGACAATTTTTGTATAATGATAATATGGTATTGCCTTCGATTCCGAAGAATACGACTGAGTGCAGTGTTTCACATAACTACGCAAACCCAGTTTCGACCTGCATATTTTCTAGAATTTTGTGCAGACAAAGCCGTTGTCTGCCATCGGTCTATTTTAATTTTTTCCCCCTTCTTTTGCGTCTGTCTTCAATAATGGCTGTTCTTTGAGTCTCAAATGTTTGTTCCGCTGCTTTTGTGAGAGCTTTCCAACTGTATCGCTCAGAGGCCATCTGCTGCCAGAGAATGCTGCCAGTTACATTCCTCTATGCCAGTGAGGGCTTCTTTATAGCGTTTACGGGGCCACCTCTGTAACTCCGTCCTACTCTAAGCTCACCAAAGAAGATTGCCTTTGGCATGCGGTCATCTCCAATGCGGGATAAGTGTTATTGACAGCATTAAAAATTAATAAAAATATGATATTTTGTACACATTTTGCCTTCTCACGCTTCTTTATAAGTGTTTCTCTTATAGGGGTCGCAGGATGATTTTTTAAAAGAAAAAATACGAAAAGGGGGCGGAAGGCCAAAAAAGGTTGAAGACCACTGGTCTAGATCTATTACAAATTGAATTATGTGACTGATCCAGACTAATTGATACACTTAATATAAGTTTTTTTTTAAAATGTAATTTTTAGCGGCCCCCGAAAGGGGAAAAGACGCTATTAGTTTTTGTGTGAAATGTCTGTCCGTCTGTCCAGTTTAGATCTCGTAAACTTAAAAAGATAGTGAAAATCCGACATCACAATATTTTAGACCATTCAAAGTTCTGATGCAACGGCTACTTTTTTTTCTTCTGAAAGCGGAAAATCTAATTTTTAAAATTACTTATGCAAGCAGTTTTTTAAAGAGAAAAAGCTATTCAGTATGCATTATAAGTTAGACCTAATTTAAAACGAAGAGTAATCTTCTAAACTACATTTTATTGCACAATTTTTTGATACATTGAAAGTTTTTTTTTTTTTTTTTTTGAGGATTTTGGTTAGGCGCAGCATGGGCCTTTGTTGATGAACTGAAGCAAGCATACAATCAAACTTCCAGACAACGTTCTCTGGAGAACTCGCATCTTTTATAAACTCAGCTAACTGCATCAATAAAAGTCCATCAATAGAAAACAAAATGAAGCTATCCACTGGAAGTTTGATTGTATTGCTGATAGCGTCTCTTCATTATCAAGGTCACGCCCTAGACGCCAACATCTGTAAGCTGGAGTCATGTACCAACCCAGAGAACGACAAGGACCCTAATTTTTGCAGGCCTAGAAGACAAAAAGAATACATAAACAGAACAAAAAGATAGAGACTAGTAAACTGTAAAGTACAAACTTGTGGTCTTGTTGGTCGTTGACTAAAAAAGGGAACACAAACATTCAAAAAGTCTCCCTTCTAGTTCAGGCTCGAGACTGATTGAAGTCAATTAGTTTGTGAGGAGACGTTAGTAAGTACATCCAGTGTCTGAGAACTAACATCGTCAACAACCCCAAGTGCACGCGCATAGAACGTGCCAGCGCTGCTACCATTGCAATTCGTATGAAGCTCGAACACAAGGAGTGCCTCTTCAGCGAACTGGAAAAACAGGGCTACATTGACAAGAAACAGGCGGATACAGCATCCTACGTTTATCGCAAAGTGACTTAATTGAAGATGATGGAAAGAAGATACTCATTGAAGAAAGCGGTTCCGTCGAGATTCAAGTGTGTGGCTGGAATGATAAGTTTGTAAAAGATGATTCCACACCACTTATTGAAATTTGTGAAAGTTTCTTCGAGAAATTAGAACTGGAGAATGCCTAACAGGACTGCCATGTGGGAGAGAGACGGTGGGACGTTTTCGCTTGCCCTCTGGGACGTTCGTGACATGGAGGTCACCAGCATAGTCGAAATGCAAGGTTTCAACGGAGCCATACAGCTCTGATCTAATTATCAACTAAATCATACAACTCTGCCTTAATTATCAACGGAACCATAAAGCTCTGTCCTAATTATCAACGGAACCATACTACTCAGTTTTAATTATCAAAGGAACCATAAAGCTCTGCTCTAATTATCAATGAAACCATACAGCTCTGATCTAATTATCAATGGAACCATACAGCTCTGTCCTAATTATCAACTGAACCATGCAGCTCTGTTCCAATCATCAACTCAATCATACATCTCTGCCATAATTATCAACAGAATAGTACAACTCTACACTAATTATCAATGGAACAGTACACCTCTGTCCTAATTATCCACGGATCCATACAACTCTGTATCGTAAGCATATTGATAACAATTGCACATATTGACAAATTGTAAAAAATGAGCAAGCTGATAACTTTAAAGGTAAAGCAAACCTTTCTACATAACTCTGCAGAAATATAACAACATCCTAACAAGTTAATATCGTTTAAAACATACCAGATGATAAGTCCGGTGTAAATCTCTCCTGTTATTAAAAATAAGAATCATGATAAAAAAAAAAAAAAAAAAAAGGGCTTCCGGTCCAAAATAAGAAGAAAGTAATCACAAAGTGACAATGTCGGCGAAGGGAGCGACATTTAAAAAGAACACTGTTGGTGCTGTTTTAGAGCAATACTTCAAGGACAAAAAAGTTTCAGTAAAGGGAAATGCATTGATTCTTGTGACAGAATTGTTTCGAGTATTTGTAAAAGAAGCTTTATCTAGAGCAGCTGATCAAGCTAAAAATGAAGGGGACACTCGTGTTACAATAGAACACTTTGAAAAGATACTGGCTCAGTTGCTGCTTGATATGTGAGTGTATAGACAACCACTGGAGATGAGCTATTCAAATATTGCGAGACAACCACTGGAGATGAGCTATTGAAATATTGCTGTCACTCATTGCTCAGACCGTAACATGAAAGTATGGAATGGCACCAGCCTCAGTTAATGTGTTAGCGAGAAAGATGTTGCAATATGCTGTGAATCTGATGATTGTGAGAGACAGATATTTATAAGAAACATGTTTTTAATAGTTGCCATTTCTGATTAGATTGTTGTGTACAAACAAATACATGCACATAAGGATTGTATATTTTGTAATAAAAAAAAAAAAATAAAAAAAAATGGTTAGAAGACGAGCAAATGACCGTGCCTGTATATTATGCCTTCTTGAAAATGCTGACAATGAGAAACATATGTATTTGGAATGTCCATTATTCCTTCAAGTTAGAAGTACTGTAAGGGACTTATTAGAAGCAAACTGTGGCAACTATGTAAATGTTAACTTGTCAATTGTATTAAACAAGCTGCCAAAACTAAAAAATAAAATGATACATAACTTTAACTTAATTATTGTTTCCGAATACAGGAACCTTGTTTGGGCTAGCTGGCTCAAAGCTCTACATAATAATAAGGTTTTTCATCCCAATCACTTAGAATTGACATTCAGAAAAATAATAGATTTTAGGGTAGAGAATTATCTAGTTTGATTTTCATATACTTGTACAATGCTCAGGTAGTTTTCCAGAAATGGGGTGATGGGGGTCAGGGATATTTGATATTGTGTTGATTGTTCTGGGGTAGAGGATACTTGTATCATTGTTGTGTCTTTTATGGATTCAATGGCCAGGATGGTTAGGTAGTATGTCTTTGATATTAAATAATGTTTCTGTTACTATTGTTGTATTTTTGGGTTAATCAATTTTCACTTGTTTATGATTTAATACTTGTGAATTATGAGAACTTACAAATAAAAACATATTGGGAAAAAAACAACAACAAAAAAACAAACAAACAAAGCCCACAAAAGAGGCAAGATGGCCCATACAAGAGGCACATTAAGCCCAAAAAAGAGGCAAAGAGAAGAAAAGAGGCCTAAGGCCCAAGGATTCCTATGATGATAAAGCTAAAATTGAATAGCGCAAATTCTGAGGTTTCCTTTAAAAAAAAAAAAAAAAAAAAAAAAAAAGAAGAAGAGATTGCTGCATTTCGTGAAGGAAGCCTTGGAAAACATGTTTTAGATGATAGTCAATAATGTTTAAAATTGTTTTACTGATTTGTTTATATTGATTGTGAGTTATTGAAAATTAAAAATGTGTACCAGTGTAAAAAAGTGTCTTAAACGTAAGGGAAACCATAGTATTAATCAATAATCCTGTGACATTGTGTAAGCTATGATATAATAATATTCACTGTCGGGTACCAGTATCTATTAATATATATTTCTGTTATGAAAAATCTTTTAATCATTTTCAATAGGTTTATATGTTATGTATATATATATATATATTATATACCATTATATATTTTGATATTGAAAGTAAATAATGATGAAAATTACTAAAAAAAAAAAAAAAAAGAAGAAGAGGTTGAGTCTTTTCAAAACAATTACATCAATTATAGGACTTCTGTTAGGACATGGGAAGCGCGGTAGCTGAGCGGTAAAGCGCTTGGCTTTCGAACCGGGGTTCCCGGGTTCGAATCCGGTTTAAGACGGATTTTCAACTTTCAATCTTTGGGCGCCTCTGAGTCCACCCAGCTCTAATGTGTTGCATAGATTATATGGAGTTGTTCATCTTTGCTCACAATTTTCAATATGTCAGTGGTGAGGTTCCGTATTAGTTGTGTATAGAATATAGAACCAGAATCTCTCAAAGAGTAATTTTAAGGCGTTATTCAGAGCGTTTATTCTAAGTCTTAAATTTGTGAGAAATGTCAAAGTTAAGTTAAAATTAATTGAAATTGAATTGAACACAGTCATAGAAGAACAAGTTTTATGGAATCGGGAAAATTTAATGTGTGCAAGGCTGGATCCAGAATTATTTTAACAGTAGGTAAAGATGAAGTCGTGGCAGACTGACCCACTGTTGTTGATCAGTCGTTGACTTGTAGCACCAGATTACTAGTACAACTAAATCGATGTAGGTGTATTATGTTTTTAATTCTAGAACTTGAAATAACTTGAACATACTTCTTTTTTTTAAAAGAAAACTAAAACATAAACTTTTAGTACTCTAGAGACACATTCAACATGAGATGCAATAAACTGATATTTTAACCAAATCTAACTGACTATCAAAACACGTCTGTACACTCTAGCGGTCCTTGAGTCGTCTCCCGGTATTAACATAGATTATGACAGAGACGTTTTTCTTGCATGATTCTACAAGTCTTACAAATTAATCCTGTGCCTTTCTTCATCATGTTTGTCAAATGTTTTACATGCTTCGAATGTTCCTTCTTCAGAGTGGAAGATAATTGTCATCCTAGTCCCAATCTCACCGTAGGACGACGGAGGATGGGAGCGGGCAGGGTTTGAACCCGCCCGCATGATCAGGCAGCCATCACTTAGGGAACACACACACACACACACACACACACACACACACACACACCATAACAAGAAGTCAATTGGTTGGAGGCAAGAAAAGTCAATTTAGGCCACAGCAACTGTGCCAATAGATATTACTGTAGCGTTAATCGTGACTACATTGCCAGGTCCTTAAATTGTTAATTCGTTTTTTTATATTAAAGACCAAGAATAAAAATACGTCATAATCTATTGAACCGCAACGGCACGTCAATTCTTACCGATAATTTAAAAATGCAACCAATAATGTCTAGGTTGAAGACTTTTGTGGTTGAAGAGGTAAGTTTGTGGAAAGAAAAGACAAAAAAAAAATACAACACATACATGTATTAAAAGAAATTGAGAAAGAGACGAGGAGAGATAATGCGCGCGTGTGTAATAATATAAGAGAAAGACGCAAACAAGAGAAAAAAAAAACGATAACTTGGTAAATATAAATATATAAAAAAAAAGTAGGAGTTGGTTTTCCGTGCTGCCTTTGGGCGCTCAGTAAAGAACAACTCTGCCCGAGTCGGGTGTCGAACCTCGAGCCCCCTTCTAGGTAGCGCACTTGGCCTCTCGACCACGTTTCCCATATTGAAAATTGTAATAAGCCCAATATACAAATAGAAGTATCCTATTGTTTAGCTGCTTAGCAGGATGATTTAATAGGGGCAGACGACGCGACCTGGACGATAGTACAATTGGACAATGAACTGTTTAGACGAGCGAAGGATATTTCTTTCCCCTGCAGGCGTCTCACGCTCAAACAGTGTGAAGAGAATAATAACAAATGTTTAATAAATTGTATTTTTGTTAACATTGGTAATTATCTTAATGTACTCGATTGCCATTCTTCTTCTTCCTCTTTGTTCTTATTTTACATGTCGGAGGGTTCAGATCAACAATCCTATATATGAGATGAGCCGCGCAGTGTTTTCCAGATCAGACAGTTCTCCTTATAGTTTTTGTTCTATAGGAAGTTTGTGTGTCCAGAGCCTTGTTCGGGCATAGAGGTAAATGATGCAGCTTTGCATCTGTTTCTGTAATCCACGTGCCATGCAGCCAGCACAACGACCAACCGCCCTACAGATGCCGGAATAAAATATCCCAGCCTTCACCAGAATTTGAGCCAGGAACCCTACCACTCTGCCACCACGCCTCCAGTTTGATGTGAAATAATGATATAAATAATCTTTAAATAATTGCCGCTGCTGCATTGAAAAACAATTTGGATAAGTGTTATGCACTTGAAGTTATATTTGATGTGATGGTTTCAATTTCGCATGCCAGGTTATCTAGTATAATTTCTAGCCTCAATCATTTCTAAAAAAAAAATAAGAAACCAGGTTACAAAGACAGTTTGTGTGGAAACACAAGCTCTAAATCAACTCTTGAAGTGCTCCACCCAGGCAGGTAGAAAGGCAGGTTTCAATATTTTCAAATTCTATCAAATGAGAAGAATGGAGAAAGAAGGTTGACAGATCTTGTGTGGTGCCCGACGGTCCAGCAAACTAAGGGTAGGAGAAAGTGAAGGAGAAGTTGGATGTGAACCTGGCCCAACTGATGTCATATAAGGATTATCTAATTGATCTAATTGTTCTGTAAAATGTCAATCTCTCATTCCAAGCCTCATGGAAAAAAATGAACAATTTCCTGAAGTTCAGTGCTACGAGAAGTCACTCGCGGCAGTTCACGCTATAATATGAAACATTACTTATTAATCGTTGTTTTTAATTATGTACCACTTATATGAATACTAAATAGATTTTTTCTCTTTAAAACTAAAAGTAACATTTTTTTTTGGTAAATATAGCAGTTAGTATGACAGAACTTACTTAACTTAGCAATACAATTGTAACAAAAAAAAAAGATTTTTCTTCCACTTGTGCGTCACACCCTGATGGGTTACACCCGGTGTGGTACGCTCCCCCCCCCCCAAATCCCCCAGTGACGCCAGAGTAAGGGAGTGTTAGGGAGGGGTGTGAGAGAGAAAGAAATAAAGGGGGTAAAGAGGCGGCTATTTTCACACAGGTTTAAACAAGTTTTTTTTTGTGCTGAACTGAAACTTAAATGACCGTCACACAAGTGGATTTAAAGTTCTGTTGTGTGTGTAGCCAGCTTTAAGATGCAGACAGTCAAACTAGGTTTCCATGTCATTGAGAAAAACATTGTGAGTAAAGTGAAATTCCCATTTCAGGCCTTGCGATCTATAAGGCGGATGATGTTAAGGTCATCTGTTTCTTTGGTCAATGGTTGACGAGCAGCACAACAACCAACCGCCTTTGCTTACCCCAACTAAAGTCAGGTACCCGTTAGGGTCGGGTGGACTCATGGGCGACATAGGGATTCCGAAATTCAAAACATAATGTACAAATGGCCTTCCAAATTGCCTTGAAGAGCGTATGCTTCAGCTCAATCTTTTTAAAAAAGTTTCTTTGAATTAAATTCTACGTTTCAATGTAATTCATGTAATAAGTTTAACTTCTATATCCTTGAATATAGTAAATAACTGAATATATTATCTATTTATACAAATAAACTATTTAAAGTAATATTGGTTTGCAATGGAAATGTACTGAGCTTTTTAAATGTAAATTTTATTATAATAAGTACAAAAAAATACTTTTTTTCGTAATGATTAGTGTATAGTAGAGTTTAGTAATATTATGCCATTCGAACTATTCATTGTAAAGAAAAGAAAAGATTTATTATCAAATAAAATGCAAAATTTTCTTATTAAAACAACTATAGAGTTCTCTTCTTCCATATAGAAACTTAATCCTTTGCAGAAATGAAGAGAAATCAGTTACATTGTCGATGAAAATACGCGAATCAATAAAAAAATTAATTAATTAGTTAATTAATTAGCGGTCATTAATTACTTTTGTTTTATGTAGAAAAAAAATATAAATCTTGCAATATTAAAATTAATGGCAGTAATTATGCGGTTCTTTGCATTATATAAGGTTTGCTTTTGATTTTGAATATTTTGTTTGTCCGTTGACCATTGAAGACATGTTATCAAGGTATAGAAAAAGGGCAAGTTAAACAAATGTCTACGGCTAATACATTTTTATATTTTTGGGATCTTTAGCAGAGCGCGAACTTATTAACACGTTTAGCATATATCAGCCACTAACTTGAGAGCCCACTAACTTGAGAGCCCACTAACTTGAGAGCCCACTAAATTAGAGCCCACTAACTTGAGAGCCCACTAACTTGAGAGATCACTAACTTAGAGCCCACTAGCTTGAGAACCCACTAACTTGAGAGCCCACTAACTTGAGAGCCCACTAACTTGAGAGATCACTAACTTAGAGCCCACTAACTTAAGAACCCACTAACTTGAGAGCCCACTAACTTGAGAGCCCACTAATTTGAGAGCCCACTAACTTGAGAGCCTGGTAATGACGACTTATTAAGTTACCCTGAAGTGTTCATTGTTTATTTAAGATCTCGGCTTCAGAAAGTCTACAATGTGGACTGCGTCAGGTCACACCAGGCAGTCAATTTTGATTAATTCGATTGCTGTTTGCCAATCTTTATTTATTGAGATATGAATCTATAGAATAGCGACCCATTCGATAGGTACCAATGATTTACCTTTGATTGCTTAGTTTTGAAATTTGATTGGAACTCCAATGCTGTATTTTAGCTTTGAGGTTGGCTGAATGGTAAAGCGCTTGGTTTCCGAACCCTGAAGTCCTGGGTTCGATATCTTTCATGTCGCGCACCAAAAAAACTTTTTTTTTTGTCTTCTGATTTTTAGACTCACAGACAGATATAGCGTGATATTTTTTTGTTTTTGTTTTTGCAATATATTCCCCTTCCGAAAAAAGTTTTCTTAACAAACTTCATCCTACGATTAGACGTGTGCTATATATTTATATACTATCTTTGTTTTAAAAACGTATTTATTTGTTGCATTCTCACTTTGCTTCCTTATTTTCTTTTCAAATCACAGGCGGGGGTGTGCTTAAATAGAGGAATTTCGAAATACCAGCAAGGTAATAGAATAGCCCGATGTTTCCAGCACTTGGCCTATTTGTGTTGTTGAAAGGGTCACCTGGAAGTCAACTAAATAAATATTTCCGTCTTCTGGTGGTGGTTAAGTTTTCACAATTTTGAGTTTAATCAAATAAGGCTACTGACTATTTTCTTTAAAGATTTTCTTCCTATAAAGACTTAGACCTACATCCGAAATGTCTTGTCGATAGTAGAAGCTAATCGCATTTTTTTCATACTTTGTTTTCTTTAAACATATTTTGTATGACCTAGATAGTTACAGGATTTATCAACCTTTAAGTTCCTTTCCAGTAAGTTGAAAATAAATGAGAACATATTATACGATAGTCTTTAAAAACTTTAAATTGTGGGGTAACAAATGCTTACAAAATCTATCTATCTATCTATCTATCTATCTATCTATCTATCTATCTATCTATCTATCCATCTATCCATCTATCTATCTATCTAACTATCTATCTATCTATCTATCTATCTATCTAACTATCTATCTATCAAAGGGAGAGAGGGATAGAGAGAAAGAAAAAGACAAAGAGAGAGAGAAAAAAGAGAGAGAGAAAGACAAAGAGAGACAAAAGAGAGAGAGAGAGAGAGAGAGAAAGACAGAAAGATAGAGAGACAAAAAGAGAGAGAGAGAAAGACAAAGAGAGAGACAAAAAGAGAGAGAGAGAAAGACAAAGAGAGAGAAAGGAAGACAAAGAGAGAGACAAAAAGAGAGAGAGAAAGACAAAGAGAGAGAGAGAAAAACAAAGAGAGAGAGAGAGAAAGACACAGAGATAGAGAAACACAAACGGAGAGAGTCTAAATAGACAGAATGGAGACTGTTAAGGATAATATATAATACTAGTCAACCGACGGCGTATCATACGCCGTTATTTTGCATGACCGGTCTTAGGCTACTGCAACCTATGCGACCGCAGTCGGACCCCACTTTCAAAGGATCTGCATTTTCATAGGACCCTTGCTTATTCAAGGTGTATACATGATTAAATTAAACCATTTTATAACTTAAAACAGATTTCTCACGCCCACCTGTCGATTAACTAGGAGCTCCTGAAAATCTCCCGAAATTACAAAATATAAAAAGTCAATCAAATTTACGGAAATACATTGAAAAAAATTGTCATTTTGGGGTGTCATTCAAAATGGAAAACGCCAATCCTACGCCGTTAAATAAAAACGGCATTATGCATTAGCCGTAATTGTATAATAGGTGAAAGAAGCTTCTTGCGCCTCAAACTAATGAAGAATTACTTGAGGTCAACAATTCTCAAAGATAGATTGAGCGGGATCTATGTAGGAAACAAAATTATTATGATATACTGTATGACTTTGCTACACGCAAGGCTCGTAAAGTAATTCTGTACGTAGTAAAGAATGAATAAAATGCATAGACGAATTAATTTTCTAATTCTAACTCTTAAATTTCACTTATTGTCCGCTTCCCTACCCAAACTTAGCCCCGTAAAACCGTTTCGAATACGATCTAATAATGCTTAAGTCCGACGCTGCTATTTTGTGTTTGTAAAATGGTTTACATGTTTCAGATATTTCTTCAGAGGTGAAGATAGTTTACTTTTTAGTCCTAACCTTCCGCAAGACGAAGGGGGGGTTGGAGCGCGCAGGATTTGACTGTCCAGCGCGCAGCCATCCGTAGCGACGTGTGAATACCCACGTGTTCTCCCCTCCCTCTCTTGTTATTTCGTGGGGTGACTATCCTCAGAATTAATAGAGTGATCTTTCCTTTGCTTCTTGCTTCCCGTCCAAACTCTTGACGGAAGAAGAGAATTATATATAGATAATAATAATATAATTTATTACATTAATTGCCATATTTTTTCGTAAGGGTGAGGCGCGGTTGCTGAGTGGTAAAGCATTTGACTTCCGTACCGAGCCACACGACACCCTCGTTAACCGTAGGTCATTGAAACAGATGACCTTTACATCATCTACGCTATAGACCACAAGGTCTGTAAGGAATTGCCTTTGTGTGAAAGGTTCGTACTACAAGTGTAAGTTTAACATTCGCGAGTACCATGTGAGTCATGGATGACAACTACATCATTGAAACAATTGGTACTTTGTACAAAGCTTATATCAACTCACTCTTGTCTGATTGGATTTTTTTACACTTCAGGTTTTCCCCATTCCCATTCTTGGATCAATTTAAAACTTTCCACAATCATTTATTGGTGATGACAACACACGAATAAATTTAAAATGCATTGTTAATCTATTATCCTTTATTTTTGTTTTGTATAGAATATAAGTGAGATAAACCTTGTGTAGAGAATTAGGTCGTTCACTCAAGGTTTGAACTAACAACAGACTATAAAACCTAATTTTAAAAGGTACTTGACTAGCCAAGTGGCTAGCACATCGGCCTTCAATCACGGAGGCTTGAAACCTCTAGCTCGAATTCTGAGCAACTTTTAAAAAAGAAAAACAGCGCGTAAACCATTTCCTAGATACTTATCCCCCCCCCCCCCTTACAGTTTCCCTCACTAACCACTGGTCCAAAAAGTAAAATAGAACATAACGCATGAAAATTACGCTAAAGAAATTGATCGCTAAAAATATTTCCAATCTCACAAATGCATTATTTTGAGTCATGATTTATAAAAAAATTAAAGAAATGATTGATTCAAAAAGATTATGCCCTTTCACTCAATACAAGCTTTTTTTTTTTTGTTTTTTTTTTAAAGTATTTTCTATATTTTATTTAAAATGGATTATCTTTTATTTCCTTTAAACCCCCCCCCCCCCCACTATGAGGAGGGGATATTTTATAGAAGGGTCAAGGTCTCACCGATCTCATACATATAATGGATTTAATACTGGGGCTTTTAAAAGTACCTTTTGATTTTATAGAGCAAAATTTAATTTGATTAAAATTTAACAATAAAAAAAAAGAAAAGGTTTTATATCAATGCTTTGGGGAAATAACCGCTAATTACTGCAAGTTATCTGAAAAATGTAGGGTTTAGCTCCCTTTCCCCTTATATAATAACACAATTAATTATTTAGTACTAAATGATTAGCTGTTATTTTTTGAATTGATTCGTGTCTTGTTATCGACTATAAATATTGATGCAAACTTTCAACTTGGGATCCGAGTGGGAGAAGAACGTGTTAAAATATAATAAGGGGACTAAATCCATATATATATCTTATCTTTTCTTATATAATACGTTACTTCAAAAAAGAAAATGATTACGTCGTACGCGTCATGCATTCAGTCATGCATGTTAACCATGGACTTAAATTCTGCTGAGTCACTGGTTTTCCTGGCTAGCTCAGGCAACCCATTCCATGCTCTAATAGCACTAGGGAGAAGGAGTATTTATACAAATTTGTCCTAGCATATGGGATGAGGCATGTGCCTTTATGAGGAATCATATACACATCTCTCGCTAAATAACATTTTATTCCCCTTATTTAGAAATCAAACAATTTAATTAATCAGCAATAATTAACTAATTGTTTAATTTTTTGATTGGTTCATGTCAAGTCATGTTCATTGAATAAATGCGTAAAGTTTTAACTTGATACGAGCATGTGAAATGGGAGACCTGGACAAGCTTTTAATAACCCAATGCTCTATAGGATATTGCTCTGTCGGTTTCTATTTTGCAGTCTTCATGCCAAGTCTCACGATGACACCTACATCAAGGAAAAAGGAAAACAACACATGACTCACGTCCCTTAAAACTATCCAAGACTTGTCGAATTCTGATTTGACCGAAGCAGGACGTTTTGGCGCCGTCGTTTTGACGACAAGGTCATTTTGACGCTAGCCGTTTTGACGACGGGACGTTTTGGCGCGAAATACATTATGTACGTTTATTGTATTATTCTTTTAAAAGAATTATTCATATCTATGTTTTGCATGAGTGTTTGTGTTAAGACATATTTTTCACGTACTAAATGTAAATGTGTGTTTGTTTTTCACATCATTTTCTTTAATAAACATTTGGGCTTGTGTATGTGTGTTTATTAAGAGGCACACTTTTATTTTCAAAAAAGTTTTTTTGAGATATTACTTTAAAATTAAAAAACAAAATCAAAAACAAAATGAAACGATGATTGTCTAAAAATTGATGCAATGATTTGTTTACATTAATATTGGTTTATTTAATGACTTTGTATGGTATCTCCAGCTATACATACCAAACACTTGCTAATAATAAGTAAAAAAATAATACATGTACCATGTTTCTCCAAAGACTTGAAGTATACATAGACACCACGGTTATTTACCTACGTCGCTGGAAGTCAAGGGTTCAGTAAAAAGTTGTGTGCAAGTCCCTTGAGGTATTCAATGATGTTCCTCTGTTGATAAGTTTGTACAATTACATTGATTCTTTTGTCTTAGTCAATATACTTTTTTCGTTTAGAAGGCGGCTGGTCTCCCCGATATATTGTTCATATGTAAGGTCACGGCCTTTCTGGACAGCTCGTATTCCATCAATGAATTTCCATATGGTTGGGTGGCTCATTCTAAACTTGTAGTCGCCGATGTGCTGCTTCCGCAAAAATGTTTGTTTGATTATCTGATAGACAGACCACATAGGAAGAGGAAACAGAGCACATCGGGGAGGTCAAGTGGAGTGCTAGAAACAGATTATCGTCTTACCCGTGAGATAGGGGAGGGGTGGAGGAAAGAGTATATACAAGGAGTGAAATGTGAGCAGAAGAGAGGGGGTGATATAGGTGTTACAGGTAATGACCAGTCTTTAAGGAGATGATCGCCAGACTCATGCCGCCAACGACCAGTGCTCGGTGCTGGTCTTGTCTTCATTTGTTTAACTCTACCTGCGTCAATGCAAGATGTGTCACCCAAATCACCCCTACCCAATTTCTCAAAATATATATTTTCAAAGTATCTTAGTGTCGTGAATTTGTTTCTCTCTATTGTCGCCCCTAGTGTTTGTTTATATTTGTGGATTCACGTTAGAGTTTGTACTGACCACATTCCGTGACTTGATCTTTACTATGTGTGGAGTTTGTGTCGTCATTCAGCGAAATAGAGCTTTAGATGTTAACATGGTTTTTGTTGTATGAAAGTGTGACACTTAGCTAGTTCGTATATTACACTAATATCAAATAAAAAAAAATCTTTTGGAACGAAATCCAAAATGTCATCCAGTGCGATTAGCAGAACTCACATATAGCATGTCATTACCATTCAGGAATCCGACTTATTATAGGCCTATGTTCATGAAATAAACAAAACCTTTATAATTAAAAAAACAATTCACTGAACGGTGTTAGAATTCATACTATTCATACACTATTATGGTAGAGTGAAATAAACATTGTTATAAAAGCTAAGTGCTTATTAAATTATCGTCAAATGATATCTCGCGCCAAAACGTCACGTCGCCAAAACGGCTGCGCCAGAGCGTCACGTGCCGTGATTTGACATGTCGGTCAAGTCACTTAACCTTTATTTTTACCGAAATAGGGTCAGTTTACTATCGGGGAAATAAATAGAGATTTTGTTTAACTAGAGAATTTGAGACTCTTACTCCAACGGAATTTGATAATTAATAATTTTCAAAGGAAAGACATTTTCATTTAAATTGGAAAATATATATTTTTTTGTTTAAATATAAAAAATGTACCACCTAAAAGTAAAGATTTACATACTAGGCCTAACATTTGAGGTGAACAATGGCCCCTGAAACTTGAAGTTGAACTTTCACGCTCGTGAAATATCTCTTTTTTGTAAACTGTTCTGAATAGTCACTAGGCAACCATAGATTGAATATTGCTGCATTCGTTTGGGGCTATCAACTCTGACACTATATATACTGCCATTGCAATGACTAGAAATGTGGATGTACATTAACTCTCAAGTAGCACCCTTGTGGTAAGTGCTTATGTCATGTACACACACATTGTTTAAAGTTAGATAGATTTAGAGAAAGATATATATATAAAACACAAACAAGGACCCGCAGGTCGCGGGTAATGTCAGTGTAGAATATATATAAAGAGAAAGAGAGAAAGAAATAGATAGATAGATTAGCATTTTGAAGAGAGAGAGAGAGAGAAATCCAATTGTGTATGTTTAGAAAATACACAGTACTCGTGTTTCCATATTATAAATTTGATGCACTCTTTGACTTTTTTTCCTACGATGTCACCCTTAGTATAATACTCTGAATGTAATTAATAGGCCTATATTAAAAGGTATTATTAAATATAAGATTACGTTACATAAGTATACTTTACATCTTCGTTGTTATATGTACGCTATAGACCATTTTGTAGATAGACTTATTGTGTATAGTAATATAAAAATACAATGTTTTTTTTAGATCGCTGAAGAACAGTCATGGCTAAATTTTTAGTCCTTGCTTTGGTCATAGCTGCAGGTAATTGGTTTCGTTACCTTTTCTTATTTTTTAAATTTTAAATTACAGATTTTATGTCTTGTTTGCATTATCCATTCATTGAAAGAGCAAATGGTTATCAGTGCATCATTCATCCTTTCAGTCCTTTAATCACTAATACTAAGTCAAGTCAGCGAGCCAGCCACCATTCGCACAGTTTCAAATTGAAGTTATATTCTAACATTCTTTTAAATTTACCTTCACTAAACCACTATCAACATCATCAAATTCATCAACACCACTAGCCTGATCAGCCAATCAAACATTATTGACAATACCAGCTCATCAGTATCACCAATAGCAGCACGAATATCATCTGTTGATTTGTTGTCTGTTCTATCGAAACGTTCACTTACTTACACTTAGCTCCTCCTACGCCTTTCGGCGCAATGGGCGGCCAGCTGTCTCCACAAGGATCTGTCACTGGCATTATCTGAAGCCTCTTCCCACCTGGTGTCCACTGCCCTGGGGTCCTCTATGAAAGTGTGGCGCCAAGTTATACATGAGCGTCCCTGTGAGCGCCCTCCTCGTATTGACTTCCATGCAGAGTCGTAGTGAGCAAAACGTGCAATTGGGTCAGGATACTTTATTGGCGCCCCCCCCCGCCCAGTTTCCATGAAAATCACAAAGAAATATAGACTTATACATAAAAGGTATTGAATAATATGATACAACTAAATTTACAATGTAATACTTAACTAGAAGATCTACAACAATTTTATTTTTTTGGCCTCTCTCTGCGTGTTGCGCCCCCCTGAAGGTGTAGCCTGGGGCATCGTGCCCCCCTCCGCACTACGCTTCTGCCTCATTGCAACTCTTGGTATGCGTACTTCGTTTTGTCATAGAACATGTCCCGAAAACCTCATGCGACGCTCTGTCACAACCTCACTAAGTGGTCGACTCCCAGTTTGGCATAGGATTTCCTTGATTGAGACCCGATCAACAAAGCACCATGGCTAGACATGGCGTCAGCAGAAATGCTAAAAGAAGGGGCACAATGCATTGTTAACAGAATGGCGGATCTCGTAAATCTCTGTTTGTCTGGAACTTCTGAAGTCCCTGAGGACTGTCAGAAAGAAGTGATTGAAACTTTGAGCACAAAATATTAAGAGCACACTCCTCTGCACAGTTTATGGAGGAAAACAAAGATATTTTGTAGCTAAATGTAAACGAGGGTGTTGAGGAATCAGCACAATGACCAATCTCCTTTAGTTATTCTAACACGTGTATGACAGGTTGGGGAAAGGTGACGTGTGTTTGTCGCGTTTAATGTCTAGGGGATGATTATTTTTGAAATTATCACACCAACCCGTCAGCATATAAATTGGGAGCAGGCACGCAACGAAACAAGCAATGAAAGAAAGATACATAGTTAAAAATGAAGAATATTTATCAACATAAATATTAACATAAAAGAATAAAAAGGGGGAGGGTTTGCATCTATATCTAATTGATACTGATTTTGATCATTACTCTTGCACTTAATAAGAGAGTATGTCACTTTGTCTTCTGAACTTAGCTGGTTGTTCTGTTGATGTCGCAGCTGGCTGTGATCTTGGCAGGTTCTGCAGCTGGAGGTGGCGCTCTAGCGGGTAGAGGGACGCCGGTGATATAGTCCTTGTGGAGTCTCAATCCAAAGTTCTTATATCTGTAGTGGGCACAGAAGAACGGGTGGCCGGCTACCGTGGGCACAAGGTTACTGCGGGAAGAGCTGATCTGCCGTGGGCAGCGTAGTGGACAGGATAAGTCCAGTGAGTTGCAAAGGGTTTGGCGTAGCTATGACGTCTCGCACAGATCTAGGTGGTCAGCGACCATGACGGTTTGTTCACATACGACCGTCGGCCGAAAACAATGGAGCGCGCTTGGATGGAGAGGGTGTCCGTTCAAGGGGCGCAACTCTCGTTCAAGTAAAATGAGTAAAGGGGGAGATAATTCATATATCTTCTCTAAGCGCAGCATTGGTGCGCTATGAAAATTATCAAGGCGGTCAGCCGAGATAAAGGTAATAAATAAGATATACATGGTTGCATCAACGATCAATTGAGCAACGTAGCATTAATAGATTAATGCAATACATAAATAAATACATATGCCATGTTTATGTTTTATACTTACGACAGTGAAAAATACACAATGCACTAATTAAATACAAATGAAATAATAAAATACACATGATAGTATCCAGTAAGAAATATACACAAAGTAATTAAGAGGAACTTGGGATTAAATTCGGCTTACCACGAGGTATTCCTCTAGGAGTAAGAATAAATGATATAGTCCAGACTCGATTGACAGCGATAGAGAAATGAGAGAGTCTGGCTTGATTTAATCTACCTTATATATAGGCCTGGAAAATGTGGGCGGAAACAGGAAATGTCCTAGGCTAAGAATTGTCTTACACGTGGGTGAAGTCCGACAAGAGTCGCACCTTGGAAAGGTCAATAGGCGTGTTGGTTCGAGTGATCTCCTAGATCAAGAGGAGACGTGGGAGAAGGGGTTGGGGGAAGATTGGTTGCATTCCACCCAAGGTGGTGTCAACTGCGGCTGTCAGACATCCGGCGGGTGAGACAAAAGAGATTGTGTTTATCTTTACCCCGGTCAAGGGAAGACAAGTGAAAAGCCGCCAGGGTGGCGGGCTCAGTCTAGCCTGGAGAGGAAACGGTGGGGCGGGTGAAGCAATTGGGGATAGGACGGGGAAATAATTAAAATAAAATAAATAAATACTAGTAAATAATGAAGAATGCTGTGATAAATTTGAGTGACTCTGACAGCAAGCTTTCGACTTGTCACAACGTTTATGTACTCTGGGTAGAGCCAACATACTTTAAAATTCTAAAATGTTCCAGATCCCTGCCAACTATAAGGATTCGAACAACTAAGCAATGTTCTTGAAACCTTACCACAAGGCCGATATTGATCATTGCTTTGATCTATACACACACTTAAGTGCCTTTTTTTCACGTTTGATTGTTATGTGTAAAATATATATATATCAACTCTAACGAAGGTATACTAATATTCTTAACAGTTGTGTTAGAGTCAGCGCATGCCGCCTGCCCTTCATGTACTTTCCCTACCTCAGTTACATGCACGTGAGTAGATATAGTTTAAGTATTTATTGAAGTACTTACGCAATCTTACTTCATTGTGTCTATATATATATATTAATGGTTTTAAGAAGTGAGATGCTATTTTTACAATACCTCTATTCAAGTCAGAACTTCATGGAACCCTTACCAGGAACCTGGAAGGCTGATCTAAAAAACGGCTGTAACGATTTTCCTATAAATTTAACAATTGATATATATCGCTAAGAAAAGAATGACTAGCTCGTTGGACATTTGGGGACACTCTATTTTGACCGTTATATTTTTTTCAAATAAGAAAAATAAAAAAAATTGGCTAGATAAAGACCTAGATCAAGATCCAACATTGGTTTTGAAATGACTATTGCGTTCTTGAAAGGACTCTCGATGTCGGGCATTTCCGAATGTAAGCTTTAATGTTCAGGACAATAGGGTGCAACGTCTTCAAAGTCTATATTTAAAGGCAAAGGCTAAGATTTATATCATTGGAATTATTCGATAGAAGGGTATATGTAGTTGTTTATCATTTTTTTTTTTTTTTTTAAACTTAAAATTTCTGTAATTTATTGATAGGTTATCTAAGTTTTGCTTATATTTTATGTAAATCTAGGTTCTAGATATAGAAGTATATCAAGAACTAGACTAGATCTCAAAGAGTTCTTAATCAGATACGAGCATGGGCGTAGCCAGGTGGGGGGATTGGGGTCCAATGAAATGAAATCTCCCCCCCCCCCCCCACGGGCGGGGGAGACGAGTTTTTGTGTCTGATTTTTTGTTTGATTTTGTTTATTTTAGGTGAGATTTTAATACTAAACCATCACTTGCACCAGCATGGGTCTTACTAGGGGTTTTGAGTTTAAAACCCCTACCGGGGGGGTTTGAGTTTAAAACCCCCTACTAGGGGTTTTTGCAGTTAAATCCCCCTCTTCTATAAAACAAAACAAATAGAAAATTCAAACGACTATGCCCAAATTCCAAGAGCACAGTGAAGGAAGATTTTGATTTTAAATCCCCCTCCAAAATTTACGATAAACCAGCTCCTCTTCAATATGAAAAAAAAAAAGCAAATTATGCACTCAAAATATTATGAGCGTAGCTAAATAGGTTTTGACTCAGTTTTAAGTTTAAACTCCTCTCCAGTGGAGTTTGAAGCTAAAAAATACATCTTCAATAAAAAAAAATCTAAATCTAAAATCTATGAGCGTAGCCAAAGGGTTTTTGAGATTAAAGCCCCCCCCCCCCCCGCCAGCGGGATTTGAAGCTAAAAAAAACATCTTTAATGTAAAAAAAAAAGCAAATTACGCAATCAAAATACTATGAGCTTTGCCAAAAAAGGTTTTGAGTTTAAATCCCCCTTCAGAAAGGTTTGATGCTAAAAAATACCTCTTCAATAAAAAAAGAAGCAAATTACACACTAAAATTATTTCAGCGTAGCCAAGCCAATTGGGGATTTTGATTTTAAACTCCTCTCCTCCAGATGGTTTGGAGTTTAAAATCCCCCTACAGTGCGTTTAGAGGTGGAAAATCTCTATCTTCAATTTTATTCTAAAGCAAATTACAGTTACCAAATTCTATGATCGTAGCTAACTGGGGTTTTGAATTAAAAAAACAAGCAACAAAGTCCTGAGATTTTTTAGTTTAAAACCCCCAACAGATGATTTTGACGAAAAAACTTCCCTTTTCGATTTAAAATCTAAAGCAAACTACAGTCACCTAATTGCAAGAGCGTATTCACGAGAGGTTAAATATTTTTACCAGTGGCGGGGCTCCATTAATAAAGTGCGATGAATTTGCCGAAATTGAAAAGCACTAAATGTGGCTCAACAAAGATGGCTAATACAGATTTTAGGAGTCAGTTATATAGATCGGGTCTAAATCAAGGAAATCCTATGCCGAACTGGGAGGCGACCCGTTAGTAAGATTGTGACAGAGCGTCGCATAAGGTTTGCGGGACATGTTCTCCGACAAAATGAATTACGCATAATAACAAATGGGATGACATCCTAGTACAACTTGGCGCCACACATTCATGGAGGTCCTCAGAGCAGGTGGGAAACAGCTTGACCGCAAATGCTCCGAACGGCCCTGTAGGGTCTAAGTCAGTAAGAAAAGCACACTAGGTTTTTGAAATAAGACTTTTTAATAGCAGGAAATTGCACTGTAGATACCTCAGAATGTGCATTTTGTTGGCATTTAATACCAAAGATAGTGCTTTTGGCGGCGGGGCTCATAGCGCTCCCCCAGACCCCATTTTTAGCAATGGCTGGGAGTCAACAATTTTTCCACTACAGGAAGAACCTATTATCGGGCACAATAAACGTGTTCCGAAAGAATGAAGGGTCAGAATGTATAAAGATTATATACACACACATATTCATACATACAGATATTTTTTTTCGCGAAGACAAATCCTGGCTACGCCCATGGATACAAGTAATGAAGCTACCAATAAATAATGGCTTTCTCATATAACAACCGTTGGCTTAATTGACAGAATCATACAATTACGAAGCTGTGACAAATATTTCATTTTATTTTAAGTTGTATAATGTATAATGTATTTTAAAAAAATATTCTTGTTAGCTAATGATTAAATAGTTTATTTAAAACTGAATGGGCGGGGCATAGACCGGAAAAGGAAAAGCTGATAAAAGAAGAGTCAAGTGAAGATGATTACAGCAAGTAGATTTGAAGGAGTTAAAAGTAGAAACCTATTACATCTTGTATTATAATTGTGTTTTGAATATTAATATACTGATGCGAAAATTATATGCATATTTGAAAATAAAATGTAAGTTTTATTCATTATTAAATATAATCTGAAATTAAATGGATTAAAAAAAAAATTATGCCGACAACCAGTTGTTGTTGTTTTTTTGTAATGGTACGCACAGGTACGGCATACCGGCACCTTTTTCAGTGTGGGAAACTTCTTTTTTTTTTACTTTTCTTGCATTTTAACGTTTATTATTAATTTATTAGTAGTTAAAAGTTAGACAATCCATCACTGAGTACCGGCACCTATTTTCTTTTTAACAAAAAAAGCAATGCGAGACAACTAAATGTGAGATAGGATTAGCGCTATTGACTCTGATAACAGCCTTAACACAATACATAATCATATATTGTTTTTCAATTTCAAATGCTGATGTTCCAAACCTCACGCTCGCAAACCAGCTCCACGCCCTCCCCCTTTTCAGCTATTAAAAAAAAAGGTTGTTTAAAAGAAGACATATGCTTAACAACTGATTCATCTTTACTTCATTAATCTATATGCTTAATTAAAGCCCTGATCGAATGCCATTAGTTACT
This sequence comes from Biomphalaria sudanica, assembly GCA_036873155.1. Classification (NCBI taxonomy): domain Eukaryota; kingdom Metazoa; phylum Mollusca; class Gastropoda; family Planorbidae; genus Biomphalaria; species Biomphalaria sudanica. The sequence continues at coordinate 751,407 of JAZGLO010004037.1, read as the reverse complement.
ACGTTAGGCGCCGTAATGAATCACCTCTTTCAGCTTTCTTATACACATCCTCGTCTCATGGAGTGTATGTTCGTGTTTCCAATGTAACGGACGAGGAAAGGAACCTGTTGTTTTCGGCTGACGGGTTTCTGATTAAACCACGACACGGTCTTTCATAATTAATGCTATTAGGAAAGAGGATGAAGAGATGAATCAGAAATAGTTCAGTAAAGATGTGAGTCTTGTGCAAATAATCATTTCATTTGTGTTACTACTAGATCTCCTTCTAAGCTGAGTCTTTGTATAAGTCTCAATAAAATTTTATTCAAGTTTGTTTCAAGTTAATTTAAGTTCTACATTTAAAATGTAATACACCTTATGGGGGTAGCCATGATTTATTTAAACTATACAGGGATGGTTTTGTACATAATTAATATTTATTACATTCTAACCCTTTCGGAAGACGTTTATTGTGCCCTAGAATAGGTTCTTCCAGGAATTAGTGGAAAACTTGTAGACTCCCCGCCCTTGCTAACAAGGGGGTCTGGGGGAGCTCGCAGCGCTCCTCCAGCGCGGGGCGAGGCCCCGCCGCCGAGCATTATTTCTGATATTGAAAGCCAACAAAATGCATATTCTGAGGTATCTACAGTGCATTATCTTGCTATTTAAAAGTTTTATTTCAAAAACCTAATGTGCTATTCTTACTGACTTAGACCCTCTCGCGCCGTTCGGCGCATTTTCCGGCAAGCTGTCAATGGCAATGTCTGAAGCCTCTTCCCACCTTCTCTGAGGATCTCAATGAAAGTGTGGCGCCAAGTTGTACTAGGATGTCATTGCAACTCTTATTATGCGTAATTCATTTTGTCGGAGAGCATGTCCCGCAAAACCTTATGCGACGCTCTCTCACAACCTTAATAAGGGTTCGACTCCCAGTTCGGCATTTGATTTCTTTGATTTAGACCCTCTATAATTGACTCCTAAAATCTGTCTTAGCCATCTTTGTTGAGCCACATTTAGTGCTTTTCAATTTCGGCAGATGACTATTCACACTTTTTTAATGGAGACAGCCACTGGTAGAAATGTGTAACTTCTCTTGATTACTCTCTTGAAATTACATGCATGTATTTCGCTTTAGATTTAATATCGAAAAGGGACGTTTTATCGTCAAAATCATCTGTTGAGGGGTTTTAAACTAAAAAATCTCTGGAGTTTTTTGTGTGTTTTTTTTTAGAATTTGGTGACTGTAGTTTGTTTTAAAACAATATTGAAGAGAGAGGTTTTCAATTCAAAACTTTCTGTAGGGGAATTTTAAACTCAAAACCACCTGAAGGGGTTTTAAATTTTTTAAAAAGCCATCTGGAGGAGGGGGATCTTAACTCAAAACTCCCTTTGCCTACGCTCATAGCATTTTCAGTGCGTAATGTGCTTTTTTTTTAAATATTGAAGATGTATTTTTCAGCTTCAAACCCCGCTGGCAGTTGGTTTTAAACTCAAAACCCCTTTGGCTGGCTACGTTCATAGACTTTATAGTGTGAAATTTGCATTTTTAAAAAATATTGAATAGGAACTTTTTAGCTACAAACCCCAACTGGAGGGGGGGGGGAGGTTAAACTCAAAACCACTTTGGTTCATAGAATTTTGAATGTGTAATTTGCTTTTTTTATATTGAGAGGGGGTTTATCGTAATTTTTGGAGGGATTTTAAAGTCAAAATATTCCTTAGCTGTTTTCTTGGAATTTGGGGATTATCGTTTGCATTTTTTTTCTAGCTTTGTTTATAGAAGAGGAGGCTTTAGCTGCAAAACCCTTGGTAGGGGGTTTTAAACTCAAAACCCCCTGATAGGATTTTCTTTAAATCTCAAAATCCCCTGGTAGGGTTTTTTAAAACTCAAAACCCCCTCGGCTGTGCTGCGGTAAGTGATGATTTAGTATTAAAATCTCACCTAAAATAAACAAAATGAAAGCAAAAAATCAGTCACTGAATTCCGCAGGGGGGGGGGGATTTCATTTCGGGGTGGGTGGGTTCACCCCTGGCTACGCCCATGATACACCTATATTAGTTTGGTCGTACTACCTACCGCAGGTTACAATCTAACGACCGAGTAATAAAACCTCCCAGGGGATCTTTAGTCGCCTACCTCTTTGCTGTTAGTATTCCATTTTTAGGGCGATTCTAAATATAGAGATGTCTGTATTCTTTTTTTTTTTGTATCTGAACATTTAATTTTTAGTATGTAATGAAAAATGGCAGAATTTTCTTGTATGCTTTTAAATTTGTTTCTGTCGATTTCCAGTGCATTTAGCAGTTACCTAACTTGTGTAAAGACGAGGACATCTGCCAATGGTTGCACAGATGCAGAGGTCACAGATGCTAGTACAGCAAGTACCAACACCCAGAACGCAATGAATGGCATGAAATGCTCAGGTAATTGTCTTATAGTTTATTATTGAACATGAATAGATTTATATCTTAACTTGAGATACCAAACAGTATAGAACAGTGATGCCTAAAATACGGACCTCGGGCCACATCCAGCCAGCGATGCAGGTCTATCGGCCCGTCAGAACCTCTCTCCACAATACAGTAATTGGGAATGTAAAATATATCAACAAAAAATAACCGAACTGTTTTCACTGGCATTTTTAGTTGACTTCATTTGGTCACAACGTGAGTGGTTGCTTGCTGTTCAACATTAAAGTGGTGATGAAATGAGAATGCTGAACAAACAAAAACTTGGCTTTGAGCGGACACAAGAAAAAAGAAAAGTGGACAGATTTTTTATGTTTTGTACAAAATGCATAAAGTATGTTTGTTTGAATGGAGTATTTGCATTCCAGCCTGTCATTCAGAAGTTGGTTTCGGTAAAACAACTTGAAGCATGCAACTAGTTCCTATACAAATAATGTTGATTACAATTTACTTCTAATCAAAATGTCGTCTGCTCTATTGCTTTTCCATTTTCGCAATGATGTGGCCCGCGACATGAGTTCGGTCAATTTATTTGGCCCGAGGGCTGATGAAAGTTGGGCGTCACTGGTTTAGAATGCTTGAAGTTAAACAATCGAAAGGACTTTTAGTGATTCTAATATGCGTAGCTCACATGTTGACAAACTTTTTTCTTTGATACAAGAGTACCAAGTCTGAAGTGGTTAACTTACTTTAATTTGACTTTTTAAAATTCTTTTGAATTCCAATGGGGCCTAGAGCCACAGCAGTACTTCACTATCGTACTATGTTCTGGGTGGTTTTCCTCAGCTGGGTCCTTGTCTAGCCTGCCGTCTTGTTCAAACGCGATAAGGTTAAATTTAAATATATTAAAACAAACATAATGATGAAAGGAAATTGGACTACACAGGCTGGTAGACTGCACCTGTGCCTAATAGACACTCACGCCTAAACGACATTCACTATCATGAAGAGAATGTTAATCATCAGCAGACTTAGTGGGAGATTTTGTCGACTTTATATCTTTTTTTTTATTCCAAAGCTTATATCCTATCCTTCAGTTTGTCTGTCTGGTAAAAAGTTTGAACACATTTTTCTCATGTGCTCGTAGTTGTTCCATGTCTGTATCTATGTATATCAATTTGTGTAAGTAGGTGTGTCTATATGTGTATGTAGGTGTGTTTCCATTCATGTATATAGGCATGTCAATATGTGTATCTAGGTGTGTCTATATGTGCAAGTAGGCGTGTCTATGTTTATGCGTGTGAGGGTCAAACAATAATGAACAATTTAAACAAAATATTTTAATTTGCAAGTCTGGTCAAGGTCTTTTTAGCTGCCCCCAAATAGCCGCTATTATTTTGAAGGGTCTCTCTTCCTTCCGTCTGTCTGTGTTTTCCATTTAGATCGCAAAAACTTAAAAGATTAAAAAAAAATTCGACATCCTCTTGAGTAAACAAATCAATAAATGTACTATAAGCAGAAACCAGAAATTCCGGTACATATGTTGTCTTTCTATCGATAATAGGTTATTCAGCTTGTTTTCAAGTTGAAACCAACTCCAAGTGGTTCTTGAAAATTTTATTGCTTTCATTGCACGTTGGCGGATCCGATGTGGGCCGCCTCTGAGTTTATGAGATAATACAAACTCTCTTTGTAATTTTGTAAAAATGAAATTTTGTTTCTCTTTCTTAGGTATTACTTTATAACATATAGACATAATAAACATTAATTAATATTACATGTAATTTTTTTCTTTCAGGTGCTGGCACAATTATGACCTCAATGGGACTTGTTCTTCTCTTCAGCTACCTTGCCCAATGGATCAGTGGAAAGACCATTTAAACTTTTTCCTAGTTCTAGATATAAAAACAGAAGGTCAAAACTGTTTCTGTTTATAGAGTACATGATTTTTAATCTCTTTAAGTTTCTTCTGAGCTGGTTCTAAATGTTAACAATTCAAAAAACAAATTATACTTACAAATGAAATTGTGATAAATATGTAATTTAAATAAAATATTTTATTTATAAATTGAAATGTAATTTTTTAAAATGTTTACTTTCGCTTAATGAAAGGATATATGTGTTGTCTTTGCCAATGAGAAACTGTGCAAAGTTTCAACTTAATCTTATCTTATATAATATAGACGTTACTTCAAAAAAGAAGATGATTACGTCCTACGTCCTATTTATTGACACCTTTTCTTTTAAATTCGATAATATTACATGAAGTAAAATGGCGGCATCTTGTGCGAAGTTGAATGACATATTATGTATCTGTACAAAAGATTTAGTAGATGGTGGCCACTGACTACGCAGACACATTCGAGGCCCAAAACATCCCTTAGAAGATTCTCGTCACCCGAAAAAAATGCAGTACTGCCGCTACTGCAGACCTGCCACATTCAGAGGCGTAGGGAGCAAAACGTGAGCCAGGGGTAAGAAACTTTATTTGCGCCCCCCCCCCCCATTTTCCATGAACATCACATAGAAATATAAGTTAATAAATAAAAATATTTTATTATAACATAATGCAAATATCCTTAGAATGTATTACCTGATTAAAATATCAACAATATTTTTTTTGGCGCCTCTCTGCGTAAGGCGCCCTCCTGAGGATGGCTCCCGGGGCCCTCCCCTCACTACGCCTCTTGCCACATCATGAAAAAGTTTTACAGTAGACGCAGTAATGAATTTTGTTTCTCTTTAACAAAGGTCGACCCTGGCAGTGCCAGAGATTGAGAATAAGTTCCTTTCAGTTAAAATAATAATACACTGTTGAATCAAAGTAATATAAAAATGTAAAAGACATCAGAAATCTTCCATTTTTTATAGACGGCATGTTTTGCCTACTAGATACTATAACGTAGCAAAAACCTACAGCCAAATATTTGACTAGGTAGAAACGGTCTGCGGCGCATGCCCAGAATGTACTCTAGCTCGTCTTATTTGAGCGGCTTCTTTACAAATGTAACCAAGACAAAAATACTGGAGGTCAGGACCGTACAGTTGAAATTGAAGTCGTCCTTTCGGACAACTGTAAGTCTTGAGCTTTACGTTCTGTTCTTTGATCATCTGGGGTGAGTACATGGCGCCTATCGTCTGTTGGTCAGTACTAGCCATGCTGTCGTTTAGTAGGTTCTGGAATGCTCTTTTGAAATTTTTTATAAACTTCTGAATTACCTAGAGGCCAAACAAATATACATAAATACAAAATATCAATTAATCAATCAATCAATCAATCAATCTATCTATCTATCAATCTATCAATCTATCTATCTATCTATCTATCTATCTATCTATCTATCTATCTATCTATCTATCAAGCTATCTATCTATCTATCTATCTATCTATCTATCTATCTATCTATCTATCTATCTATCTATCTAATGTTATATTGCCCTCACTGGTTTCTTCCCCAGTACAAATCCTCCTGCTACCCATACGATGTTGTGACGGATATAATCCCACGGTGTCGTGTGAGAAACTCTAGGACTGACTTCACTAAATCCTATCTTTGTGTCCTCAAAGTCTAAAGGTATTTCCAAGGTAAATGAGAAGTTTTTAGGTGTCTTGAAATACAATAGGTTTCTAAAAAAACAAACCAATAGCAACACAAATTTATAAATTGTTAATAATAAGTGTTTCTTGATTGAGAATATCTTGTTGTGATAATATATCTTAGAAAATGATTTTTACAATACCTCTATTCAAGTCAGAACTTCATGGAGCCTGGAACAAAGAACATAAAACCAGGACGCGTCGCGGATCTTAAATACGATTTTCCTAGAAATTTAACTGTTGGTTTATATAGCTGAGAAAAGAATAACTAGCTCGTTGGCTACATGGAAAAACTCTAGCTTGACCAGGTTAATTTTTAAAGGAAAAAAAAAAGTAAATTTGGCTCAAGAACTAGATCTAGAGCAAACATCAGTCTTAAAAGAACTATCGCGTTCTTGAATTTCCGAATGTAAGCATTATTGATTTAAGAGTTTAATAAATTAATGTTCAGGGCTATTGTACGCTATATCTTCTAACTCTAGATTTAGAGACTTATCATTGCAATTATTATATAAAAAGAATAACATGGCGTAGTCAGCCGTAGTCTACGGATAACTGAGATGCTTATTAAATATAATTACACTTAATATAAGCTTTGTTTTTTTTTTAAAGTGTTTTGTTGTGTATTGCTTTTCTTATTTAAACTTAAAATTAATATAGTTACCTGAAGTAGCCAATGTCCACCCAAGCAATGTAATCAGTGTCCACGTGACCCATGTCCATGGCCATTTGTAGTGCGTCATATTTGGCGTTCATGGTGATAGGATATTCGGCTTGGACAGTGTTCGGTCTATGTATCGGATACAGAGGCTGAGAGAAAATCTTTTTGACCCTGTCCAAGTCTTTGAAAGAACCGAGTTGAGATCTGTTGACTCTAATCAGCACAGTTCTTTCCGGGGGGAGATGAGATCGAATCTTTCTAAGGGAAATGTACATGATTTGAAAAAAAAACAGTTATGAACGTCAAAACAATGTAACCCTAACAATAGCACCTAACAAACAAAGAAACAAACAAACAAACAAACAAACAAAATAAATGAAGCATAACATTCAATTGATATGTTGTGCAGAACAGCTGAGGTGCCTTTTTCTACATTCAATTGTTTATACTTCTACACATCATCCTATAAAAGAACTATAACAGACCCCTGTTAGATTATTGACAGTTAGTATATTCAGAGCACTGCTCTGGTGAAACAGCTAGCTAATTATAATTATCCCCCATAGTCGAAAATCTCCTATGAATTGAATTCTTTTTGACAACATTAACGAACTGTTCGTACAGAGAAGATCGTCATGTTTTGGCAGTAAGGACCATGAAACACTGACTATTTAATGCTGTTTTAGTTCATGTAAGCTTGAGGGAGGTTCCAAAAGGTTGCTATTGCCGGAAGTGGTAATGGATGTAAGCACTAGACTATCTATAGAATGCTTTCAATCTCATGCGACTCTAATTGCTTCTAACAACCAGTCCAACTCCCGCTCTTCACGTACGGCAGAGGCGTAGAGAGTGGGACAAGGTGGCACGATGCTCTTGGAGCCCCCCTCATGTACCTTACCCCGGGCGCACGTTTTGCTCACTACGCCTCTGAGGTGTGGCTCAGATATTTGTCAGGGGGAACTTATATTTCTGACAGGTATTGGCGAAGGCTACTGGTGCTTAAACCAGTAAGCTTCGGACGGGGCACGTTAGTATAGGTTGGCTACCCAACTAGATGAAGCTTAAATCTGAATCCAAAACTCTGCTGCATTGTGATGTTCATGGAAAATGTGGTGGGGGCGCCAATAAAGTACCTTGCCCCAAGAGCACGTTTTACTCACTACGCCTCAGTAAGCTTCGGATAAAAGGTAAAAGGGGCTCGTTAGCCTTGGAAGGCTATCCAACTAGGTGAAGGTTAACTCAGAATCCAAAACTCTGCTGCCCTGTTAGTTGATCCCAACATGGGAAAGTCTGTCATCTGATTAGGTGAGATGAAGCATAGTTGTCCACTACATGAAGTCAAGCTTGGGGAAAGACCCCAATGTAATGGGATTTAAAAGAACTAACTGGGTTATACACTAGTAAAACAAAATTAAAGTTCCCCATTCAGACCTTGTGGTCTATAGGGCAGATGATGTAAAGGTCATCTGTTTCTGTGGCCTAAGGTTAACAAAGGTTCCGTGTGGCCAGCACAACGACCAACCGCCTTTACTTTTCCACCTACTAATGTCAGGTACCCAATAGAGCTGGGTGGACTCAGAAGCGCCCAAAGATCCCGAAATTAAAAATTCCAGTCTTCACCAGGATTCGAACCCAGGACCCCCGGTTCGGAAATCAAGCGCTTCACCGCTCAGCCACTGCGCCTCCGGGTTATATACTAAAAACGGATCAATTTTTTGGACGAATGATAATATGCTCGGCTCAGTGGTTCTTGAGATTGAGACCTGAAGAGGATTATCTTAAGACGTCTCTGGTATCCATCAAATTTAATTCTGTAAAATGTGAAGCGTTTGGCTGTTGTGTTGCCCTCGTGAGCTTCTCGTTTATTACTGAACTTAAGTGCCAATCAGAAACTTTCTATAATTTACTTGCTCAAATTTTTATCCCCATCCCGCTCTTTTTAGAAACGTGATACTTCCGTCTGTTGGTACACATGTACTTACTTGAGACGATTCATTGTAGTGTCATCTGTGACAAGAGCAACGAGTTTATTAGACATCCAACCGAAGGTTCTCATCCAAATTCTGTAAGTCTCAGTCGTAAATTTATTTTGCGAATCATCAAGTGGAATGTATAGTGTAACCATAGTAATCTCGAAAGGATTATGATTCGACTTTTTGGTTTGCTAAAAATTGTAAAAGAAATTCAGATTTAGATTAAAATAAAAAGAAAGCAACAAAAAACAAAATAAAAGCTTAGAAAAGTCAATGACAAATATTTATCTTCTTCTTATCTTATATAATACAGACGTTACTTCAAACAAAAAGATGATTACGTCCTACGCGTCATGCATTTAGTCATGTATAATTAACCAATGACTTAAATTCTGCCAAGTCACTGGTTTCCTGGCCAGCTCATGCAACACATTCCATGCTCTAATAGCACTCGGGAAGGAGGAGTATTTGTACAAATTTGTCCTAGCATATGGGACGAGGAATGTGCCTTTATTTTTGTGTCTTTCAGAGTATTTTATTAAATTTTGTTTTTGTATTTGAAGATTATGGTTCAGTGTTTTATGTATAATTGCTACTTTACTTTTGAGTCTTCTGTCCTGAAGGTTTTCTAAATTTAGTGATTTTACTATAGGTGTTACTCTAGTCAAATGTGAATATTGGTTTGTTATAAATCTCTCTTCTTTTTTCGTGTCTGTTCCAGTTTCTTAATGTTTTCTTGAGGAGGAGTCCCAAACAGAGGATGCATATTCTATTATTGGCCTAACCAAGGTAAAATAACATTTTAGTTTTATGTTCTTATTTGATTTATAATTTATAGAAATTTCTTTTAATAAACCCTAATGCTTTGTTTGATGTTTTGATAAATTCATCAATATGTGGATTCCATGACAGTTTTTCATTTATTATAACACCCAGGTATTTGCGTTTTTAGTCTGTGTTGCTGGTTTGCCATGAATTAGATAAGTGGAATTAATTTGTTTTAGTTTTTTTGCTACTCTTAATAACTGACATTTTTCTGGGTGGAAAGACATGCTCCAATCTGATTCCCATTTCAGTAATTCATCTAATTATCTTTGAAAATGTCTGTACCTTGTGTTGTTTTTATTGTTCTATAAAGTATGCAATCGTCTGCAAATAATCTGACTTTTGTTCCAGAACTAATGCAATTTGGTAAATCATTTATGTAAATTAAAACTATACTATATCAATGTAGCTGCAAAATAAATGGAGGGAATGTTTGAGTCCCAGTTGTTATAAGTAGACCTTACAGACACATTATTTTTGTCTAAATTTATGACAAAAATAGTAGATTAGGCTATAGATTACCTCTTGATTAAATTTATGACATAAATAGTAGATTAGAACATAGATTACCTCTTGATGTAATTTATGACATAAATAGTAGATTAGAACATAGATTACCTCTTGATGTAATTTATGACATAAATAGTAGATTAGGACATAGATTAGGACATAGGTTACCTCTTGATGTATTTTATTTCTCTTTAAAGTAGAAATTAATGAACCACGAAAATCTGAAAACAAGAAAAACATAATAAATACTTTTAAAAAAACCCAACAATACCTCCTTTATGCAACTTATTGCTTTTCTATTAAAAATAAATAAATGCTAGATTAAAAATAATGACATTTTTTTTTACCCCGCACTTTCTCCCAGAGAAAGAATCCTGATAAAGCAAAAGTCTAGATCATAGACTTATATATTATATCTCGACTGGAAACCGGAAACAAATTCCTATCCACGATTGATCGATTCACAGACCTATATATAAAGATTTTTATGTACGTAACTCTTTTTCAAGCTCTAAGGGAAGTCGCCACAATAAATCTTTTCGGTCTTAGAAAAGTAATGATCTTTAATTTTCAAAGTTTAGAAATAATGCAAAATCATTTCTCGGATTTTCTTTAGAATCGGCTATTAATCACAAAACTATATATTCACGCAAATATATTAAACAAAACCATTTCCTGTTATTTTTCATTCAGATAATGTTTTAAAAATTTCGAAAATCGAAATAATATATGTCTGTTATTTAATCATCTTATGTGCATTTAAATAGATTGATTACCTAGATCTTTCTAGATGTTGTATCTAAATAATAATTATGAGACGAAAGTACTCTTTTTTTGATGTTCAAATACTAGATCTAGATCTAAAAGTTAAATTACAGAGGAGTGCAGTAGCCTAGATGTAAAGTTCCTTTTTCAGACCTCGTGGTCTATAGGGCTGATGATGTAAAGGTCATCTATTTCTGTGGCCTACGGTTTACGGTGGCCAGCACAACGACCCACCGACTTTACTTTTCCCTTAACTAAGGTCTGGTACCCATTAGAGCTGGGTGGACTCAGAGGCGAACAAGGATCCATAAAATAAAAAATCCCAGTCTTCACAAATATTCGAACCCAGGATCTCGGTCACTAGGGATTCAGAACTTTGGAGTGGGGGGGGGGCAGTACACCCAAACCCTATGCACAAACGCGCACACAGCATATATACATGGGCTAAGCAAGATTCATTTCAGGGGGGTGGTTGGGGGTATTTTTCTCGCCCCCCCCCGTCAAATATATATATATATATATATGTATATATATATATATATATATATAAATACAGGGATTTTTGTGTGTGTGTGAGCATAATTAATCTTTATTACATTCTTTCGGAAGAAGTTAATTGCACCCTACAATAGGTTCAGCCTGGAGTTAGTGGAAGAATTGTAGACTCCCCGTCCTTGACAGCAAATGGGTCTGGGGGAGCTCTGTTTTTTTTGTCAGCATAAGACATCAACAGAACGATGGTTAAACGCTAAAAAATATCTAACTTTCAAGAACCTTTTCAATAATGTTTTACTTGAAAAATATTCTGATATGACTTTATAGGCCCTCACTTCATTGCAAGTATAACCGATGTGTTCCTTGAAAAGATAAGATACCCCACAGATTTAGATTAAGGGTTTGAGGATCGCCGAAAACAAATATGTTCGAAAAATAATCTTTTTTAAAAAGTGTAAGTGGTTTATTTTGTTCAACAGACGTGTTTGTAACTTTGATTTGTTACAGAACCATAATTCAAATATCTAAGCAACAAATTTCGGAAGTGGGAGGAGAAATGAAGTGGACCAATTAGATTCTACTCTAATTTTTTTTTTCATTTTTAGGATTTAAGCATAAATTGTGAGTTATAGTCCCAGATGTATTGATACAATAGAAACATATCAGATTTAGTAAAGGTTGGACAAAAGAAACAAATATTTGGTTTTCATATCTCATCTCAATTGTTACTCTTATAATGAAAATATTTCTTATGAATTCTAAATTTTCTTGGGTTCTTTAAAGAACCTAAACGGTGTTTTAAAACAAGGGTAAAAGGAAATAATGGAAAACTCTTTAAACTTTTAAAAAAGCGAAAACCCGCCGAAATGTATATTTCTTTGACAAGATCTATTATCTCTATATCTATAAGATTTGACCAAATTACGAGATCTCAGGGCTTGCAAAGATCTTCCTTCAAGAAACACTGTCTGGAAAAAAAAAACTTAAAAAAAAAAAAAAACAGCAACTTATATTCAGCGTAGTTATATCAATTAGTTTCGATCAGTCATGTAGTTAAATTTGTAAAGATCTACAATAATGATAGCAAATTTGTGCGATTAGAAATATTTTTTATCTATTGCTATTTCCAGCTGTTAACTTTCTGAATACGCTATGATGCTATCGCTTGTCTGGACCAGTTGGGAAGGGGTAGGGGGAGAAAGGAGGGGGGTATCTGGATAATCGCTTTTCAAATTCGTTGATTACAAAAAAAGGTGAACGGCCTGAATTCCGACTCGAGCTAAAGCCTCGGTCTCCTTAAGTCAATACACTAACCATTGTGCCAGGGAAAATAGAAGGTTTTATAGTTATCTATTGTTAGTTTCAAACTTTTCTCTCTACAAAGTATTAGGAGAACTAATTCAACTTATAACACTTTATCAGTTAAGTACCATTACTTTCCCTTGTTCGAGACACCAAACAAAATACTTAACAGTTAATAAAACTACTTGTTTTTTTGTTTTTATTGATTCTTGTTATTTCAGGACAGAATAATCATCGAAATTTCAGCTTGATCCGTCCTTGGGGATGGGAGAAATAGCGTGTACAGTGTAAACCCTTTTGACCAGACAGACAGAGTTAATATAAGCTTTGTAAAAAGACAGAGCGGAATGAAGAAAGATGGTCAACAGATCTTGTATGGTGCCCCAACGGTCCAACAGACTAAAAGAAAGGAGAAGGTGTGAAGAGAGGATTAGATCATTAGACGAACAATAGATACCTGATAGATACCTGATAGATACCTGATAGATACCTGATAGATACTATACTGCTATGTTACAAACTGACTAGAACTGAGTTCGTGGTCGAGAGGCTAAGTGTGCTTGAGCGTAGCTTCCTATGAAGGGGGTTCGACACCCGACTCGGGCAGAGTTGTGTTTACTGAGCGCCTAAAGGCAGCACGGAAAAACCTTCTCCTAGATACCCCCCCCCCCCCCAACTGGTTCACAACTGAGATTGGACCAAAGCGCTCTGAGCATGATATAAGCATGAAAGTAGCGCTATATAAAGCCATAATTTATTTATTTATTTATTATTAATATTATTATTATCTTCTCAAAATCACCCATATCAACATCTACTCTTTTCTGGGGTAAAAATGTAACATATAATAATAGTAGCACAAAGGTACCAAGGTTATAAAGAAAAGAAGGTGACCCGACCTTCGCCTAGCAGTGACAGGTTACCAAACTAACATCCACTTTCACCCTCCCGCTCTCCAAAAAAGAACGTAACCGTTATAGAGTCGGACCTCTGCAATGCTTTTTCTAATTTTACACATTTTTGATGATAATTATTTTGACCATCTAGCAAACTCTATAAAAATAAATACAAATTAGGTGTTTAAAACTGTAATCAAATAAAATCTCAGAAGTTATTAATAAACTTTACAATTCGATGGTTGTATCGCTGATAATGTAGAATTTAGAGCCTATAAAGTTGGTCTACCTGATTTATTTTCCATCTTCCGAATTTTTGTGTGTGTGTGTGTGTGCTCAGCGCTTGTATTATAGTTCTTTAACAAAATGAAGTTAAAACAGGCGTATTGAACTAATATATTAACTTATATATGAATTTTTAATTTTTTTTTCAAAGACATTATTTTCGGCGGCGACCCTCAAAGCCTAAATCTAAATCTGTGGAGTATCTTTTCTTTTCAAGGAACACATCTGTTGTATTTGCAATGTACTTAGGCATTATAAATTCACAAAATAAATTTTTATTTGCAATATTTTGAAACATGCAGTTAAAGATTCAAATATTTGAATATTTACTACTACCACCAAGATCTGCACCCGGGCGGCTCCACCAGAATCGCTTCCCAGGCTTCCACGCTCACCCCAGCGCCTTGGGTTAGCTTGGAACAAGATGGCAAGTGTAAAAACTGATAGAGCCCGTATTTTAAGAAAGAAAAACTTTATTTTTTTGTTTTTTAATAAATGAAAGAAAATATCTCAACCATAAACTTTCAACGGGAAAGTTTGCGCAAAGCTGCATTGAATAACAATTACACTAATGGCCTAATTGTCACAGCAATTCAACTTATCATTGCTAGGGGACTTAACCACAGACAGTTACGATGAGTACTTGAAGATTAGGAAACAGAACATTCCGATGTTCGTTATAACGGTAGTATCCGCTAGCTTAGCATGGGCAAGGCAGAAAGAAATTGTTATGTTCCTTGAAGGACATTGACTGTGACTTTATTACTAATATTTCTAATGAAGAGTTGAAGACAGACTTAATGTTTTTCTCGTATGTATTGGACATGAAATCTATGTGCATGCAGTGGCGACACTAGGGTGTGTGTCATCCGTTTGCGGTCAACTCAGGGTGTCACCTCCGCCAGCCCCCCCCCCCCTTAAAAAATTCGTTTTTTTAATGTTGCTATAATACACATACTTTATAGTTAGCTGCATTAATTGATTGTTAAACAACTATAAAATGAGTGTCAATTAAAGTTTGAAATTTGGTTGTTACAATTTATCTATAGTTCAATTTTGCAACAGTGCAACCTTAAGTAAATGACATTTTGTTTTTTCTTTTCTGGATTTTAAAATTTGAAAACGTATCAATCACTTTAAATTAATTTCTGTAATGATTTCATTTTAAATACATTTGCCCGTTATGAAAGTGTCGTCTGCTCCTTTGTCGAACGTGTTATACTTTAGGTAAAGAAAAAGTTTGATAAGCCACTACTTTGTCAATAGTTTAAAGGTAGGCCTACTCTTAAGTAACTTTGGCCTTCTACAACATCTTCCCCGAAAAAAAAACTAAAGCAAAGCTAGGTAAAATAAAAGACATCTGGTAATAGAAGCTGCACCTCTAAAGGCTATAATTTTAGAACGAAAAAAATGATTTCCATTTTAACAAAAAATTTTAGGCAAGAAACATTTTTAAAAAAAAGAATGTAGACCACAAAAATTAAGTGAATGTTATATATATATATATATGTATAGTTCGTCCATCGTGGTTCGACGATGCCAACTATTATCATCCAGGAGGCTGAGGGCTATGTACTGGGATTTTGTGCCTTCTCATGTGTTTGGTGAGACCTATGTGAGCCGGAATGTTCGGCTGCATACTGGACAGGTTCTTCCAGCTGAATTTAGGGTCATCGGCCTTGCTTTTCTTCTCTGACATTTTTCTTCTGCAAGCGTTGTCCTCTTTTCCTCAGCAACCTGTGAATGTTATACACATCTATTGAGTAACTTTTCTGTTGCTTCTTAAAATGTCCTGTACTCCTCCATGGCATCATACACCGAAGCTGCATTGTTTATATTCCTGAGCTCGATTTATCATAAATTTAAGCTAACACGCGCCTAACCCACTTTCTAGACATTTTAAGATATCTATTCATATGGTCGAATATGCATTGCAATTAAAAACTATATAACTTATAATCTGATAGGTGTGTAACACTAAAACGTGGTTTTCTAAAAAAAAACGTATAAACATTTTCAACATTATAGATACACTTTCAGTTATGGGCAGTACTTGTACAACATTTTCTTCCTATTATGGAAGCTTTATATTCAATAAAAACTCGTCGTTAATATGGTCACGAAATATCAAATATTCTGATGTTATAGAAACAATCTGTGCAATATATTCTTCCTTCTTTACATCAATCATAGCAATTGATTTGTAGCCGGATGCCATTATTTTCCAATTTTCCAATCTTGATGCTATTCTTTACACATCTTGTTCCAATTCGGGACTTCATTTCCACCACTTATTAAGTTACTAATTTCTATTTCATTTCTATAGAATTAGTTGAAAATTGTTGACAGCAAAAAACGTACAATTTCTTGCTATGAAGTGACTAAATGAGTCCCAATCAGAACAAATGACGTACTTTTCCTTTTGCTTGGGATAATTTTCTGCGCTATTCATGTGAAATTGGCAAAATATTTAATATATTGGTAAAATATTTAAGCCCATATCATTCGACTGATTCACTGTAACATTTCTTTCATCTTGGCTAGAGCTTCTTTTACATTCAACATCCTAAATTACATCATAATCTTCAGAAATATCAATTGCCACTTATTTACTTTCCAATGTGAGATTTCAATAATATTTTATGCCTGTAGAATGTCGTCATGTGTTTAACAATGACGACTGGTTGGCATCCTGATATTACGATGCTAGCTACTATTTCAATAGATTCGATAAAATATGGTTAAAAATCAAAGCAGTGTTTATATCTATATACATCTAAAATACAGCTGAAAGTAAGGTTTCACATCTGCCTTTGATATAAAGTATGATGTAAAGTTTTGGATATTTTGTAGAATTGCATTAAAAAATTAAAATATGCTTAGCCGAAATATTTTTACAAATGTATATATAGATCTAATTGTCAATTGGAAATAGGATGTTCCAATATTTAGCTACTGACAATATTTGTAATTGTCATTTGTTTCAAAAGTGCATTTTTTCATTTGGGTGTCACCCCCTAACGGGTGTCACTCGGTGCGGACCGCACCCCCTAGTGACGCCACTGTGTGCATGTTAAACCATTTCAAACAAAGCTTTCCCATTTTTCCAAGCTAGCAACTGAAAACATTTTTTTTTCATTTGCCTTTTCTGAAAGGTGAATCTATTTCTAGTGAAATAGTTGAAAAGTACAAGACTTAAATAAATTCTTTATGGAATTTGAAAGCTTATTTAAAAGACGTCAAGTTTTCAATACCCTCAGCTCACCATTTAGTGCAGAAGCTAAATCAGCTCTAGAGGACAAACCCTCAAGCAAACTATGATCTGAAAAAGAAGTTTCATTCAATTATATCCTGTGAGTTTTATGGGTGCCAGAAGCTGTATTTAAACACTTAAAAATACTTTGCTACTAAACTTTCACAGTATTTTTGTGTATATATTTCTGTGAACTAGCATTTTTTTTTCTGTTTGAAAATAAACAAGTGTAGGAACAGGTCGATGCATGACTGAGTGTTATTTGATAGCAGTCACAATGATAACTAGCTAGTTAGTTCCACAATTCTGGAACATTATTCACGAGTGTAAACATTTAAGTACAACTGTTTATTGGTGGTGAAATGGTGTCATGTAAACAGACGATAACAAAATATTAAAAACAAATTTCGTAAAATTATTTTCAGAAATCGCCAACTCCCTCAACTGGACGTGTAAAGAAATTAAATGTAAATGTATACCACAGCATGAATGTGAATTTAAATACATTATACACAGTTAGCATATATATATATATCTATATGAGGCCCCCCATTCCCAAAACTTTTTTTGTAATGCGGCCCTCGATATGAAAAAGGTTGCCCGCACCTGTGCTAGATGGACACAAAGCTTCTGAGCTACTTTACACACTATTAGCTTACCATGATGAGATAAATAGAAGTTTAGAATCCATACAAATGTAACAAAGATGGCCAAAAGTATGACAAAGTAGCTCCATTTTAGTTTCCAATTCATATTTACAACATTACAAAGGAAGTGGTCAGTCTCTTGGACTCGCTCTCTTTCAACGTATAAAGACACGTGCAATGGACGGGCTGGTGGAGGAACGAATTCGTTGCCTGACCAATCCAGAGTCTTGACATCTAATAGTCTAAAACTAATCAAGGAAGGGAACAAAAATAGCTTCAACAAAAAAGGACAAATAATAACATCAATAATAACATCACAGCAGGTGACACCCCCCCCCCCCCCTCGAATTTGTAAACCAACTATTGTGGTGTACAGTCAAAAGGGCACACACCAAAGAATCACATCAGACAATACTTTGTATGTTTTTTGTTTGGTTACTTTGCATCTTTGCCTTGGTCTGAAAAAAAAAGGGGGGGGGGCTTGTTTAGTGAGGATCTATTTCAACTATGTAATTTGATCTAACCCTAACCTAGTCTAGATAAATGTCTTCTAGTTCTGTGAGGATCTATTTCAACTATGTAATTTGATCTAACCCTAACCTAGTCTAGATAAATGTCTTCTAGTTCTGTGAGGATCTATTTCAACTATGTAATTTGATCTAACCCTAACCTAGTCTAGATAAATGTCTTCTAGTTCTGTGAGGATCTATTTCAACTATGTAATTTGATCTAACCCTAACCTAGTCTAGATAAATGTCTTCTAGTTCTGTGAGGATCTATTTCAACTATGTAATTTGATCTAACCCTAACTAACCTAGTCTAGATAAATGTCTTCTAGTTCTGGAGTCTGGCGATCAACTCAACAAAGGAAAGACGGCTTACTTGACTACGATTGTGTCAACTAAAAAAAAATGAAATGCTTAGAAAGTTTTATACTGCAAATCTATTGATTGCAGAAAAAAATGTCATATAACTTTAAAAAAAAAAGCATAGCTTATCAACACTTATCCTGTACACCGGATACACCAAAAAAGCTAGCTATTTATGTATTTTGCACTATGGATGAAAATCTCTGTGATTTTATTGATGAAAAGTAATGTGTCTTCTTTTATCTATTGAAAATGTCAGGCGCACACCAGAATGCCGATTCTTTTAGCAGTGATGCCCAAAATACCGCCCGAGGGCCACATCCGCACTTTCATAGGCCCCGCGCTAACTTCACTTGTAAATTATTAAATTTAACCATTTTAACTTTTAAAATGTCCTGAAAAATAGACAGAATGGCCATTTTGGGGTGTCATTCGATATGGAAAACGCTAATCCTACTCGCGATTAAAAAACAACAAACATTGTTAGCTTTCATTTAATACAAATAATAGGGCGAATTTGAACTAAAACAGGAAGTTCCAATACTTAATTTACTGTAATAGTAGGCACTGACATATGAATATAGATCTTAATCTATCTAGATCTCTTGCAAAAAAAAAATTAAAAGCGATATTTTGCTAGTCGATATTAAATCTAAAAGGCAGATCTGAATGTTTATCGGCTTTTTGATGGAAAACTACCTTCTATTGTAGATGGCTCGTAAAGTTAATTTGATTGTGATTTTGCACTTTGTAAAGTATGATTGATTTTTTTGTAGACGTGGCCCGCAAAACGATTGTCGGAAATAAAAATGGCTCGCAGGCCGAATAAGGTTGAGCATCACTGCTATGAGTGAATATTAGTTGCATAGCAGATTACTAAGTAGAACAAAATTAGAAAGGTATTACTAGATATATGGATGTGAGTACATGTCAAGGTCAATTTGTTAGTAATGAAAATCATTTGCTGAGAAATATAACAAAGAGAAGAACTGATAGTTTGAAAAACTCCTCCCCCCAAAAAAAAACCCTACACAAACTTCTCTCTTATAGAAGGCCTGAACACTGACCTGCAACGTCATTACCTGTCGGCAGTTTAGACCGATAGCTCGTTGCTTCGTCGTACAGACCTGTGACGGCAACGAGCTATTGGTCTAAACTGCCAAAAGGATGTGACGTTGCAGGGCAGTGTTCAGGTCTTCCATAACCATTGGTCTCGTTTAACCTGACCTGATTTCTGTAAAAATAAATTTGAAACAGATCTCACATCCGCCCCTCTCTCTCTCTGCCTCTGTCTCTCTATCTCTCAAAAGAGATAGATACAAGCAAAGTCCATATCAATGAACATGCTAGCTTACCGCATGCTGCAAAATAATTGACTTGACAACACAATCCCGCAACAGATGGGCTTGCAAATTGAAAGGCTGTTTGCACAATCAACTAAGAAACGTAACTCCTTTGTTGAAAAGACCAAAGAGAAGACAACCTTACGAGTGCTACTAAATCTACCACTATTGAGTGTTGAGAACATGTTAATGTGTACGATCTCAGCTACACGTTGTGTTGACAGTCTACCAGTGCGTTTAGTGAATAGTTTTTAAATGTATTGCGGGTTACGAATATTTGTTAGAATTATATACCAAAGCGTTGCGTCCTGTTTTATATGTGCTTTAAAAGTACAAATGGTAAACTGTATGATGGTATGTACATGATATGGCCCAAGAAAAGCTTAGGCGCCAACTTGCCTTAGCTGACATAGAAGAGAGCACCTAGTGGCATGCGGCTTCAGAAAGAGACACCTGGTGGTCACTCACAAAAGCCGCGGGATACACCTTTGAGACCAATAGAAAATCCGCTCCTGAAGACAGACGTATACGGCGAAAATAAAATCTTAATCGACCCCTTGCTCCGATTGTGTCAAAATATGTGGGTCACAACTGGGGCTGCTTATCTACGGGAAATACTGCGTTCCTCAGTAATCTTCGGACTAGAAGACATGCCTTATTGGTCTAAGCCAGTAGTTCCCAATTTTTCAAAAAGGCTGGTGTTTTGACATAGAAATGTTGGCGCAGACGCTTTGGCGTAGACGTTTTGGCGCAGACGCTTTGGCGCAGACGTTTTGGCGCAGAAGTTTAGGCTCGCGTGTCAAGGGAGGCATCACTGAAAAATAAAAAGCCGTGGATCCTCAGCGGCTTCATTTTGTACTTTTGTTGAAGTTTTGGAGGGCCGGAAAAGACCGCGTCACAAGCAGGATGCCGTGCTATGGCAGTAATTTGGACATCGCTGGTTTAAATATTTTAAAGCTTGGGCTAATGTTAGTGCTTTATTATTATATTTAATTTGTCAAGAATAGCTTTTGCTAGTTTGAGTGATTGGTTGTTTGGGGTTTGTCAAGGAATGCTAGGGTTAGTTCGAATGGTTGTTTGGTTTGTTGGGGGTTTGTCAAGGATCGCTTGGGTTAGTTCGAATGGTTGGGGCTTTTTGTTTTGTTTCAAGACTAGGTGGAAGATTTCTGTGATAATACTATTTACAATAGCCGTTGTTCTTATGATTATACTATTTACAATAGCAGTTGTTCTTATGATTATACTATTTACAATAGCAGTTGTTCTTATGATTATACTATTTACAATAGCAGTTGTTCTTATGATTATACTATTTACAATAGCAGTTGTTCTTATGATTATACTATTTACAATAGCAGTTGTTCTTATGATTATACTATTTACAATAGCAGTTGTTCTTATGATTATACTATTTACAATAGCAGTTGTTCTTATGATTATACTATTTACAATTGCAGTTGTTCTTATGATTATACTATTTACAATAGCAGTAGCTCTTACTTGTGCTAAATTTAATTTCATCGTTGTTCCTTAACAATTAATAATAATTTAAAACAATAGCTACAAAGCTTCAGAAATTCATTCTTCTGGCTTCTACAGTGCAATAAGTTTGAGCACAAGTCAAATAAATGATTATAAGTGGGGAAAAGGCCGATACTTAGATATGACAGATATTTGAGGCAGTCGAGCTTATAGCTTAGTAATGGGCTTGATTTCCGTAAGATTATCTTGTTATGCAAGATGTTTAGTGGCGAGTGTGTTTCGTTAGCGCCAATGAAGACAGCGGAAAAAAAGTACTTCATTTGTTAGAAATTTGATCATTCTGAGGAAAGAAAGACGTGTACATTCCTCGTTCCATATGCTAGGACTAGTTTGTACAAATGCTTATTCTTCCCCATTGCTAGTGGAGCATGGAATGGGTTGCCTGACCTAGCCAGGAAAACCAATGTCTTGGCAGAATGTAAGTCATTAGTTAACATGCATGACTAGATGCATGATGCGTAGGACGTAACCATCTTCTTTTTTTAAAGTAACGTCTGTATTATATACGATAAGATAAGATAAGATAAGAAGACTTTACGCGTTGTCGCAGGCGTAATGAAATGTAGGACTATTATTTATTTTTCTTTCTTAACATCTAAATACAATTGAATTGAAACATACAGAATTTAAGACTGACCTAACAGTTCAACATTTCGCTTTGTAAATGTGCTCCAAGATCTCGTCCAAGGGACACAATAATGACATTGTCATGCTCACTCAGTTTTCGACTTTCTTGATAAGCATGTTAGTTCCACATGCGGGTCCTCTAAATAGCACATTATATTAAGGACACTGTAACAAGGAATGCTAAATGCTAGTTATCTCAATTCTTCTATTCTGAAACCTCCACGTGCAAACATAATCATCCATACCAATCATTTCAGAAGAATGCATACATTTTAGAATCATGAAATTATTGGTTTCTATAGTCTCATTATATTAAAAAAAAAAGAATTAATCTATAATTTGTCATTTATTAACCAATATAAATTTATACACACCTACACGATAATAAAGAATGTTATATATCAGTGGCGTCACTGTAGTCGGTGTCACCCGAAACAGATGATAACCCCCGTTCTATAGCCCTTAGTAACGCCACTGTTATATATCATCCATCTTATCTCTATATTGTAACTCGTCCATCCTTAGATCACAATGTCGTCACTAAATCACTCACGTTACTTGTACATACGATCTCCTTCATTTTTTAACTATTATTTTATAATGTACAACAATTTGAAAATGTAAACTTACACTTCTTTTTTCCAGATATAAAATATTTTACAATACATTCATTACATTTAATATCTCGTACAGAATCTCCACATAGTGAACGTCTGTTAGAATTATGTGATCGTCTTTTATCTAGTCAAGGGGACACAAAAAAGAGATTGCTTCGGTTCGAGACTATTTGTCTTGGTTATCTCTCTTGGGTCCATAATCAATAATAATTACATAACTTAAAAAAAAAAGAGAACTAGAGTATAATTTGATTTGTAAAAGTATTCAACCAATTTGTACGTAAACGACATAATTAATATTTCTGGTTTTCATGTCTCTAGCATACACGCTGTGTTACTGACACTAGAAAGCTAGCAAATCGTTTCCAACTTTAAACATTCTTAATAAACAACCAATTGAAACACTTACAATGTACACTACAAATATATCATACTAACAAATAAAGCTGCAGTAGTGAAATAGTAGACTATATAGAAATCATAATTCCCAAAAAAACAATTCTGTAAATAAATATTTAATTATTCATTCTCCCATCATTGGCCATTATGTCTCCTTTTTCATTTCTTTCTTTTTCAATGTATGCCTAGTTCCATTGTAGATAATAACTAATAGCTATTTTTATAAACAATACGACACTTTATTACTACCCGCAATATGAAACTTTTTTTGACCTTCCACCTCTCTAGACCCAAGAAGCTATACTACTATTCCTATCACCACATGAACTAATCTATTGTCTTGAAGCTATTGACTAATTGAAGCTCTTATCTTCTAGATGACAGACGTGACTTCAAAAGAGAATGTCGTCCCAAGCATTTCATGTGTTCATCTAGTCATCGATATGTTCATCGGTGAATTCAACTCTGCCAAGTCTTTTTCTTTCCTGGCAGTTTCATGTTGTAACAGCACTGGGGAAGTACTTGTACAAACTTGTCCTAGCCTATGGGATAAGAAGTGAGCCTTTATCTTAGTGTCTTTCAAAGCATTTTATTTTATCTCGCCAACACCCTCCCCCTCCACAGACTTATGCGAATATTCATCCGAGCGGGAAGAACTCCACAATTGTACTGTAGTTATCTAATGTAATCTAGTTATTTCTATGAATGCGATTTTTAAAAATACTTTTTAGCTGTTTGTTTTTTTTTAAATTAATTTCATAGTTTGATAGTTCTAGAAGATCAAAAATATTAGTTTGAACATATCTGTAATCTTCTGGTACTTATTATGACCTAAACTCTTATCAAGTTTTTCTTTGTGGCAGTATTGTTGTCTAGAACTAGACTATCTAAACTTTGCATCAATTACAACACTGGCCCAAACAAGTCTATACGGGTAACTGCTTGGTCTGGAAACCACTGCTTGGTTCATCTCAGATATGGGATGACTGTAAACCCTCCGACATGTCCAATGAGAACGAGGAAGGAGAAAAAAAAGCTGAAACACTGTTATTCTATACTTTCTTGAAAAATGCTTGACTTCAATTTTGTTTCCCTACCTGGAGAAACGCCTTCGAATCGATCAAAGTGATATGAAAGACTAATAGAAGGATCCATTGGTATGACTTACAAAGATATTATGAATGGCAGGTCTTGAGGTATGCGCCCTGGACTGTCGTTCGGACTTCTCGATGATTCATACCCTGACGCTGCCATCCCACGTTTGGACTAGGATGTAGATTATCTTCATCTCTGAAAGAACATCCGAAACATGTCAAACAAACAAAACAAACAAGACCGCACCTCAAATGAGGAAATTAGAAAAAGGATCATAACGAAATAGGACCCTACAATGAACTGGTGAGCAAAAGCAAACACAAACTTTAACTTTAGGACGGTATTACTTGGTCCACAGGGTTCGCAAACCTTACTGAGAAATAATACCAGAGAGGAATAGATAGAGAAAGCGTGGGGAAGAAAGCATGAAAGAGTGGACAGGCCTGTCAATGAAAGAGTGGACAGGCCTGTCAATGAAAGAGTGGACAGGCCTGTCAATGAAAGAGTGGATAGGCCTGTCAATGAAAGAGTGGACAGGCCTGTCAATGAAAGAGTTTTTGTCAAGGCAAAAGACAGAGAACAAGAAAATAACTTTAAAAATATGTTGAAAACAAATACTATGAACAAAGCCTACATCAAGCCAACTTGTATCAATTAGTTTAGATGAGTCATGTGATTACATTTTTAAATCTATACTAGCAATACAAAAGCGTTTATAAAAATAACAAGGTTACAAAGACAGTTTGTGCGGAAACACAAACTCAAAATCGGCCCCGAAGTGGTCCAACCAGGCAGGTAAAAAGGCAGGTTTCAATAATTTCAGAAAGAATATCAAAATGAAATTCTATCAAAGACAAATGACAGAGAAGAGTGGAGAAAGAAAGTTGACAGATCTTGTGTGGTGCCCCAGCGGTCCAGCAGGCCAAAGAATAGGTGAAAGTGAATGTGAAGTTAAATGTGAACCTGGCCTAACTGATGTCTTATAATGAATATCTAATTGATCTAATTATTTTGTAACGGGCCAATCTCTTATTCAAATCCTCAAGAAAAGTATATATCTGCTATAGAATTTTTTTTTCCCCTTTAGTTAAGTGCTCCATAGCTGCGATGCAGCGCTGCAGTTCACGCGATAATATGAAAAGCTACTAATTATTTGTTGTTTTAAATTATGTCCAACTTATATGCATACTAAATATATTATTTTTCTCTTTAAAAAGGTAAAAAATTTTGTGTGTGTAAATGTAGCAGTATGACATAACTTAGCAATAGAAATGCAAAAAAAAATAAATGGTAAACAGTCATCTCCCCTACTAAAGAGCCTCCCGTGTTTGTTACTTATAATAGTCAATAGTTTTAAAAGTTGCGTATTTTTATGAAAACAAACTGCTTTCATAGTTGATTTAAAAATTTGATTTTTCGCTTAAAAAAAAAGAAAAAAAGAAGCCGTTGCATCAGAACTTTGAAGGTTCTAAAATATCATGATGTCGGATTTTTAATATCTTTTCCGAGATCGAAACGGGACGGACGGACGGACAGACAAATCACACAAAACTAATAGCGTCTATTTCCCTTTAGGTGGCCGCTAAGAAAAGGGGAATGACTTGAATTCTAACTCATGCCTCAAGCCTTCTCAGGCTTCTCAAGCCAACACGGTAACCACTTTGCTAGAAAGATTATGAACATGGAAGATTGTATAATTATCTACAGTTTCTATAGTCTCGTCCTTTTTTTCATGTTGTGTTCTCTAAGACTAAGACGACGACCTTTTAAGGGGGCTAATTCAGCTTATACTTCTTCTTCTTCCTCGTTCTCATTTTTTTGAGCTTTCAGATGACTAGACATATATATGAGATGAACTGTGCAGTGGTTTCCAAATCAAGGAGCTCTCCATATAGTTTTCTTTCTATTAGGTTGTTTTGGGGCCAGTGTCTTGAGAAAAATCTAGCCTTTGACCCTTGGGCTTCATTTCTGATTAGCACAATGTAAGTCAAGGTCTGTTTGAGAATAGCTCAGGTAGCAGAACACAAGTGAAAGTCGAAGAGAACATAAAAACGTGTTCAACATTGACATTAGCTGAATGGAAATGTATATCTATGGTAATGAAATACCCCCCTGTATAGTTTGTGGCCATTGTAATAGGTTTATTTATTTTTCAAACTCTGGTGTTTACATAGTTTTAAAAAAGATTTGAACAGTTATGAATTTAATCTGCAACACTGCCTGGCGAAAGTCTAGCGGTGTAAGAATAAGTAACAATGTATTATATTTATATGTAATCATGATCAAGTCTTTTAATTACTTTCATGGATATACATATTTAAAAATACCCTATCATTGCCTTCGTGTTTTTGTTGTATTAAATTCCTACATTAAATTAAACGATTACGACGGAGGGTTCTGTTAATTATGTATTTGACTTCATGGAATTACATTGAACCTATTTACTTTTAAATGGGGCTTGAGAAGTAGCCTTATATTAGTGTGAAATAAAAATAAAATCAATTATAGCTTTTATATAGCGCTACTTTCATGCCTATAGCATTCTCCTAGCGCTATGATCCAATCTCATTTGTGGACAAGCGGGAGGGGGGGGGCTTGTGACCTCTAAAACACTTTTCTCTCCCCCCCCCCCCCTTATACTTAGCTTCTTCCCACCTCCATCCCCGCCCCTCGAAACACTTGAATGTTAATACCTGGTTTACTGGTATCTGTTACATGTAGTTGCACGGCCCGATTTATAACACTACCCCTCTCAGACACATGTTTCTTTTAGCTAGTGAATTCGATTACCACTATTACCCACAACACATACATATATATATTTATTATTTTTATATATTGTTACGTATTTCTGAATCTTCTGGCTAAATGTACTAGTAGGCACACAAATAAAAACACTGTAAAGAACGAAACGACTAAACTTTCAGCTTCATATAACTTTATTGACTATTAACTCTAACAATTTGTTACTGTAACATGTAGCGTAGAAGACTGTACAATATCTGTCAGTTTACAGTTAGCTATACTTCGTTGCAATTCATCTCTTCTCAACTTGCATCGAGCCGTATTCCACAGAACAGACCAACGACCCACTTCCCAGTGTCGCTCCAGGTCTCCCAAAGCTGATCCAAGTCGTACTCAAGTCTACCGAATCAGAGCCGCACGCGTCTTACATCGACTGTATCGACTGTAAAGGCTCAAGTCCATTGTAGTTCGCTGTATAGACTTTAGCGACAGTAGTCCACTCCAGTTAACTCTACCCTAGTTAACTTGCATCGAGTCGTACACATCTCTCTTCTACTGTCTCGCACAGTAGACAACAGTACCGACGACTCACTCACGACTGACTTTTTACATTAACTCTCTGGCTTATATAGAGTCCCTAATCTCTCCTCCAAAATTGCACAAACACAGCCAGTATCATCTGAAACAACACGTGAGGAAACGTCACATCCTGTCTTTGTTTATACATGTAGATTCCAGAAAACATCGGCTGCAGTGTCATCTTGCCGGGGTCACAAGTTGTGACCTCTATCTGTCATTAAAAATTGCTAGTACCTTCTGGAATAACACGTAAGGACACGTCACATCCTGTCTCTGTTTATACATGTACATTCCAGAGAACACCCGCTGCTGTGTTATCTCGTCGGGGTCACACGTTAACCTCTTCCTGTCACTGGTCATTTGTAACAATATATATATTATACCTTGCCAATAAAACGGAAACAAATTCTTATCCGATAATGATCAGATCACAGACCTATATGGAGCCTATTATTAGTTCTAGATTGTTTTGTACGTAACTCTTTTTTTCAAGGTGTAAGGGAAGTCGCCCCGAATCTAGGTAAATCGATCTTTTCTGTCTTAGAAAAGTAATGATATTTAGTTTTCAAAGTATCTAAAAATGCAAAACAATAATTTATTGTCGATGTTCAATTAGATCTACTAGATCTAAACATTAAATAAATAGTTTACAAAGGTTAGGGTTGAAAAAAACAACTTTACTTCATATAGCTATAACTTATAACTTTTAACCTTCCGGGGGGGGCGATTTCATTTGAGGGGGGGCGATTTCATTTGGGGGGGGGGTTGAACACCAACCCCCCCCCCCCTGGCTACACCCATGGCGTATTATATTGAATTATAGGAATTAATATTATAAAAAATATATCCAACATTGAGTTAGTTATGAGAATGTCCTTATGTCCTTGACATTGAGTTTCTTAAAAATACAGACTTTCCATCAAAGAAGAAAATACGTATAGCAAAGAAACTAATCATATTAATATTAAAAAAAAAAACATTTCGTTTATGTAAAGCCTGCTCTAAATAAATTAACACAGCGCCTTAAAATATAAATAGCAAAGCTTATCTTAGAGGACGAACCGCACAATCACTCAATACTGCAAGGCTTTGCTCACCTTTTTTGTATAATACAAAATAAATTAATTGCCAAGAAAAGGATTATTTATAGTGTTACTTTTGTATGACTGATTTCTGTATTGTCGTCGACTATGAATAATTGTGTAAAATTTATACTTTCTACTTTTTAGTGCGTTTTAATAAAAGCACACACATACACAGACACACACAGAGAGAGAGAGAGAGAGACAGAGAGAGCCTGAGAGAGAGGCAGAGAGAAAGGCAGAGAGAGAGAGGCAGAGAAAGAGAGGCAGAGAGAGAGAGAGAAAAAGAGAGAGAGACAAAGAGAGAGAGACAGAGAGACACCTTCTTGTATAGTTTTGGAAGAAGTTGCCCCAATGGGGAGGCCCTTTTAGATTCTCAACTTTTGAGGCCTCCCCCAACCCTCCTCCACGCATGTCCATATTTCCAATTCCATAGACTGCTACAAATTCACACAAGTGTTCCTTCTTTCCTAGTGCCCTTAGAGCATGGAACATGTTACCCGAATCGGTCAAGAAAACCCAATGACTTCAAACAGAGCTTAAGTCTCATGCTCGGCTAGATTAACACTGCGATACGCGTAGGGCGTAATTATCTTCTCTTTTGAAGGGAAGTCCTATAATTTATCCGAACATTTCATAATATCTTCCGCGTTAAAAGGCACAAGTTAAAAAAAAAGTGTAAAAACAAAAAGACAATGCCACCTTTGTACAGCCAGCCAACCTTTGCAAGAGCGGATTATTTTAATCTTTTAAATAATAAATTATTCATTTTTAAAAATGGAACACCTTTAGCCTGCCCCAATATCTTCTCCAAGATAAAAAAATTCCTTGTTAAGCGTTTATAAAATTCTATCCCCCCCAGAGCTACGCCCATGAGGCCTATAGATCCAGATGTAGAAGACGGTAGGCGACATTCTCAACAACAAGGCACTTTAGAATTTTGAGTACCTAGAAGTGGGCCCCGAGCGGATGGTCGCCGCTAGGATTACCACAAGTCAAGCTGGGGATCAATGGCCTCCTTTCTCATCAGGCTAACAAGCCTTTGCCTCAAGTAGGATGTTGGCCGTTTTTCTTACTTGATGACATATTATCCAGCAATCAAATTCAATTATATATATCTATACCTTCTGGGTTAAATACGGTGTCCGGTCCATTCATACCTGTTTAAACACACCAACTTACTCCTAAATAAGTATACACCAGTTGTGTCGTTATACATAAACCAGTTGTGTCCTTATACATAAAACAGTGGTGTCTTATACAGGGTGGGACATGAAGATCTCCCACATTTGGAGGGGGCACCATATGTTTCATTCATTTGGTTAGGCGCTACCTTTTCAATCATTATAACATTTTGTCTTTCAGTTAATGACTGAAATACACTAAATCAACTTATAACCTTATAAGCAAGGCATTATTCCTATAAAACACGACTGATATGTAACGCGCACAGTGACACAGTACCAGACGGGTTACGGCTAACAGACTAGAATATAAATACAAACACGACTACATACGTAAACCATTGGTGTCCTTATACATAAAACAGTGGTGTGCTTATACATTAACCAGTGGTGTGCTTATACATAAAACAGTGGTGTTCTTATACATAAAACAGTGGTGTTCTTATACATAAAACAGTGGTGTGCTTATACATAAAACAGTGGTGTGCTTATACATAAAACAGTGGTGTGCTTATACATAAAACAGTGGTGTCCTTATACATACAACAGTGGTGTCCTTATACATTAACCAGTGGTGTGCTTATACATAAAACAGTGGTGTCCTTATACATAAAACAGTGGTGTGCTTATACATAAATTAGTGGTGTCCTTATACATTAACCAGTGGTGTCCTTATACATGAAACAGTGGTGTCCTTATACATAAAACAGTGGTGTGCTTATACATAAAACAGTGGTGTCCTTATACATAAAACAGTGGTGTGCTTATACATAAAACAGTGGTGTCCTTATACATAAAACAGTGGTGTCCTTATACATAAAACAGTGGTGTGCTTATACATATAACAGTGGTCTCCTTATACATATAACAGTGGTCTCCTTATACATTAACCAATGATGTCCTTATACATAAAACAGTAGTGTCCTTATACATTAACTAGTGGTGACTTATACATAAAACAGTGGTGTCCTTATACATAAAACAGTGGTGTGCTTATACATATAACAGTGGTCTCCTTATACATATAACAGTGGTCTCCTTATACATTAACCAATTGTGTCCTTATACATAAAACAGTGGTGTCTTTATACCTACAACAGTGGTGTCCTTATACATAAAACAGTGGTGTCCTTATACATAAAACAGTGGTGTGCTTATACATAAAACAGTGGTTTGCTTATACATAAAACAGTGGTGTCGTTATACATTAACCAGTGGTGTCCTTATACATAAAACAGTGGTGTCCTTATACATAAACTAGTGGTGTCCTTATACATAAAACAGTGGTGTCCTTATACATTAACCAGTGGTGTCCATATACATAAAACAGTGGTGTCCTTATACATAAAACAGTGGTGTCCTTATACATAAAACAGTGGTGTGCTTATACATAAAACAGTGGTTTGCTTATACATAAAACAGTGGTGTCGTTATACATTAACCAGTGGTGTCCTTATACATAAAACAGTGGTGTCCTTATACATAAACTAGTGGTGTCCTTATACATAAAACAGTGGTGTCCTTATACATTAACCAGTGGTGTCCATATACATAAAACAGTGGTGTCCTTATACATAAAACAGTGGTGTGCTTATACATATAACAGTGGTCTCCTTATACATATAACAGTGGTCTCCTTATACATTAACCAATTGTGTCCTTATACATAAAACAGTGGTGTCTTTATACATACAACAGTGGTGTCCTTATACATAAAACAGTGGTGTCCTTATACATAAAACAGTGGTGTGCTTATACATAAAACAGTGGTTTGCTTATACATAAAACAGTGGTGTCGTTATACATTAACCAGTGGTGTCCTTATACATAAAACAGTGGTGTCCTTATACATTAACTAGTGGTGTCCTTATACATAAAACAGTGGTGTCCTTATACATTAACCAGTGGTGTCCATATACATAAAACAGTGGTGTCCTTATACATAAAACAGTGGTGTGCTTATACATATAACAGTGGTCTCCTTATACATATAACAGTGGTCTCCTTATACATTAACACATGATGTCCTTATACATAAAACAGTGGTGTCCTTATACATTAACTAGTGGTGACTTATACATAAAACAGTGGTGTCCTTATACATAAAACAGTGGTGTGCTTATACATATAACAGTGGTCTCCTTATACATATAACAGTGGTCTCCTTATACATTAACCAATTGTGTCCTTATACATAAAACAGTGGTGTCTTTATACATACAACAGTGGTGTCCTTATACATAAAACAGTGGTGTCCTTATACATAAAACAGTGGTGTGCTTATACATAAAACAGTGGTTTGCTTATACATAAAACAGTGGTGTCGTTATACATTAACCAGTGGTGTCCTTATACATAAAACAGTGGTGTGCTTATACATAAAATAGTTTCCTTATACATTAACCAGTGGTGTCCTTATACATAAAACAGTGGTGTCCTTATACGTAAACCATTGGTGTGCTTATACATAAAACAGTGGTGTTCTTATACATAAAACAGTGGTGTCCTTATACATTAACCAGTGGTGTCCTTAT
Source organism: Biomphalaria sudanica (assembly GCA_036873155.1). Classification (NCBI taxonomy): domain Eukaryota; kingdom Metazoa; phylum Mollusca; class Gastropoda; family Planorbidae; genus Biomphalaria; species Biomphalaria sudanica. The sequence continues at coordinate 719,193 of JAZGLO010004037.1, read as the reverse complement.
ACATAAAACAGTGGTGTCCTTATACATAAAACAGTGGTGTGCTTATACATAAAACAGTGGTGTCCTTATACATTAACCAGTGGTGTCCTTATACATAAAACAGTGGTGTCCTTATACATAAAACAGTGGTGTCCTTATACATATAACAGTGGTCTCCTTATACATATAACAGTGGTCTCCTTATACATTAACCAGTGGTGTCCTTATACATAAAACAGTGGTGTCTTTATACATACAACAGTGGTGTCCTTATACATAAAACAGTGGTGTCCTTATACATAAAACAGTGGTGTCCTTATACATAAAACAGTGGTGTGCTTATACATAAACCAGTTGTGTCGTTATACATAAACCAGTTGTGTCCTTATACATAAACCGTGGTGTCCTTATACATAAAACAGTGGTGTCCTTATACAGGGTGGGACATGAAGATCTCCCACATTTGGAGGGGGCACCATATGTTTCATTCATTTGGTTAGGCGCTACCTTTTCAATCATTATAACATTTTGTCTTTCTTTTTCACAAGCCATCATGAATTGACACATCCTGACTTTGTTTGAAGCATATATAATGAAAACAACCTGTCTGTAATAGCGACGCTTTTAGCTCAATCAAAATGTAGCTGTACCAGGCAGGAAAACTATTGTGAAAACCCATTAAAAGAAAACTGTTTTTTTATATACTTTTCAAAAATATAAACATTGTTTTCTTGATAGTTGGGTTCTTTTGGCACATTCATTCAAAAAGTGGGATATCTTTATGCCCCGCCCTGTACATAAACAGGGGTGTTGTATTTAAAGCTGTTCCTATCAGACCTGTGTGATCGATCACCAAACCACAGTTGGGCTACAGTGGACAAAACAAACACATAGACTCTCCATTGTCTGTGGCATTTTACGTCTCGAGAGAAGATCTTTTCCCTTTGCAACTTCTTGTGTGACTAAAGAGGCCAATCCTTGATACACAGCTGCGATCGCAGGTTGGGCATATATAATCACCAGGCGCCGTTGCATTTTCACCCTTCTTTCTGCTTCTGTTGTGTATGGCATCTGCAATCTTTGACCCTTCCTTTATGCTCTCTCTCCATGAGGATCTGTCCAGTGCCACCTCTTCCCAGTTGCCAGTGTCGATTTTGAAGAGCTTCATGTCGCGTTTGCATACATTCGTATAACGTAAAAGTGGGCGACCAGCGGCTCTCCTGCCTTCTATCAGATCGCCATACAGGATGTCCTGTGGAAGTCGACCTTCTGGCATTCTACGAACGTGGCCAAGCCAGCCAAGGCGTCTGCTGCTGATAACAGAGCGGATGTCCTGGCACCCTGCTCTTTGTAGCACTTCCTCATTGGTTATCTTATCTTGCCACCTTATTTTAAAGATCCGCCTTAGGCATCGGAGGTGGAAAACATTCAGCTTTTTTTCCTGCCATGAGTAGGTTGACCATGTTTCGCTTCAGTACAGCAAGGTGCTCAACACACAGGTCCGGTAGACTAGGGCTTTAGTACTGTTAGTCAGCAATATGTTGTCCAAGACTCTTTTCTGCAGCCGTGACATGGTGGCCATTGCCTTGGCTATCCTGTTGTTTATGTCTTTATCCAGTAGAGTGTTGTTGGATATGATGGAGCCAAGGTAACAAAAGTGATCAACAATTTCTAGTGGTTGGCCATTAATGCTTACTTGAGGTGCAGTGTTTGTGTTTTGGACAAGTATCTTAGTCTTGCTTTGACTGATGTTTAAGCCGAACTTCTGGCAAGCAGCAGATAATTTGTCAACCAGGCACTGTAGCTGAATATCAGAATCAGCCACAATAGCTGCATCATCAGCATACAGGAGTTCCCTGACGAGTAGCTTCCTAACCTTGGTTTTTGCCCGCAGCCTTGAAACATTAAATAGTTTTCCAGAGGATCTTGTATGAAGAAACACACCTTCGTTTATGTCGTTGTACGCATAATGCAGTAGACAGGAGAAGAATATGCCAAACAGAGTAGGTGCGAGCACACATCCCTGCTTGACACCACTGCAAACCTCAAAAGGTGCTGATTGGGCTCCATTGAATTTGACAGTGCATTTAGTTTCCTCGTGAAAACACTCGATGAACTGCAGTAGTTTGGGAGGGCAACCTATTTTCCTCAGGAGTTTGAAAAGGCCACTTCTGCTGACCATGTCAAAAGCTTTAGTCAGATCAACAAAAACGATGTAAAGGGGTCTGTCTCTCTCTCTGAATTTCTCCTGCAGTAGTCGTAGAGAAGATATCATGTCTACAGTGGATCTACCACTCCTGAATCCACACTGAGACTCTGGGTAGACTCTAGAAGCTATCACTTGCAGCCTGGATAGTGCCACTCTAACAAAGATCTTGCCCACTATACTGAGGAGGGAGATACCCCTGTAATTGTTGCAGTCACTCCGATCCCCTTTGTTCTTGTATATTGTGACTATAGTTGCGTCACGCATGTCCTGTGGGACATGACCTGTTTCCCAACAACGGCAGAGGAGAATATAGAGTTCAGGGAGCAGGAGTGATTCGTTGACTTTCACTACTTCCACTGGGATACCATCACTCCCAGGAGATTTTCTATTTTTTATGCAGTTAATTGCTTTTTTAAGGTCACTGAGGCTCGGAAGATCATCTAGGCATTCCAGTACTGGAAGATCTGGTAGAGAAGCCAGGGCGACATCGTCTACTGTGTTCTGTGTGGCATAGACTTCGAGGTAGTGTTCTGTCCAACGTTCTAGCTGCTTGGTTTGATCTGTAATTTTTCTCCTGATTTGGATAGAAGGGGGGCAGGCTTAGACACTGTTGGACCCAGGGCCGCTTTAATGCCATCAAATAGAGCTTTGCTATTTCCTGAGTGGAGACTGTCTTGGATTCTGTTGCAGGTATCCCTCCAAAAGTTGTTAGCACATTTTCTAGCCATTTGTTTCACCTCTTTATTAGCACTTTTGAAGGCCTCCAAGGATCTTGTACTTGGCTTTGTCTTGAGAGCGAGTTGTGCAGATCGCTTTTTCTCGATGCAAGGTTCGATTTGTGCTAGATTCGCCTCAAACCAGTCAATATTTTTGTGTTTTTGAGGCCCAAAGGCGGTGATTGCCGAACTGTAGATTACATCTCTTAATTTCTCCCATCTGATAGAGATGTCTTCTTCATTACTTAACGAGGAGATTGAACTGTTCAGGAGCTCGCCAAAGAGTGCACACTTCTCTGGGTCACCTACATGGTTGACGTTAATTCGCCTAGTTCTGGGTTGAGTGGAAGTATAAGCCTTCTTGAGAAGTAGTTTGACTTTGCTTAGCACTAGTGAATGGTCTGAGTTGCAGTCCGCACTATGGTATGAACGGGTGTGGATGACACTTTTCAGATCCATCCTTCGGGTGATGCAGAGGTCAAGCTGGTGCCACCTTTTTGAGCGTGGGTGCTGCCAAGAGACTTTATGGCGTTCCTTGCCAGAGAAGAATGTATTTGTTACACACAGTTCATGAGAGCTACAAAACTCGAGTAGCCTTTGGCCATTGTCATTGATTTTGCCAACACCATGAGGTCCCAAGCATTGTGGCCATGCATCATTTCCACCACCAACACGGGCATTAAAGTCTCCATTTATATAGAGGTGCTCGGATTTTGGAATACTTTTAATTACGTCCTCTAGAGCTTGATAGAATCTGTCTTTGTCCTCTTCCGGTGCAGCAAGGGTTGGTGAGTAAGCACAGATTATATTAACTTTGCCTTGCGGTGATGCAAATTTCATGTGTGATACTCTTTCATTGCCAATGGGAAACATCGTGATGCAGGAGACGAGACTATTTCTTATTGCGAAGCCGACGCCATGTATTCTAGGGCTTTGTTCTGGTTTTCCTTGTCAGTAGAATGTATAGTTGCTTTCTGTAAGAGATCCGCTGTCTGCCAGTCTGGTTTCTTGCAGGCAGGCCACATCAATGTTTAGTCTGCTGAGTTCTCTGTCGATGATAGCTGTTTGACGCATGTCTGTGACTAGTTCAGGGTCAGTATTGAAGCCAGGACACATTGTCCGTATGTTCCAGCTTGCTAAACGCATTTATGTTGAGGGTTTTCTTTTGATTGTATTTGCAGGTGCGGGTGAGCAGCTTGCTTTTTGATTTTGTCTTAGCACCAAGCACCCAGTGGTGCGGCAAGCTGTGGCGGGATAGCACTTTACTGTCCGAGGGCTGCTCGGCTTAAGGCAGGCAGTAGCTATCCAGTGAGGCTAAAAAGCCCCTCCTACCGTCAAGAGTGGTCCCTGGCGTTCCAGCTTACGCCAATCAGCTAGGAACTTATCACCGGTAACTACCACTCTCCGTGTTTTTCCAAAGACATTACTGTCAGAGATGGAGTGACCTCTCCATTGCTGGGGGAAAGCCTGGGCGGTAAATTTGCGAGTGCTGGGCTGCCCACACGTCAGCACACGCCTCTCTTCCATACTGACCGGGTCCAAAGGGATGGCGAGCCATCACAATTTGGGGACAGGTGGCTGCAGGAGTTTGCCAGAGAGCAGTAGTCTTACTACTGTCCCCCCGCCTACGGGGCTCCAGGACCGGATTTTCTGTTAGGGTTTACTCCCTTAGCCTTAGACCTTACAGGGACACACACACAAGGCAGTGCGGCTATTGACCTATAGCTAGGGGTTTGGTTTGTGGGCAACAGGGCGTGTCCGCACGCCGACGGGCCATGCCTGCCTCACATCTTGGGGCCAAACCTCCTCCGAGACCCTTGCAGTTTAGCCTGAGGCTTCGCAGCCTCAGTTTCCATCTGCCACCACGAGGAGGTACAGCAAGTCCTATGCAGTACTCTCCATTGTAGTCAGTGACAATCATATCCACACAAACTAAGATAAATATAGTCAAGTGTTTGTCAACACGTGAAGTGCCACAAACTGAAGAAAGGGCGGGGGGTTGGGGGATGAACGTCTTTTTTTTCTTCTTCAAGAAACTGACTAGCCGCTGGCATTGTTATACATGACTATTGGGAAATAGATTAAAAAAAAACATTTAATTACTATTAATGTTTCAAAATTTAGCACATAAAAAAAAATGGGACGTCTAATTTTATCTTCTACATAGCACGCAAGAGGAGAATGCATTTTTGTAGCTCAAAATTCTGGAAACTGCTTGACACCCGAGCTCCGTCCAGGACTACTTCCAGCGCTTCCCATACAATCTCAAGCTTGTGCTTGAAGGTAAAGTGGGTGGGCCATCACAGGGCAAAGTCTGAGAACCACTGAACTACTTCATTTGCAACCTTTGATTTATTGACGTCTTATTAATCAAATACTTTCCAGCCTAGTTTTTAACGATTCCTATCTTTTTTTTTTGTAATCCTTCTATGTAAGGCTTTGTTCTCATTTCTTTGTGATTTGTAACTCTAGACTTTCTCCCCCTCCCCCCCCCCGCCCCTATTATTATCTACGCTGCCTCTACCTCTCAAATCCAAACTCCCAACTTCAGAGGACATTATTGACCATACCGATGAAGAGAAAAGCAAATATTTTTACAATACCTCTATTCAAGTCAGAGCTTCATAGGAGGGCGGAGAAACCTGGACTCGAAAAATAATAACGGCTCTAACGATTTTTCTAGAAATTCAACGGTTGATGTCTATTGCTAAGAAAAGAATTATTAGCTCGTTGGCAAGACGGTGAAATCTCTGGTTTGACTGTTCGCATTGTTCAAGAAGAAACAATGACATACATTTAAACTTGGCTAGAGATTTAGATCAATGCCAACAATATCGTCGCTCTCGTTAACAACTTCTACCTCTTTTATATCATCAACATCATCACTGCCACAATTAATATCATCCAATTCATTAGCATTCATCAATCTCAATAACATCATCAACCTCAGGCACATCATCCTCTCTGGATGACCTAGATCATAAACACCCATGACAATGAACATCATCTGTTCTTCAGTTATCTAATGAAACATGGAGTACCTTTGAAAAAAAAAGGGGGGGGGGTGCGACGGGCGAAACTTGATTGAATTAAAAGTTGACTAAATGAATGTTGAGGACAATTTAGAGCATCGTCTTTTAAGTCTAGATCTATATGTTTATCACTATACTATCATACAGTGTACTAGATCTATACATTCGCTTAACCAGGATACTTTCGCGGTGAGAATGGGGTAGGAGCAAGGTGAAAGGAATGTTCCGTTTTTTAATTTAACATTCATTAATTTTTAAGAGAAAAACAGTCGCTCTTTAAGTTGCATAAAGGAGGTTGTATGTTTTTTTTTAATATGGATTTTTATTGTTTTTCTTGTTTATAGACTGGAACATATATTACTAAGACTATGACTAAGACTAAGACTACTTTATCGATCCTGATGGAAATTTGTTGTGATTACAAGAACTCCTTTCTCATATAAAGACACCCCAACTTTGAACGACTTAGAATGTCCTATAAAGTAGATGACTATCTTGAGATATACATACAAAACAATACCGTCAGAAACATGAGAGAGTTAACTCTAGAGCTTCACGCTTGCGAAATTGTTCGTTTTAAAATGGATTTTTTTTATGTTTACAGGTGAGTGGTTGCTAGGTAATGACAGAACAAATGTTACCAAGAGTTGCCCCGTTTGTTTTAGGGACAACTTCGGTGGCACTATATAAACATTTCCTATCACTTGGTTGACAATAACGCTTGACTTGGCTTGATCATTAAAGTAGTGACGTTGTGGTGAGTGTTCATACATCGTGCCCTTTGAAAAGAATCTTTATCTAGATCTTATTTCAATACGTTGGTTTGAGTTAACTCTTTGACTGCGGAATTAGTGCGCTATAATGCACAATTTCTTTTTTTTTAAATTTCAGATACTAATAGTGTTCTGTTTACACGTTCGTAGAAGTAAACACACTAATATGCTCGTGACTATTTCGTGTTTCTTTACGATGTGAAACACATCACAGACACACACACACACATAATATTTTTTTTATGGTAAAACGAAATGTAAACCTTTCAAACTTTACGATCTAAATATAAAGCTCAGTTGTTTCCATGAACTACTGTTTACGAGTACAAAAGATATAAAAAAAACTGCCACCTTCACTTCTCCCAAAGAGGGTCGTCAAGTACCCATTAGAGTTTGATTTAGGGTCGTCAAGTACCCATTAGAGTTTGATTCAGGGTCGTCAAGTACCCATTAGAGTTTGATTCAGGGTCGTCAAGTACCCATTAGAGTTTGATTCAGGGTCGTCAAGTACCCATTAGAGTTTGATTCAGGGTCGTCAAGTACCCATTAGAGTTTGATTCAGGGCCGTTAAGTACCCATTAGAGTTTGATTCAGGGTCGTCAAGTACCCATTAGAGTTTGATTCAGGGTCGTCAAGTACCCATTAGAGTTTGATTCAGGGTCGTCAAGTACCCATTAGAGTTTGATTCAGGGTCGTCAAGTACCCATTAGAGTTTGATTCAGGGTCGTCAAGTACCCATTAGAGTTTGATTCAGGGTCGTCAAGTACCCATTAGAGTTTGATTCAGGGTCGTCAAGTACCCATTAGAGTTTGATTCAGGGTCGTCCCATAAAAAAAAAAGTTAAAATTTCCAGTCTTCACCGGATTCGAACTTTAAGAGCGCTCGGTTAGTAAGCATAGCGCTTTGCAATCAGCAACCTTCTCGTAATATAGATTATTAAAAAAAATGAAATTCGGTAATGGAGGCGGTCTTTGCTTTTGTTCTTTGTTACACTGCCTCTATTGACAATAAAGAATTAACATTTGACATGCACATTTTACACTACAGTTTATTACAGTAAATCTACTTACCGGCACACTGGGAAAACTCTCGTTTGACCGTTATAATTTTTCAAAGTATAAAAAGAAATGTATTTAAATTTGGCTATAGGGACTAGAAAATCTTTATATTGGACAGATGACGTCTTCTGGTATTTCTGCATGTAGAAGAGTCTCATAAATAAATGTTCAGGAACATTTTGGTACCGTCTTCTAAGTCTAGATGTAAAGGCCTAGCATTAGTATAATATAAAGTCTAGTAGATTTATACATTAGCTTAACCAGAATTTGTTTTCTTGCGGGTGGGGAATTTAGGCGGGGTACATTAATTATTAGTAGAAAGAAATCATTGTATAAAGGAAGTGTTGTCGTTTTTTTTAAAAATATTTTAAAATTTGTGTTTGTTTATCCATATATCATTAATATTTTTTCTTGCATTTTCCCATTAGATCACAGAGAGAGAATCATGGCAAAGTTGACAGTTCTTGCCTTGGTCGTTGCTGTAGGTAAGTGTATTGTTATCTTTTTGTAATTTGATCATTTAAGTTACTCATTACTTTACTATGACCTTAGGATTGTGTTCGTTTAATCATACATCAGATATACCAAGTTCTATATGTGTGACAAGTCAAAAGCTCGCTGTCAGAGTCACTCAAAACTATCACAACATTAATTATTATTATTCATTATTTATTTATTTTATTTTAGTTATTTCCCCGTCCTATCCCCACTTTCTTCACCCGCCCCACCTTTACCTCTTCGAGCTAGACTTGGTCCGCCACCTTGGCGTCCTTTCATTTATCTTCCCTTGACCGGATAAAGATACACAATTTCTCTTTGATCTTACCGGCCGGATGTCTGACGAGCGCATTTGACACCACCTTGGGTGGAATGCAATTCACTCTTTACCCCCCCCCCATTTTCTCCCACGTCTCTCTTTGATCTAGGAGATCACTCGGACCAACACGCCTCGTGACGCTTCAATGTGCGACTCTTGTCGGACTTCAACCACGTGTAAGATAATTCTTAGCCTAGGACATTTCCTGTTTCCGCCCACATTTTCCAGGCCTATATATAAGGTAAATTAAATCAAGCCAGACTCTCTCATTTCTCATTCTATCTGAGCAATCGAGTCTGGACTATATCATTTATTCTCACTCCTAGAGGAATACCTGGTGCCTCCCTCAGGTGTCTGCCTTTGTGCTTAGTGCTATTCAGCACTGCACTTGCCTATTTGCTATTTATCGGATCACTCACCTGCCTATTTATTTGGATCATTTACCTGCCTATTTATTTGGCATTGTCTGTTAAGCTAGAAAACGCTACACTTAATAACTATAAACGACACCAACACTATAACGCCAGATTCATCAGTCCATTTATTTACACACCCTCATAGTCCGAGACTACACACAACACTCTCATATGAACTTTCTTACCAAGGGGAATAACTCTACATACTTATAACAAACACATACACCTAAAACACAATGTCGACATTGTCTGCCCAGTCAACTGACTATAGCCTATTTACTTAGTGCTTTTCCCCACTGCACTATTGCCCACTTGCTATTGAGTATCATCTACTGCCTACGTGAATCTACTCAACTCTACTACTTGGCGCTATCGGATCTATTCGCCCGCCTATTCGACAGCCCACCTGTCAACTTATTAGGTGCGACGTCCCTATAGACCCAGATCTGTGCGAGACGTCATAGCTACGCCAAACCTTCCGCAACTCACTGGAATTATCCTGTCAACTACGCTGCCCACGGCAGATCAGCTCTGCCCGCAGTACACTTGTGCCCACGGTAGCCGGCCACCCGTCCTACTGTGCCCACTACAGATATCAGAACTTTATATTGAGGCTCCACAAGAACTGTATCACCGGCGTCCCTCTACCCGCTAGAGCGCCACCTCCAGCTGCAGAACCTCAAGCCAGGATCACAGCCAGCTGCGACCCAAGCAGGACAACCAGCTAAGTTCAGAAGTCAAAGTGACATACTCTCTTATTAAGTGCAAGAGTGATGATTAAATACATTATTGCTTAGAGATACATGCAATCCTCCCCCTTTTATTCTTTTATGTAAATATTTATGTAAATAAATATTCTTCATTTTTAACTTTGTATCTTTCTTTCATTGCTTGTCTCGTTGCGTGCTTGCTCCCGATTTATATGCTGACGGGTTGGTGAGTGATAATTTCAAAAATAATCATCCCCTAGACATAAAACGCGCCCAACACACGTCACTTTCCCCAACCTGTCACAATATGATAATTGCTTCTTTATCCAAAGCGCTAATGCAATACATTTCCTAAAACCAAACAAAGTATCAAACAAATTGACCCAGGAATAACCGTTATCAATATCATAAACAGTATCATTCTAGTTGACATTAAAAACATCATACATCTCTTCAACATCATTAACATCTTCAACTTCACCAGTATAATCGGCACCAGGATCCTCTACTCTTTTTTAACATTATCATTCCCAGACGCCATTCTCATCAATCTTATCATCATCACTGTCGTCAATGTGACAATCGTGATCAACGTCGCCAGATGTATAAACATCATCATCATCATCATGTTTAACATCTTTAACCTGATCAATGTCAACAATATCGTCTCTCTTGTTTACATCTTCTACCTTATTTATATCACCAACATCATCACTACCACAATTAATATCATCCAATTCATTAGCATTCGTCAATCTCAATAACATTATCAACCTCAGCAACATCATTCTTTCTGGATACCTAGATCATAAGCCCCCATGACAATGAACATCATCTGTTCTTCAGTTATCTAATAAAACATGGAGCAACAGGACACATGTGGATCCAAAATGCGGTAGAATCTATCGCCTCCCCAAACTCTATCAAACCACCTTTAAATAAAAAGGGGGTCGACGGGCGAATTCTCAAAGAGAAATCATACAATTTGTGTTTAAAGCTATTTACTTATCTTAATAATATATGCTAACTATTTATATTTAGCTTTAATTTGTGTTATGTCTCCCCCCCCCCCTCCACACTCTAGTTTGTTAATAGTAGCACTCGTCGATTTGGTGTGAACAATGAACTGCAAGGACACAACCTGTGGGCAAATTAGACCAATAGCGTTTTGCCACTTCTCAGGCCTATACGACGTGGCAACGAGCTTCTGGTCTTCACAGCCCAAAAGTTGTGATGTCGCAGGTCAGTGGTGAGGCATTCTGTAACGATTGGTTACGCCTCGATCCCCAAGTGACACAGATTTCTGAGCTACATAAGCTATGACTGCTCAGACTTACCACTGGTCCAAGAAGTTTCTAATCGGTCAGAGTAGCTAGCAATAGCATATCAATCTCATCAATCATATCAATCACATCAATCCCTTACCCTAACTCTAACCTAACCCTAACCCTAATCATATCAATCATATCAATCATATCAATCAATCATATCAATCATATCAATCCACTTGTCCATTGTTTCATCGATCTATCCACATATCTCTAATTTGTTTTTCATGGCCGGTGTAAACTATAAAAATCATCCCAAAAATATGTGTCTCATTTTCCAGTTATGTTAGAGTCAACTTACGCCGCCTGCCCAGCATGCACTAGCAGTGGTTCTACATGTGCGTAAGTATTTGAAATCTATGGTTTAAAATTGTGACTATTATCTTCAGTACTCAGAATGTGCGCAGTTTTCCGTTCCGTTCAAGAATGTTTGGGAAACGCTTAGATCTAGACTATCAGGACCCTCTTCATCCCAAAGCTGTATTTTTTAGTTTTATTTATCTCATTAAACTCCTAGCCAGTATCTTTTCCACCAGTCATGAACGGCCTTAGGCATAGGCAAACTATGCAGCCGCCCAGAGCCTCCAATTATTGGGGGCCTCGCCAAGGAATCAAAAAAATTATTAAAAAAAAAATCGCGAAACTTGGATCAATTCTTATATATAACAGAGCTCTATGTGAACTAGACTCGCTCTAAGTCTCTACTCTGACGTAAGGGGTAAACACTTGTTCGACTACCTTTGTAAGATTACCCTTGTTGCCCCTTGTTGCTTCCTTTTGGTGAAAATTTCTAAACTTTATTTCGAGTCTGATCTGTTGAAGTTTTAAGACATCTGCACACATATGTTGAAGAAGCTTACGGAACTCTATCATTTAGACACTCAGATTGCTACTTATAAATTTCAGTTAATTATTGGCTTAGATTTAGATACAGGTAGGTTTTGAAAAACAAATAATTTAATTATTTTGGTGTTTATTTATTTTTCTGTGAAAGAGATGACTTTCACATCATCTGCCCTATAGACCGTAAGGTCTGAAAGGGGAACTTTACTTTTTTTTTCTTTTTTTTTACTATTTATTTTTGTTTCACCTAATTCACTCACTTCGCTTAGGGCCTCCAGTTACTTAAGGCAGGCCCTGCTTCTATCTTTTTACAACATTAGGGCGTTTATATCACTTAGTTTTATATGTTCAACAAACCATCAAGTGTTGTGGATTTAATCTAATAAGATAACTTAAAGTAATCACTTAGTTTTATAAGAAATTATTTCAAAGAATAAATATGTTCAACAAACCATCTAGTGTTGTCAATTTAATCTAATAAGATAACTTAGGGTTTGAATCCCAGGTTGAGCTGAGCTGTGTTAGCTGACAGCTTAATTAAAGGGAGAATGGGCAACTTATGCGAAACACTCCTCCCCCCTCCCCATGGAAAAAAAAATATAAATCAACTCGACCGAACCAAACGAACGAGTCTCGACGGTAGGCTCGTGTTCTTGTACATTACTTCACTAGACTTGTGTCATCGATGGTTCTTGAACACTTGATGCAAGACCAACCCTGATAGAAGTCCTGAACCCCGATTTGCAGCGTCACAACATGTCGGCTGTTTAGACCAATAGCTTGTGGCCACGTCACATGTCTGTACCACGTGGCAACAGGCCTTCTAGAACGAAAGGTCTCGCCTGATGGGACGTAACAGGCATTATTATTTGTGTCCTTTTGGGCACCGCGAGAGAAAAAACATCAGTGAATGACGTCACTCGCAATTTATTTTGTATACAAAGTTCAAGGTTAGGCCTCCCGCACGCTAACTACTCGGCATTTGACTTTAATTAAACATAATCTTGTGCTAATGTCCTTTTGTTTTTTTACCAAGCTTACATCAACTCACTCCTTCTGTCCGGTACAAAGTTTATACTCCTTATTTCTCCCGCTTCCTGTTCTCAGATTAAATTGAAACTTTGCACGGTTGTTTATAGTCACTAGCAAAACATGAATCGATAAAAAAGTAACCAAATAACTGATTATTTAGTGGTAATTAATTATTTTTTATATAAAAAAAGGAAAAAAATTCTTACAATGTTGAGAAATATGGTTATAAATGTGCAGTTCTTTTCCTAGTATAAGCCCTTTTTTATTTTGCTTGTTTAAATTACATATTTACTTTGAAAACATGTTCATAAGGTTGAATTCGGGAGTTTACATCTTCTTGAATATTTGTGTGTGTGAGGTGGTGAATCTCCAGTTCGTTGAGCACTTTAAATGTTTGTGTTTGTGTATTTCCAGTTCGTTGAGCAGCTACATTGATTGCTTAAAGACAGTCACAACTGCCAATGGATGCACTGATATAGAGGTAGCTGCTGCTGGTCTGGCTACTACTGGCGCTCAGACTGCAAAAACAGCGTTACAGTGTTCAGGTCTAATTTAAAAAATTTTTTTATTATTCATAAATATCATGACTATCAGAACGACTTGACTTAATATTAATAAATGTAAATATATGGCTCCACCACACTAGCCACCTCCCGTGATGAAAAGAAACTGCTGTGTGTGTGTGTGAGCTAATTGTACTTTGTTTGTTTTTACTCCCACTGTTAGATCAAAGTTTTATTATAGTCGAAAAATGAAATTTCGCACAGAATGTCGTGCTGCATTTACAATTTATTATATATAATCAATAATACAGCTGTGTCACTCATGGGAATCCAACATTTACATAGTATTTTTCTTGTTAATTAGTATCTGTAATATACTCTATTAATTAACATGGCCGCCTCCCCCCCCCCATGCAAAGGTACTATATTATTTATACAGAATTCCACACGGTTGACTCCTACAAGACATTCCGTATTGTGATCTATCAGAAAGCAGGAGAATCACTGGTCGCCCACTTAAGTGATACTGATGGATGCAAACGTGACAATGAAGCTCTTCAAAGTCGACACCAAACAATTGGGAAAAAGTGTCACTGGATAGATCCACATGGATAGCGAGCATTAAGAAAGGGTCCCGAATAGCAGATGACTTACACCTCAGAAGTAGTAAGGAGGACAAAAGTGCAACGGCGCTTTGTGATGACAGAGATGACAGGAGCTGTGTATTGAGGATTGGCCTCCCATGAGAAGTTGCAAGGGGAAATGGTCGTGTTGTATAGAAATCTACTTAGCCAAAGGGTCAAGTGATGTATCGTTAATGTATGGGGCAGGACGACGACGGCAAGAGACCTAGGGATTAATTGGACTTTTATTATCTAAGCATTGCTTCATGTCTCTGAGAAGCGGACAGTGTACATGCCCGAAAGCAGCATCACTTTCACATGACCTGGTTGTGGAAATTGTCAGCTATAGAATGACTAAAAAGGATGTTGTTATTGGGCTTTTAAAATTATTGTTTAAAGTGCAGAGATAGAGATCATGAACAGTTTATTTTCTCAATAAGATGCTAATAATTTATAAAAGATATCTTCAACTGTATACTTTTTACACTCTATTTGACGTTTATTTTTTGTTTACTTAAAATATAATGTGTGTTTCCTTAATAAAGATTTTTATTCAATATGGCAATATGGAGTCGCGGTGGCTGAGCGGTAAAGTTCTTGGTTTACGAACCTAAGTCCTGGGTTCGAATCCTGGTGAAGACTTGGATTTTTAAGTCCGGGATCTTTGGGTGATTCTGAGTCAACATAGCTCTAATGGGTACCTGACATTAGTAGGTGGAAAGGTAAAGGTGGTTGGTCGTTGTGCTGGCCAGATGACACCCTCGTTAACCGTGGGCCATAGAAATAGATGACCTTTACATCATCTGCCCTATAGATCGCAAGGTCTCAGGGGGAACTTTACTTAACTTTTTTTATATTGGCAATATAAGTTTATGCCTATTTTTGTTACTGTATTCCTCAGGAGCTGGTACAGTTATGGCGTCATTGGGATTTGCTCTACTCCTGAGCTGTCTGGTTCAATACTTGAGTGGCAACACACACTAGACTTTCTCTTCCTAGCTAATTAACATAGCATTTTTTGTAACACAATTTTAATCTAAACGATACGAAATAAAACAAAAGAACTTGTAGATGGCAA
This sequence comes from Biomphalaria sudanica, assembly GCA_036873155.1. Classification (NCBI taxonomy): domain Eukaryota; kingdom Metazoa; phylum Mollusca; class Gastropoda; family Planorbidae; genus Biomphalaria; species Biomphalaria sudanica. Next base: position 704,076 of record JAZGLO010004037.1, on the reverse strand, counting down.
ATAGATATTTAGTTCAAATCTTTAATAATTGGATTACAAACAAAACCAACAAATTCTCTATTGCGCTTACCTTTTATGAATGGGTCATTCTTTTTCTAGAGGTTTACATTCTCAGCATTGGCGAAATAAAAATGAGTGTTTACAGGAAAAGAATGTATGTGTTTTTGTGTCTTTTTAGAAATCTTATATCAACTCTGTCTGTCTGTCGGGTAAAAAGTTAGCTAAGAATAATAGAATCAATAAAAAAAAAAATAACCAACCAGTTAATTAACTTATCGTAATTATTTTTTTTATTTGGTATCTCAAACAAAGGAAAGGCATTGTACTTGTCTGAAGTGGTAGTAAAAGCTGAATTAGTCCTCTTTATAGGTCGCAGGTTTAAAGTAAGTTTAAAACAATAAATAGATAACTATACAATTTTCTATATTCATAAGTACTTCACTAGTATAGTGGTTAGTATGTGACTTGAATGGGTCATTTCCCCTATATTTTTAAATAAATGCTTTTAAAAAGCAATTAAGTAATATTCACTCAGACAGCCCTTTCTTTCTTGTTCTCTCCGACCCCCCCCCTTTTTTTTCCCCCAACTGGTCCAGATAAAAGATAGGATCATAGAATATCGAGAAATCTAAAATCATGAAATAGCGCTCAACAAAAACAATTGGTCAAACTATTTCTAATCTCACAGATCTATTGTTGTTGGTCTAGCTCTAGTACAAACTTAATGACATGACTGATCCAAACTAATTGATACAGCTTCACTTCGTATAAGATTTTTTTTTAAAAAGTTATTTCTTTTAAAGTTTTATTTGTTTAAACACATAATTTGTTGCATACAATTGAATGGACAAATATTAGAAGAAAATAATTCAACTTAAAGAAAATCTGAAAGAGTAATATCAGCTTTGAAGTAAAATTAGAAATGTGTTTTTTGTTAGTGGTCTCTCTGAAAGCTGAGCTCTGAGGCTGAAATACACATTCTTTGAACGGAAAATTGCTGGGTATCAGATACCAGGAAAAGAAGGTTCAAAGACTCAAAAAAACAAAGATTTACTGCTGCAGGGGTAAACGACTGTATAGAAAATACGAAAAACATGCATATATGTAACCCTGCCGGACCAAGTAAAACAAAGGACGTTTGGGCCACGAGGCCTTCTTCAGCTACAAAACAAACAAAAAATAAAAAACAATTAACACAAAATAGTCTTAAGTTAACTTATCTGTCCGATGTTGTTCTCTATCGAGGCAGAAATGAAATGAGCTGCGCTGGTGTAAAAGCGCGGGAAAACGGAAGGGGGCGGAGATGTCAGGCAAAGATGAATGGGAAAAGGGGGTACCGTAGTGTTAGTGCCCATCGCTTATTAAATAAAAGTGTGCTGGTTGTTGATCCCGTTAGGTTGGAGGGTGCCTGACATGTAAATAAGTTTGTTTTCGATCTGCAGACGGGTGTTTTTGTCGTTGCATTGTTGTATGGCAGTGACGAGGAGGTCGGTGGTACCCCTATGATGTGTGTTATTGAAATGGATAGAGACGGGCTTAGTAGCGAAGTTACGAATGTCTCTAAGGTGTTCTTGGAGTCGTGTTTTTAAGGTCCTGCCTGTGTTTCCAATATAAACCATCTGACACCTTGAGCATATTATAGCATATATGACTCCTCTACTATTACAGTTAAATTTGCCACTTATCTTGATGGTAATTTTAGGACAGGTGATGGTGGGGGTGGCGAGTGTGTGTTTGCAGGTCTGACAATTACGTCGCTTACATGGCCAAGTGCCAGGTTCACTTGAAATGTTGTGGAGTTTAGTGTGTACTAATATGTCTTGTAGGTTTTGGTCTCGCCTGAATACTACAAGAGGTGGGGATGAAAAGACGTCGCGAGTATGTTCATCGGCTAGGAGAATGTTCAGGTTTTTGAGAAAGATGTTTTTTGCTTTCACATTGTGAGGGTGATAGGTTAATATCAATTTGGGCCTCCCATCATTGCTAGATATCGTTTTTTTCTTGAAAGCTTGTTCTCTTTTAAGATTCTCCACTCGCGATAAGGCTTTGTCTAAAATAGCCTGAGGGTAGCCACGACGCAAGAAAAACTCTATCATTTCAGTTGCTTTTTCAGTGAAGTCATTGTCATCTTGGCAAAGGCGGCGGATACGTAGAAGTTGGGAGTAGGGGATAGAATCTTTACAGGATGGTGGATGGGATGACGAGTATAGGAGATAGCTATGGCTGTCAGTGTCTTTGTAATGGCAGGATGTAGACAGAGAATTTCGGGTTATGTTTATTTCTATGTCTAAGAAGTTCACTCTAGTTCTGGAAATGGTGTAAGTGAAACGAATGGCGGGATTGAAGTTGTTAGTGAACTCAATAAATTGGATAAGTTCATTCTCTGTCAGAGATGTTATGCCTAGGCCATCATCAATGTATCTCCTATAAAATTCGGGCATGGGGCCCGTGTAGGATGAACAAATGTTGAGTTCTAAGAAGCCCATAAATAGGCAGGCATAAGAAGGACCGAATGCCGTACCCATAGCTACTCCGCTGATTTGGTCGAAAAATTGCCCATTAAACTCGAAGGAGTTGAGAGTTAGTACAAGCTCCGTAAGGCGAACTAGAATGTCAGTGGATATAGATTTGTGTTTGTTTTCTGGTATATCAAAAAAGTAACGGATGGCTTTAAGGCCGTCAGCATGTGGGATGGAAGTGTAAAGGGAGCTGACATCTAGGAGGAAGAGTATGTATTCTTTGTCAGGTTGTAGTATGACTTTTGCTAGTGTTAACAGGGCGTGGTTGGTATCTTTAATGAACGTAGGTAACTTTTCGACTATAGGTTGAAAGATTGTGTCCAGAAAGCGGGAGATAAGTTCAGTGGGGCAGGAACAAGCGGAGACAATAGGTCTGCCGGGGTTGTTAAGTTTGTGAATCTTGGGTAAGAGGTAGAAATATGGTTTTCCTAATTCGCTATCATGGAGTCGTAGTTTGTGGGCCTCTTACCCAAGATTCACAAACTTAACAACCCCGGCAGACCTATTGTCTCCGCTTGTTCCTGCCCCACTGAACTTATCTCCCGCTTTCTGGACACAATCTTTCAACCTATAGTCGAAAAGTTACCTACGTTCATTAAAGATACCAACCACGCCCTGTTAACACTAGCAAAAGTCATACTACAACCTGACAAAGAATACATACTCTTCCTCCTAGATGTCAGCTCCCTTTACACTTCCATCCCACATGCTGACGGCCTTAAAGCCATCCGTTACTTTTTTGATATACCAGAAAACAAACACAAATCTATATCCACTGACATTCTAGTTCGCCTTACGGAGCTTGTACTAACTCTCAACTCCTTCGAGTTTAATGGGCAATTTTTCGACCAAATCAGCGGAGTAGCTATGGGTACGGCATTCGGTCCTTCTTATGCCTGCCTATTTATGGGCTTCTTAGAACTCAACATTTGTTCATCCTACACGGGCCCCATGCCCGAATTTTATAGGAGATACATTGATGATGGCCTAGGCATAACATCTCTGACAGAGAATGAACTTATCCAATTTATTGAGTTCACTAACAACTTCAATCCCGCCATTCGTTTCACTTACACCATTTCCAGAACTAGAGTGAACTTCTTAGACATAGAAATAAACATAACCCGAAATTCTCTGTCTACATCCTGCCATTACAAAGACACTGACAGCCATAGCTATCTCCTATACTCGTCATCCCATCCACCATCCTGTAAAGATTCTATCCCCTACTCCCAACTTCTACGTATCCGCCGCCTTTGCCAAGATGACAATGACTTCACTGAAAAAGCAACTGAAATGATAGAGTTTTTCTTGCGTCGTGGCTACCCTCAGGCTATTTTAGACAAAGCCTTATCGCGAGTGGAGAATCTTAAAAGAGAACAAGCTTTCAAGAAAAAAACGATATCTAGCAATGATGGGAGGCCCAAATTGATATTAACCTATCACCCTCACAATGTGAAAGCAAAAAACATCTTTCTCAAAAACCTGAACATTCTCCTAGCCGATGAACATACTCGCGACGTCTTTTCATCCCCACCTCTTGTAGTATTCAGGCGAGACCAAAACCTACAAGACATATTAGTACACACTAAACTCCACAACATTTCAAGTGAACCTGGCACTTGGCCATGTAAGCGACGTAATTGTCAGACCTGCAAACACACACTCGCCACCCCCACCATCACCTGTCCTAAAATTACCATCAAGATAAGTGGCAAATTTAACTGTAATAGTAGAGGAGTCATATATGCTATAATATGCTCAAGGTGTCAGATGGTTTATATTGGAAACACAGGCAGGACCTTAAAAACACGACTCCAAGAACACCTTAGAGACATTCGTAACTTCGCTACTAAGCCCGTCTCTATCCATTTCAATAACACACATCATAGGGGTACCACCGACCTCCTCGTCACTGCCATACAACAATGCAACGACAAAAACACCCGTCTGCAGATCGAAAACAAACTTATTTACATGTCAGGCACCCTCCAACCTAACGGGATCAACAACCAGCACACTTTTATTTAATAAGCGATGGGCACTAACACTACGGTACCCCCTTTTCCCATTCATCTTTGCCTGACATCTCCGCCCCCTTCCGTTTTCCCGCGCTTTTACACCAGCGCAGCTCATTTCATTTCTGCCTCGATAGAGAACAACATCGGACAGATAAGTTAACTTAAGACTATTTTGTGTTAATTGTTTTTTATTTTTTGTTTGTTTTGTAGCTGAAGAAGGCCTCGTGGCCCAAACGTCCTTTGTTTTACTTGGTCCGGCAGGGTTACATATATGCATGTTTTTCGTATTTTCTATACAGGAAAAGAAGACATGAGTTTGTACTTTCACAAGTCAACACTCGGGTTGGCAAAAAAAAAAAGAACTGAATACTGTGAAGAGTCGAAGGCTGAGCTGGTTTGGTCATATCTAAAGCCATCCCTGCCAAAAGTCATCCTTCAAGGTCACAGAAATTATTACAATGTTCAACTAAGCAACTAGATGTCACTAGATGGTTACGACATTAAAAAGTGCGGAGTTGTAAAAAAGCTTCCACAACCTTGTCACAATCCAGGCGCTGTTCCCCAAGGGGCTGTTACTTAATAAATGGCGTGTCCCGCACGGCTAGCCTGGTATAGAAAAGAAAAATGGCGGGGGTCTTAGTGTACGCGGCCTCTTGCCGTGAGCCTGACCCACCCACCAGACAGAACAGTGTACACTGTTCTCATTCAGGCCGGTGAGACGGAGCTCTTGTTCACTTTTGCTGGCCTAGAGTTCCAAGAGACGAAGGCTCAACTCTACCTGGCAGTTTCAAGAAGTATCAAGGAATTATGCAAACATTTCTTTCATAAACCAAATTTATTTCCAATATCTTTTTTTTTATAAAAGTAGAACAATTAACCTAATTATGTTGCGACCGGAATGAACACTCAAAAAAAAAACAACATTAAACATTATTTAATTTTATTCTTGGTTAGTTATCCTTTAGGTGTTAATTTGCTAATCCTTGTATCATTTTTATGTCTCTGATGGTTTCAATATTTATTAAGCATATCTTTGCTTTAAAAGAAAAAAAAATATCTATATATATAATTCTCTTCTTCCCTCAACAGTTTAAACGAAAAGAAGAAGTAAAGGAAAGATAACTCTCTTATTTCTGCGGATAGTCCACGAGAAAACAAGAGGGGGGGCAGAACACGTAGTCACAAAATAGCAGGACCGGACCGTTGTAACCAAGAAATATCACGCTCCTTTTTTTTATATTTCTACCTTACGTTAAAAAAAAGGGAGGGGGGAATAATTCTACTCTGTAGTGACTATCGAGGCGACTGAGCACGCACAAGGGGTTCGACACCATGGAAAGATCACTCTTTTATTTTTGCAACTCGGATGGAGGGAGTTATCCTAGGTAATTTGAAAGGCTAAAAAAAGAGGGGCGGGAGGAGGGAAGTATTATTCATCCGTCACTAAATAGCAGAACCGGACTGAACCATTGTAGAGCCTTGTCACAGCTTTCCTATTATATTTATAATTATAACTCGATAGAATCTACCTTAGGTCTCGATACGTTTAGGTGTCCCTGTTCAGTTCTAGTTAACGAAATAATACAATAAAACGCTAGATCAAACACATAAACTTTAATCAGCTTTACTGCATATCACACACGCTGGTCTCTCTCTAACAACAAAACACACTTCCGGTCATTCGCGCAGATTGTAAAAGTAGATTATACATACATACACACATTCATCCGTGACAAGCCTTATGCGAAACGGATTTAGCGGGGCCATGTTTGGGTAGGGATACGGATAATAAGTGGAAATTAAGAGTTTGTATTAGAAAATAAATTAGTGTTTGCATTTTATTCATTCTTTACTACCTACAGAATTACTTTAGGAGCTTTGAGTGTAGCAAAGCCGTACAGTATATCATAAAAAAAATTATTTTCTAAGTAGATCACGCTCAATAGCAAGAATTACCGGATGTTTCAATCTATCTTCGTGAATTGTTGACCTTAAGTAATTCTTCATTAGTTTGAGGCGCGAGACGCTTCTTTCACCAGATTCCACAATTACTGGTATTGCATAATGCTGTTCTTTTTTTTCATCGCGCGTAGGATTGGCGTTTTCCATTTTGAATGACACCCCAAAATGACAATTTTTTGTCTATATATTTCAGGATTTTTGTTTTGATTTTTGAAAAGATTTTAATAATTTTCGGAGTTTTCCATGACTTTTTCGTATATTTTGCAATTTCAGGAGATTTCTAGAGCTCCTGGTAAATCGACAGAAGGCTGCGGGAATTCTGTTATAAGTTATAAAATGTTTTAATTTAATAATTTACTCCTAGAATAAGCACGAGTCCTTTAAAAGTGCGTGGCCACTGCGGACGCATAGAATGCAATGGTCTAAGACCGGCCCTGCAAAATAACAGCGTATGCTACGTCGTGGGTCGACTAGTTATTATTATAATTTTGTTAGGTAAGGGTTTGACCAATTAAGGCGCTACATAGCAAAGAATGTTTTTTTTACATTCCTTTGGCGTGAGATTTATAATCCAGGTTGGAGTGGTTCGTGGTGCTTTATTTGTATTGGGGACTATTTAACAAAAAAAAAAAAAAAGAAAATCAATAAATAAACAAGATTACAAAGACAGTTTGTGTGGACAAACAAACTTAAAATCGTCCCCCGAAGTGGTCCACCTAGAAACAGATGGACAGATCTAGACATTGGTAGAGGATAGAACTAGGCTGTAAAATAATTTACTTAAAAAATAATAAAAAAAATGCATATCTATTTTACAGGATGTGACTCACAAAAAAACTTTAGAAATATTTATTAACAAAAAAACAAAAAAAACAAAAAATCCAAAAAGGTCAACTGGGTTTTGATGCCAGAACCTTCTGAGTGTTGGGCAGAAGTGAAAACCACTACACAACAGATCCACATATTTTAAGCGTACAATAAATTTGATATCTTTCCTTATACTTTTAGTTTGATACAAACTAGACATAGACCTTGCTAGATCTAGACCTAGTTTTAGATCTAAATCTAGATTCAGATTTAAGTCTAAGCCTAGATCTAGAAATAGATCTAAGTCACTAAGTCTAAAGTCTAGATCTAGAGTTAGCTCTAAATCTAAGTCAAATTGTCTAAGTCTAAGTCATTCTAAGTCTAAGTCTCTAAAATTCTAAATCTAAGTCTGTCTATATCTAACTCTAAGTCTAGAATCTAGAAGTCTAGATCTAGAGTTAGATCTAAGACTCTAAGTTTAAGTCTATTCTATATCTAAGTCTAGATTTATATCTAGAATATTGATATAGAATCTACTATATCTAGACTAGAACTCGAATGTAGATCTGGCCTCTATTTATTGTAATTTAGATTCAGATTGTTGTCAAGTGTATAGCCTAATGAGGATGTGTGAAAACTGCGCGGTAAAAAGTAGTTTTTTGTTGTTTTTTAAACTTACAATTGAAACGAAGGTTGTATCAAAATTCTTTTTTAAATATAATATTTGAATCAGTAAGTCTATTCAATGAGTTAGATATTTAATGGAAAATATATTTGATAATGATCCATTTACACTTTTACCATCGTGACCTTAGATGCAAATGTTTTGTACCAATGCGCGAATCTATGAATGAAATTGTTTTATTCATGAAAAAGCTTGTGAACTTTTTAATAAGATTTACTTCCCCAGAAGTTTTTCATTCAAAAGTGGTGTAATTTTTTGAAAAATTTGCTTGCGTATATAATTTTAAAAATTAGATGGTCCACTTTTTGAAAAAAAAAACGTAGCCGTTTCATCAGAACTTTGAATGATCTAAAATATCATGATGTCCGATTTTCATTTTCTTTTCTAGTTTCTGAGATCTAAACGGGACGGACGGACAGTCGGACGGACAGACGGACAGACAGGCCACACAAAACTAATACAGTCTTTTCCCCTTTCGGGGGCCGCTTATAAAAATTGCTCACAGATACTATATTTTATCTTTTCAGTCTGTGGTGATTCTAACAGAACTCCAGGACCTCTCAATGTCAACTGGTGGAGATTAGTTGTCCCGGGACTTTCTTGGGGAAAAATTATCGCCAGACCAGACATAATATAATACATAATATCTAGTTCTCTAAGTTCCTCATAAGCTCACTACAATGCTGTGTGTCCTCAATCTTGGGTTGACGACAAGTTAACATCTAAAAACCAGTACCAGTCTGTCAACTTGTGGAGGTTTCTCTACTTTGATTTGGGAAAGCTTTCATAGTAACAGTGTTCAGCCTGTATACAATGGCGTGGGACATATGACTGAGTGATGTAAACAAACAATTTTTGTGTTGATTAGCCTGCTTTGTGGTACATAACAACAGTTTCAGGAATCCAATCGCACCAATAAAAACATTTTATATTTCTTGGAACCTTTCGGCTTCTATAGGAAATAAGGAGAGATCCTTCCGAAAGAATCCCAGTAACTTCGTTCGTCTACAACACAGGACAATGGACACCCCAGTGATCCACAAGTTTGGACAGTTTATGAACAATTTTAACGTGAACTGTTGTGTAAACCGTAAAACTTATGTTAGTGTCTTATGTGTAGTTGGCAATGTAATCTCTTCAGTACTGAATAAACATAAAAAAAAACACTAAAAAAAACCCACAAAAAACTAAATGAAATTTTATCAAATGTGATCACTTTCCAATAGCATGTTGCAGCTAATGCAGTTGCATGGAAATTATTTTTTTTGTTAAAGCAAAATACTAGATTATGGTAGGGAAAACCCAAGATTGGGTACGACTGAGTGCATAATATATATATATATGTAAAGTTTAACAAAATAATAATAATAATTTTGTGAAAAATGTTTGTAAAATGTTTTACATGTTTCGGATTTTTCTTCAGCGTTGAAGATAGCTTACTTCCTAGTCCTAACCTCCCGCAGGACGACGGCGGATGAGAGCGGGCAGGATTTGAACCATTGACCATCGGTAAATCCGAACGACAGTCCAGCGCGCAAACCGCTAATGCGCTGTGATAACATTACATACATAAATACAAGAGTTAAAATGACAGAATAATCTAAAAAAGTTTAAAACAGGTAGGTCCTAATGTTTTTCTTGAAAGTGATGCAGCATGTTGTCTGTGAGATCAATGGAGAATAAGTTCCAAAGCTTTGGTCCATGCACTGAAAAAGCCCGCAGACCGTAGCTTTTGAGGGAGAAACGTGGCACCACTAGAAGCGTTGAGTCCATTGAGCGCAGGGATCTCTGAGTGAAATATTGAAAACTGAACTCATGCATGCGTCAGTGCGGTCGGTTGATGCAATGTATTGTATTTCTACATTAAGATAGACTTAGAGGCTATATGAAATCCTTAAAATATAAAATCAACAGTACTATCGTAATCTTAATATGTCCGAATAGAAAACTGTATTACATCATTTTCAATTAGTGACTAAAAGAGTTAAATTATACACATAAAGGTTAATTGTGACAAAAAAAGTTATTTCTACCGTATACATCAACAAATTAGACATTGACATCTTGTTTATGATTGTGTACAAATCAATTTCTGAGAGAACGTGTTTATCAATAGCCATCAACATGAGGAGAATAAAGGAAATAATTTAAGGTCTTACTGCTATTCAAAGTGGCCCCTCTGTCGGCGGCTTCGTCGGCCCATTCTGTGAGGGCAGACCGGACATTTGCACGAACGACAATATGGCCTGTGCGTCCTTGCCCAAGATGTTGCCTTCAGTTAAATAACCAAACATTAGAAGAAGTGCCCATAAGGTCAAACTTAAAAAAAAAGATCATTAAAAGAGATAGAAAACCCAGATTGTAACTAGCTTCCTCTGTCGTCATCAAACTGTAGCAAATCTGTAAGAGCAACATCCGCTTCTAAGAAAAAATTAAAACTGTATTCTACGCTTCTGATATTTTTACAACTCTTTCAACTCACTCTTGTCTGTCAGTCTGTGTGGTAAAAAGTTTGAATACGCTATACCATACAATCTCGAGCCAAGCTGAATTTTTGCATAATTATTTCTTTTATCTGACAACACAAGAATTAGGGAAAAATGGTACTCGACTGAAGTGGTGGTATCAGCTGAATTAGTCCCCTTTAAAGATCGTGGTCTGAGGCTTAGTGAGCACAAAGATGAACTAGAAACAATAGATAACTATACAATCTTCTATGTTCATAATCTATCCACTAGCAGGAGGGATTATTGTGATGGCTTGAGAAGCCTGAAAAGGCTTTAGCCCATAAGTTCAAATTCAGGTTGTTTACTTTTTTTTAAAAACAAATACACTTAAAAAATGATCCCTTTCCAACTGGTCCAGACAAGTGATAGGATCACAGGGTATTGAGAACGCCAAAAGCATGAAATTGCGCTAAACAAAAAACAATTGGTAACAATATTTTTTAATCTCCCAAATTTATTATTGTTAGTCTAGAGTCTAGATCTATTATAAATTTAATTTCACGACTGATCCAAACTAATTGATACACTTAATATTAAGCTTTGTGTTTTTTTTTAAAGTCTTTTTTGGTATTTTGCTTGTAAAAGTTGGACACTGAATGCCGAGACAGGAAGAAGACATCAAGTCTTAATAATGATATTAATAATTTCCGTTAGTAATAAAATAAGGCTTGTCTTTGAGTCCAAAGATTAATGAGGAATGAAGTATTGTCCGCGACACACAGCCCCAGCTGCGACCTACATCTAGCGCAGACGTAAAAGATTTTCCGGTTTAGATTTTCTTTGCTACGTCTACTAACGCTCTACAGTATATGGTGTAGTTAGAGCAAAAACACGTTTAAGAGAATTAATGTGAATTTACTAAGGACGGTATCAAGAGTTCTCATTCTGTGTTATTACACAACACGTACAACTGCCTACTAAAACAATATTGCTAACTATTATGTCCTCGACAGGACCGAATTAGTTGACTCAAATTTTGGATGCACACTTAAGAACAAATGAAATTAAGCTTATGTTATGGAAACATTGCTCAATTACTGCTTTAACTCTCAATACTGCAAGACATATCTCCTTTTCCTGTAAAGAACAAAACTATTTACACTGATCTATCAACTAATTGGCTAAATTTCGATGGAATCATGTTTTGTTGAGGACAAAGAATAATCGCATAAAGTTTTTACTTGATCATGGAGGTGCAGTGGCTGAGCGGTAAAGCGCTTGGCCTCCGAACCGGGGACGGGGGTTCAAATCCTGGTGAAGAATGGGATTTTCAATTTCGGGATCTTCGGGCGCCTCTGAGTCCACCCTGCTCTAATGGGTACCAGATATTAGTTGGAGAAAATTAAAGGCGGTTGGTCGATGTGCTGGCTACATTACACTCTCGTTGACCGTGGGCCACAGAAACAGATGACCTTTACATCATCTGCGCTATAGACCACAAGGTCTGAAACTTTTAACTTGATCCGAGTATTGTGAGAGAACTAATGTGTACATGATTTGTGCTAGACAGACAGACTGAATACGTTAATTTAGCTTTATAGAACACCCAAACTATTTTGGTTAATATATTTAACAGCAATTTTTATTTTCTTGAAGGGCCGCATACATTAAAAAATAGCTTCGCATGTGACCCGTGGGCCACGTTTGAAAGCGTTTAATTTATTATCTGGCTGTATGATAAGGTTCAGCATGTAATATGCAAGACCAGGCTGCATAAATAATGCATATCGATAACATCTGAATAGAAATGTATATCTCGAGGAGGAAGACTACATGTCCTTCAGCTAGGATACTGTTATACTATTAATTTGTTTAATTTCCGATGTTCATTTACAGTTTTAAAACAGGTAAGTGGTGAAAAAATTGACGATTACAATTTTTAAATATATATATATATTGTTTTACCTAGCATCTATTTTATCATTCCAATATACATATATATATATATTATATATATATATATATATATATATATATATATATATATATATATATATATATATATATATATATATATAATGTTAAATTTAACAATAATACACATAGTTGTAACTTGTAATACACACATTTATAATGCTTCAACTAATTTACCACCAAAGTTAACGTTGAGATATATGATAGGATCTAGCATTAAATATGAGTCATCAGAGGTACCAATATTCAGTTATTGACTTAACATTGAGTTATAAAATGATCTATAATAAACAGTGGCGTAGCTAGAGTGTATGATGCCTGGTGCGGTACCTCATCTTGATGCCCCTCCCCCCCAAAAAAAAATAAAAAAGGCTAACTAAATAATAACATTGCAAAACCTTACTTTTTTGTTCAAAATAATATGTATTCATTAATCAAATATTGTTAATTCAAAAAATCACTTTTATATAAACATACTACAAGTGAATTTTACGCGCTTTCTTGCTGGCAAAAGTATCAATAATTTTATTGAAATCAATTTTTTCCACCAGCTCGTGTTCAATGGACAAAATGGCCAAATTAGTGAGTCGCAAATTTGTCATCGTTGATCGCAAGTAATTCTTGATCAGTTTAAGTTTGGAAAAACTTCTCTCGCATGTAGCGACGCTTACCGCAATAGTAAAAAAAGTATGCGAATCATGATGACGATATTTGGGACTGAATCATCTAGCTGATATTTTTTTTATAAAATTTAAGAGCTCACGGGTCCTTAATTTGGAAGGTCGGAGGCTTCTGATAAAAGTGTGACAAACCGTTGAAGTATCTTTCGGTCCGGCAGAAATTCGTTTTTTATCAATGTCGCTAGGAGTGTTATCAAGATTGATTTCGACCTGAGGATTTAATAGCTGGGAAGGCGACAAAAAATTCATGTCTATCTGCTACATCATGAAGTTGCTCGAATCGGGTGATTATTTCTTGAACTATCCTGTCCAAGGTAGAATAAATTTCCCTTCGTAGCTCTTCTTTGTGTGTAAGTACAGAGTCGTCACTTTTCTCACCAGGCATCTTTTTGTTATGGCTTACACGTTTTTGAGGTTCTGTACTGATTCTCAGATCTGAGAACACGCTTTCGGCAAAGGTAATGCTGGCTTCAGCGATGTCCTCTCGATTACTACTTAAAAATGTCTCTAATGTTTTAAGTTTGAATGAGCAGTCTCGAATAGACAATCCTTGTTTTTGAAGGTAGACTTGCGCATCATTAATTTCAGTTAATACAGGAGCCCAAAATCCAAGATAGGTGAGAAAACAAAACAAAAAAAAAGCAACTAATAATCCACCTGCTTCAGATCTAGTCGATGAATGTTCATCTCTGCTATTTAATGTCTCCAGAGTTTCTATAATTTTAGAAAAGGTATCCCTAACCATTCTGACGGCTTCTCCTCTGGCGCTCCAGCGAGTCTAAACTAAACGTTTCAGGCTAGTTCCGTTTATTTTGATCAGGATATCCCAGTACGGTGTGTTGAAGTTGAGAAAAAGGCGTGTAAACGGTCCAGTGTACCAAAAAATGTTACCGAATTGACTTCAGCTTCAGCAGCTCTAATTCCTACTAAATTAAGAGAATGATTTGAGCAGGCAATAAATAGTGCTTTGGGATTGACTTCTAGAATACGTTATTGGACACCGTAGTTTTAACCTTTTATGACCGCAGCATTATCATTGCCTTGACCCCTGCAGTCCATTATGTCGAAGCCATCCGAACGCAGTTTCTCTATAATCATCTCAGCGATTCCAGCAGCATACTTGTCCCTTATGAAGTCAATAAAAGACTCACGAACCAGCACCCCGTCATTATCCATGACAACGTACCTTAAAATTTGGGAAGTTTGATCCAGCTTTGAGATGTCAGGTGTACTGTCAAAAATAATAGAGAAATATTTGGCTTGTTTTACTTGCTGTATGATTTGTTTTTTAGCGTGATCCCCCAATATTGTAATAAATTCATTTTGTATTTGTGGAGACATGTATGTATTCGGTCTGGAACAAAGCTTAGTTCGAAGCACATGCTCCCTCAAGAGTGTGCCGTACTTTGATAGTAATTTTACTAACTCCATGAAATTGCCTTTGTTTTTGCCCTTCCAACACTTCTTCAGCTCGCTCGCGATGCCCACGTAGTGCCAGATTTTGCTTTAGAGAAAACGAATGATGTCCAAGATTTTCTTCAGGTTTTCGTCTCTTGTATAATGAAATCTTGGGCCTTGTTGTCAATACTATTCCCTACTCTCAGGCAAACTTCAAGTTCCCTCCAAGCAAGCGATGACTAAATGTGAGCTCTGCTGGTCTCATGTTTTTCTATTTTCGGGGATAACCTCCACCACTCATTGAATCCATCTTTGGATTTAAATAAAGATTTGGTACTTGATCTTGTTCAGAAGAGTATGCAGGGGAAGCAAAATAAGGATTCTTTTTTTTGGCGAATAACACATCCACTTTCTAAGAACTTTCTCGCCGTTTGACATTTGCCGGAAAAACCAAACCTTTGAAAGCTTTCTAGCCTTTCCTTTTGCTGATTCTTGATATGTAACAGATTTTCACCCTCTAGACTCTTTGATCCATTCCGTCAGCCGTTTCAATCAGAGATTTCTCCGTCTGAGCTTAAAATGGTTTTGAGGCGTCAGCCAGACTAGTCAGTCTTAAGCACTGTTCATAATTTTGTTTACGTTACAGTATTACAATTAACTAGTTAGTTAAAAAAATCGTAGAAAACAAAGGTTAGCTTATTTAAAAATATTGACATTACAATAGAATTATGTCCAAAATTAAACTATAAAGAATCATAAGGAAATGAATAAACTAAGACAATTGTTTAGAGCTAGAGTTTAGAAATATATTTGTAAACTCTATATCTAGATTAAACCAATGGACTAAACAATGAAGTAAAAAAAGGTTGGCCTATCTTCTTCTTTATATTACAGAGCATTGATCAGTGTAGTAACAACATGTACCGTGTGTCCGAAATAAATCTAGTAAATTAGATTCAAACTGTTCTATAGCTTACACTGTATGGAAGAAATAGTCAAGGAGATGAAACAAAATAACGACTTGACTAGTTTATAATCGTTAGTTCATGTTTAAAATACAGTAGTTTATGTTTGTTCGTGTCCATACAATTTTACTGAAATGCTCAGGGAAATAGGAAATTAATACACTCTGGGGGAATTTTGGTGCCCCTCCACTTGGTGCCCTGTGCGGCACGCACCACCCGCACATTGGTAGCCACGCCACTGATAATGAATGATCTAGCATTGGGCTATATGACAGAATCTTATATTGAGTTAAATGAGTGACCCCAATGTATATAAAAAACTTATCATTGAGTTACACGAGTGACGTATTAGAATGACCCTATTATTGAGATTTATCAATCTATGAATGAGCTTTAATAATTAAAGTTTAACATTTTAGGCTTCAAATATTCTTTTGATTGGAAAGCAATAATTGCATCAAATGCCAAAAGGAAAATTAATGGTCAAAAACATTTCCATCAGTATCATTTTTACAATATCTCTATTCATCTTGTATCTTCGTGGAAGTTGGGTGGTTGGACGCGATTTTCTTGTTTCACTATCAAATTATTCATAGTTGTTAGCTTTTTTAAAATCCAAATATTTGTTTCATTACATTGTGTAAATTACCATTTTATGTTATTATTAAGAAATTTTAAAGCCAATATTAAAATACTACACTTTATAATACTCCAATGATATCAATAATGCCTGATATTAGGAAATTCCCGAACGAGATAATCCTTTAAAAACCGATGTTTGATCTAAATCTAGACCAAGTTCTCTAGCTAAATTTAAATTTCTTTTTTTTTTTACTTTGACAAATTATAACAGTCAAACTATGAAAATCGTTAGAGCCGTTTTAGAAATCTGTTGTCCAGGTTCCACCAACCTAAGTCCCATGAAGATCTGACGTGAATAGAGGTATTGAAAAAAAAATACAATCCAAGATAAGAGATGATATTCTGTTATTTATGGTCCCCCCCTTCCCCATAGTCTGCGAGTGTTCTCAGGCACAATAATAACAAATAACTCATAAAACAGTGCTCGCATGCGTACAATAAATGTATTGTTATCAACATATAGAGACTCTATAAAAAGGCTTATTGTTTTACATCTAACGCTGTGGACCAGGAGTGTGTCAGTGTTGTTTGTCATTACAGGATTAAGAGTGTGGTGCATGTGAATGGGTTGTCTTTGTTTGGGTGAAATAATCACGTGACTTCTATGTGCTAAATTCAAGACAACACCACCAATAGTTCAGATTTCTTTGTTTTTTTGTTTGTCTGTTTTTGAGACTAAAGGTTTTATAAATGCTTAGTGGTCCATGTTTCATTGCTAGGCCAACACGCTGGTTTGACCTTTAATATCAGATTTCGCATGCCAATTAATTATCTTTTTTTTAAATTCAAAGCTTATATCAACTCTGTCTGTCTGGTACAAAGTTTGTACAAGCTATTTCTTCCACACCCCGCCTTGGATTTAGCTGAAATTTCGAAGAATTATTTCTTTTACCTAAAACACAACAGTCAATAAAACATTAACTATTGGTAAAAAAGTATTTGGTTTGATATCTAAACAAAGGAAAGAAATTGTAATTGAGTGAGGTAATGGCATAAGCTGAACACAAACCTGAAAAATAGGACGAGACTATAGAAACAATAGATACCATACAATCTTTCATGTTCATAAACTCTCCACTAGCAGAGTGGTTACTGTTTCCACCTGAGAAGGCTTGAGTCATGAGTTTGAATTTATGTTGTTCCCCCTTTTTTAATATTTATAAATGCTTTTTAATTGTTAATCTAGATCTTTTACACATTTAATTACACACCTGATCCAAATTAATTGATACAAATACGCTTAATATAAGCTTTGTTGTTTTCTTGAAAATATTTTTTAAACAAGTTTTTTTTTGTTAGAATTTATATTATTTGTGGTTGTTCTGTTATTTTTATAAATAAGTTTTTCGATCTGTAACTAGATTAATAGTGTAAACTTTGATTATGATCATTATGTATCGCACTGTACAGTAATATATCACTCAATCTCTAGGTCTCTAAGACACAAATGCCGCTTCCCAATTACTTTACTTTTGGCCCTTGAATTCTAGAGTAATTAACGCTATTCAATAGGTAAACAATTCAAAGTTTGACTTTGACAGCGCATTATTTGATAATGGTTTGACACAAAGAAGATCATGAAGTATCAAAATGTTCTTTAGTTTAAGGAAAATAAGGATGACTAATTATATGTGTACCCCTCACCTATATTTGTTATTATAAGGTCAAAGAGGCCATGTGTTTTCATTTAATTGAAACAAATTGTGTGACACATTATTTCATTTCAAACACCAACATTTATTTCAAACAATCTCTATATTTTGTCATCAATAGACTCAGATTTCAATTATATATTAATATTAACTAAATTTTGAGATCCCCACGCATAGCCTCTCAAATGAAATCATAAAAATATTTCCAAATTATGCCTAAATACGAACACAAAAAAAAAATAATTTGAACACACTTATTCTACCAAAATTAGGTCACTGGATAGTGATTTCTACACTGACTTTTAGACTTATTTTATGTTTGAATGATTAGATGTGTGTTGAATGATTGTGTTTTTTTTTGTTTTGTTTATTCATTTAATACATTTCTAATACAGATGATCTCTTGTAGTATAGTACAGGCTAGGATGGCCATTCTTGCCTAAATACTGAATCCTCTTTATTCTCTCTATATAAATCTAGGTCTATCTAGTAGGTCTAGATCTAGGCATTTAACTTCATTCAATGTATCAAGCTCACTCCAAACATTTGCCCATTTATTCTCTATAAAAAACAACAAACAAACAAATATAATATAATATTGATGTCCAAAACTGGTTGTTTGGAATCAATTTTGTAACAATATCGTAATTTAATACAAACACCCTATTAAATTTTTTTTGTACGAAATCAAACAACTTGGCTAATGAATCAAATAAATAAATAATAAAAGTATGGCTTTTATGTAGCGCTACTTTCATGCTTTTAGCATGCTCATAACGCTATGGTCCAATCTCATTAGTGGACCAGTGGGGAAAGGGGCTATCTGGGAGAATGTTTTCCTTGCTACCTACACATGACTCTGCTTGAGTCGGGTGTTGAACCTCGAGCCCCCTTCATAGGCAGCCAAGGCAAGCCAAGTTCAAGCATACTTAGCCTCTCGACAAACGAATATTTGTCTTTTTTTTTATTGTTGACGAAAGGGGATAAATATAAAGGAATATCGTTAACATATAAAACAATTTTAGGCCATGTCGCGACCATAAATTCTCATACACTATTTATTCGTTTAGCCAGAAAGCCTAAAAGGGATGCTTGATAATAACCTCATAATAACTCCCGTTCCCTCCTTTAAATATCCGATGTGATATATTATCTTTGATTGTTCGTCGGTTTCTCAAGTCAATATGGAAATATTTGATAGGCTCTAGGTTACATTTTTTTTGGCCGTAACTAATTTCGAAAACAGTTATTCCTGGTGTAAACCCATGTTGTGAAATTCTTTTGAAAAAAGTAAACTTGCCCATATTCTAGAATTATACAATGAAAATGAAACATTAAGATCTAGTTCAATAGGCTATTATATTTACAGTGAGAATTTGTTAGTTTTTAGCTTTAGATACATTCTAGAATTATATTATAAATTACATATAGATTCCTTCTTATCCTATCTTATCTTATATAATACAGACGTTACTTCAAAAAAGAAGATGATTACGTCCTACGCGTCATGCATTTAGTCATGCATATTAACCAATGACTTAAATTCTGCCAAGTCACTGGTTTTCCTGGCTAGCTCAGGCAACCCATTCCATGCTCTAATAGCACTAGGGAAGAAGGAGTATTTGTACAAATTTGTCCTAGCATATGGGACGAGGAATGTGCCTTTATCTATGTGTCTTTCAGAGTATTTTATTAAATTTTGTTTTTGTATTTGAAGATTATGGTTCATTGTTTTACGTATAATTGCTACTTTACTTTTGAGTTTTCTGTCCTGAAGGCTTTCTAAATTTAGTGATTTTACTATAGGTGTTACTCTAGTCAAATGTGAATATTCATTTGTTATGAATCTCACTGCTCTATTTTGTGTCTGTTCCAGTTTCTTAATGTTTTCTTGAGTTGAGGGGTCCCAAACGGAGCATGCATATTCTATTATTGGCCTAACCAAGGTTAAATAACATTTTAGTTTTATGTTCTTATTTGATTTATAGAAATTTCTTTTAATAAATCCTAATGCTTTGTTTGATTTTTTTTTAATAGTTTCATCAATATGTGGATTCCATGACAGTTTTTTATTAATTATAACACCTAGGTATTTTGCGTTTTTAGTCTGTGTTACTGGTTTGCCATGAATAAGATAAGTGGAATTAATTTGTTTTAGTTTTTTTTGTTACTCTTAACAACTGATATTTTTCTGGGTGGAAAGACATGCTCCAATTTGATTCCCATTTCTGTAATTCATCTAATTCTCTTTGTAAAATATCTGTGTCTTGTGTTGTTTTTATTGTTCTATATATTATGCAATCGTCTGCAAATAATCTGATTTTGTTCCTGAAGTAATGCAATTTGGTAAATCATTTATGTAAATTAAAAACAGTAGTGGACCCAAGACTGTTCCTTGAGGTACACCTGAGTTTACTGTTATCGGTGTTGATTTAGAGCCATTTATTATTACAGTTTGTTATCATTAGAAGGTAGCAAAAAAATAATACTTCAGATAATAAAGACTTCATACATATTGTCACGGATGAATGAGTGAATAATCTTTCCTTTACTTATCTTATCTATACTATAAAGCAGAAAGTAAGGCGTATACATGGGTGTATGTCCCACATAGAAATCAAAACCGTTTGACCAATCTTGATAAAGCTTGGCATAAATGTTCCTTGGGTACTAACTGGAACCGTAACATATGTATAGTAGCTCTTAAGCAAACTTAAGACCTTCAAAAAAAAAAGTTGTCCAACTCTATGAAAATGTTACTATTTTATGGATCTAGGCCATGTTTACAGAGACAAGATCTAAAGGATCTATATCTAATTGTAAGAACTACTATTTGCACAAATAGTTTTTTAATTTGACACATGAAAATACAAAATATAGTCGATTGAATTTATTATTTAATAAAATTAACCTTCTAATTTGTGTTTCAAAAGCATTTTTACATTAATTCGTTCCTTATATCTGCGAATTTAGACGTCCTGCTGTACTTTATAATCCCCTTCAATTAACAAATCGGGTAAACCCGTTTTAATTGCACTTTATATCCCATTCATCTCGCGCTATTTTCAAGGTTGCAAGGTTGTCATGGCCAGGGGTGACAATGGGGATAAGCTCCCACTGTCTATAAAATACTCCTAAAGGCATGCGTCTCAGATAGCCTCTGACAACTAAGTCCAGCACCTGGCCTGCTCGTGTGGCTTAGATATTACGCCCGGCGAAACTGCTCTTACTAACAGGTGAAGGGGTGAAGGCGGATACCTGGCGCCACAAAACCAGGAGCTTCGGGTAGGTGGAGCTCGTCAGCCTAGTATGGCAATTCATCTAGGAGTGGGGTACTCTGACTTCAAACCCCCGCTGCCTTGCGGTTTTAAGGCTTCAGGAGACAACCTCGAGGATAAATCAGGAGTGAAGCCCCTTAGGCGTTGGGAGTATCAGCTACGAAATTCCCTCCGGCAGCTTCTGCAACTAAGTTGGTGCCAAATGTAACGCGATGCGTTCCTTTGGATCACATCAGCAAGGTCAAGAGAGGGATCATGAAGCATGGGCCACCCACGATCCCTTTATCTAAGGCCCAGGAATGCGCCCCAGAGGAAACTCTGGTGCTGCTGCAAAGCGGCTAAAACAACACGGGAGACAACAGTTACGGGTTATAAGTCCAACTTGATTGGCGTAATGTATGGACGCCACGGGTTGTCTCTGTCGGTGGGAGAGGTCTTCGCGCCTCACTGATCAGCTACCGCCCGCCTCAACCTGGGCAGCTCCCAGACAGTTAGGTGCTGATCCGCCACAGCCTGTCTGCCTGCTCTAATGGGTGCTTAGAGTTTAGTTTAAAACGACAAGTAGGCTGTAAACCTGCACCAAGCAACAAAAGAAGAAAAAAGAAAATTCCTATTATGCGACTGGCCACATGGAACGTCAGGACAATGTGTCCTGGTCTTACAGATGACCTACAGAAGGTTGACGATGCAAGGA
The DNA here is from genome assembly GCA_036873155.1 of Biomphalaria sudanica. Taxonomy (NCBI): domain Eukaryota; kingdom Metazoa; phylum Mollusca; class Gastropoda; family Planorbidae; genus Biomphalaria; species Biomphalaria sudanica. The sequence goes on along the minus strand of JAZGLO010004037.1, from coordinate 682,352 downwards.
AGACGGCAGTCCTAAACAACTAACTGAAAAGACTACGCATTGACATTGCAGCTCTCCAAGAAACCCGACTAGCCGAAGACGGCATGCTCCGCGAGGCTGATTACACTTTCTTTTGGAAAGGAAAAGCACAGGAACAGACGAGAATGCATGGTGTGTGCTTTGCAGTCAAGAACAGTCTACTTCCCACAATAGTCTCTCCAGTTGGTGGCTCGGAAAGGCTACTAAGCATAAGTATGATGACTACATCTGGAAAAGTCACTCTAATTAGTGCCTATGCCCCTACACTATGTTCACTCCAAGAGGACAAAGACAAGTTCTACGAAGACCTAAGGGAAGCCATTGAGACTATTCCTCAAAAAGAGCACATGGTTATTCTAGGTGACTTCAATGCAAAAGTAGGAGCTGACCACACTACCTGGCCAGACTGCCTCGGGCTTTTTGGAATCGGCAGGATGAATGAGAACGGACAAAGACTTCTTGAATTCTGCGCATACCATAAGCTCTGCATTACGAACACATACTTCAAGACAAAACCACAGCATTGTGTCTCATGGAGACATCCTAGGTCTGGACACTGGCACCAGCTGGATATGATACTGACACGGAAAAGGGACATTGGAAACATACTGCTCACACGTAGCTTTCAAAGAGCAGACTGTGATACTGATCACACTTTAGTGTCCTGCCGGACAAGACTGCTGCCTACTAAGATCGACTCATCACAGGGAAAAAGAAAAGCACGCCTAAATACTGCAAACACTAACAATGCTGATCTTAGCATCGAATTCACAAAGAAATTAGAAGAAGCTTTCAAAAACTTCTCTGTGACTGAGATAGAAAATACCTGGACGCTCATACGTGATACAATGTACCAAACATCATCACTGGTCTTTGGTAACAAAACAAAGAAAAATGAAGACTGGTTTGAAGCAAGTCTGCAAGAAATGGAAACTGCCACTAAAAGCAAGAGAGTAGCCATGCTAAACTACAAGAAGGAGCCCACCCCTAGCAAATTACAAGCTCTCAAATCTACTCGAAATGATGCCCAAAGAATAGCAAGACAGTGCGCAAACAAATACTGGCAGGACCTATGTGAAAACATCCAATCTTGTGCCGACTGTGGTAACATCAGAGGACTATACGAGGGCATGAAAAAAGCCTTTGGACCTTCCACCAGCAAGTGTGTCCCACTTAAGTCAAAAGATGGCTCAATCATCACTGATCGTGCACTGCAAATGGAACGATGGGTAGAACACTATGCAGAACTTTACCAGATTGAAAATGCCATCTCGACAACTGCTTTGTCTAACTTCCCACCACTTTCAGTTTTGAGCGAATTAGATGAAACACCTTCTGTAAAGGAACCGAGCACAGCCATTGACATGCTTGCACACGGGAAAGCACCAGGAGGAGATGGTATTCCTGCTGAAGTCATTCAGGCTGGAAAGCATGGCCTAATCAAGCCACTCCATGAACTGCTAAGTCTATGCTGGGAGCAAGCAATAGTCCCCCAAGAATTGAAGGATGCCAACATAGTTACGATTTACAAAAATAAGGGTGACCGCACGGATTGTAACAGCTATAGAGGCATTTCACTTCTTAGCATAGTTGGGAAGGCTTATGCCAGAGTAGTATTGAAGCGACTACAGATCTTGGCAGAACGAGTTTACCCAGAATCGCAGTGTGGCTTTAGGGCCGGTAGATCCACAACAGATATGATCTTCTCCCTGCGACAGCTACAGGAGAAAAGCAGAGAACAAAGGCAGCCCCTCTTTATAGCTTTTATTGACTTGACCAAGGCGTTTGACCTTGTCAGCAGAACCGGCTTGTTTGCCGTATTAGAGAGAATCGGCTGTCCAAACAAGCTACGAAACTAGTGTCAGCTTTTCATGAAAACATGCAGGGCACCGTACAGTTTGACAGCTCCGCCTCTAGGCCATTCTCCATCAAGAGCGGAGTAAAACAAGGATGTGTTCTGGCTCCAACACTTTTCGGCATCTTCTTTTCAGTTGTACTCACCAGTGCATTCAAATCCCTGGAAGATGGAATATATATCCACATTAGATCCGATGGAAAGCTATTTAATCTGGCACGCCTTAAAGCCAAAACGAAGAGACGGCGTATCTTGATTAGAGAACTGCTGTTCGCAGATGATGCCGCACTAATATCTCATTCACAAGAAGGATTGCAGAGGCTTGTGAGTGCACTGGCAGCTGCTTGTCAAGAGTTTGGCCTCACAATTAGCCTCTCCAAGACTGAAATCATGGCACAAGATGTTGTAGAAATACCAGTGATACACATTGGAAATCACACACTTACGGTGGTGCAGGAGTTCAGATACTTGGGAGCAACAATAGCCAGCGACCTAAACTTAGACACTGAGTTGACCAAAAGAATAGGGAAGGCTTCTGCAGCAATGGCAAAGCTCTCTAAGCGTGTGTGGGAAAATACCAAATTGACCACGGCAACAAAAATCCTTGTCTACAATGCCTGCATTCTGAGCACACTTCTTTATGGCAGTGAGAGCTGGGCAACTTACATGCGTCAAGAGCACAGATTAAATAGCTTCCACTTACGCTGCCTGCGACGCATACTGTGCATCTCCTGGAGGGATCGTGTCACCAACCAGGAAGTTTTGACACGGGCCAACATACACAGTATCTATGCTCTCCTTCAACAGAGAAGACTACGCTGGCTCGGTCATGTCACTCGCATGCCAGATGGAAGAATCCCTAAAGACATCCTGTACGCTGAGCTAGCAGAGGGAGCCAGACCCAAGGGCCGACCAAGACTAACTTACAGAGATGTCTGCAAGCGAGCCATGAGAGCCATGGGTATCAACCAAAGTATGTGGGAAGATATAGCCCAAGACCGGACAGCATGGAGACAGAGTGTACGTGCTGGTACGAACTTTGCTGAATGCAAAAGAAATGAAGCTGCATCGGTCAAGAGGAAGAAAAAGAAAGCTGCCCTGTCAGTGAGCCCTAGGACAGATGAATATAAATGCTCAAACTGTGGCAAACTCTGCCGATCCAGAATTGGCTTGATCAGTCACTCCAGATTCTGCCCCGTCTCAAGACGAAACCAAAGCCGGTGACTCATCTGGGCGCATCCCTTGTCTTACGAGACAGAAGGAGCCATATATATATGTATATATTTTCAATGTTATTGCTAAGTTCTCTCTATTCGCTGTCAACAAATCTTGTAAATCCGTTTCCATAGTATTTTACATTTTATATGAATGTAAAGTTGTAAACCCATTTTCGCAAAACTATTTTATTTTCGTTGCGAAAGAGAAAAACTTAAAAAGAACATTAGCTAAGTTTGACATAGATATAAATCCAATCCACTAGATAAGTAATACATAAACTGAGGCCAGCAGGCCGCGGGTAATGTCTGACTAGTAAATTATACATGTCAGTTGGAACGTATGTGAGAATGACGGGAAGGGTGTTAGTTGGAAGATAAAGATAAAGACCAATGTGTGAGATATGCTCTGAGAAATACTTAAGTGTTGTGTATGTGATGACCAAGTTATTGTGTTATTACATCTACAACTGAACTCGAGGGACACCTAGACGATAAGTAAGAAACTAAAGTACTTTCTAGTTAATTAAAATAGTAGAGATCTGTTGCATATACTTGAAAACTAATACAGCTTTGTGTCCGTATTGACGAAGCGATCTAGTGTTAAGGTATTTAGTTTTAGTGTTTTCTTACAAATGAACCTAGGAACACTTAAATTTAGTGAGAAACTAAGGTAATTTATATCAGTGGCGTCACTAGGATGGGTGTCACCAGGTGCGTCAGCTCAGAGTGTCACTTCCCGCACACCCCCCCCCCCTGTTTTTATTTTCGTTTGTTTGTTGAACTGTAATACTTATAGTTTATACTGACCTACGTTATTGGATTGTTGAACAACTTTAAAATGAGTGTCTAATAAATTTAAAAATTCAGTTGTTTATTACAATTTATCTACAGCTCACTGGGTTTGTGTAGTCATGTGAAACTCTGCACGCATCCTTAATCTTTAGAATCGAGGACATTGACATTAATCTTAAGCTCAATTTCGCATCAATGCAACCATAAGTAAATTACACTTTTTGTTCTGGATTTCAAACTTGAAAACTTATCATAATCCTTATCACAGTTAATGTCTTTAACGATTTTTTTTTAAATAAAATTTCCCGTTGTGAAAGTGTTTCGGCTCAAAAAAGTACTTGATTTTAATTTCAAAAATCCTTTTTCACATGATAATAAACATATACAGATGGTAACAAATGGTTGAAGGCTTTGTTAAATAGTTTAGAGATATTCTTTAAGGTTTTAGCAGCATATGAATCATGCACTGTTAACTTTCATATTTTGTTTTTCAAGAATAACCTTTACTGCCTTGGAATCTTTCTCAGTCATTGTATTTATGTTTGAATGTCGCCTTTTGGACAATCATCATATACGCCAATGCTTTGAAACTGACATCTACAATAGTTCGTCGAATGTTGAACTAAAGAATTTTTGGTTGGATTGCTCCAACTGTATCTGCTGTAATAATTGCTTGCAGTAGGAGTTGAAGCTCAGCGTTAAACAACGAACAATGCACATAAGAATGAACCTCTTTTTCTCTTCTTAATTAATGAGTCTGGCATCTTGTGATTGCTCGCCGGCCATTTTCTTCTTGTTTATAATTTTTTTAAATACTACATCAGTGCTTTTTGTTTAGAATAGCCTTTTTGTTTAGAACACTTTGCGCTAACGTGTTCTGCTTTTGTTAAAGAAAGGTTTAATTAGACACCACTTTGTTTACCGATAGCTCTAGTGTATCTTTAACCTTCTAGTATATATATCCCCCCCCTCTAAAAATAAAGTAAGGATAGGTAAAATAAAAGATCTTAAACTGCGCTTCAAGTGACTATATTTTCAGAACGAAAAAAGTATTTCAATTGTACCAAAAAGAAATGCTAAGAAAAAAGCATTTTATGAAAAAGAATGTTGAACACATTAAGTGATTAAGTGAAAGTTATACAGATGTATTAAAAAGCTTTTCTGTTGGTTCTGAATAATGTCCTGTACTCCTCCATGGTTCCAGACATTGAAGCTGCATTTTTATGTCCCTAAATTCCACGTATCAATTCAAGCTGGTGCCATTTTAAGATATTAAGTTGGTCTCATTAGCTTTTTTTTTCCTTCCTTTAAAATCTAATAACTTCTGAATCTGATTAGTGTGTGCTATGTTAGGTGTGCTATGTTAGGTGTGCTATGTCAGGTGTGCTATGTCAGGTGTGCTATGTCAGGTGTGCTATGTTAGGTGTGCTATGTTAGGTGTGCTATGTCAGGTGTGCTATGTCAGGTGTGCTATGTTAGTTGTGCTATGTCAGGTGTGCTATGTCAGTGTGCTATGTCAGGTATGCTATGTCAGGTGTGCTATGTCAGGTGTGCTATGTCAGGTGTGCTATGTTAGGTGTGCTATGTCAGGTGTGTTGCTAAACAAAATACAAAGGTGTTTACAGTCATTTTGACTTTAATATCTGTACGTTGTTTGCTATAATATTTATAAACTTTAACATGAAGATGTACATGCAGCTATGAGTTTTATCGACATAGCAATTCAAATCATCTCATGGAAAGTCTTTATTCAATAAAGACTCGATGTTAATATGGTCACAAAATGTCAAATATTCTGCTTTTATAGAAACAGTCCGTGTATAATAATATCATTTCCTTGTTTTTCTCTTCACATCCATCATAGAAACGACTTCCTTGCCCAATGGTATATGTAGCGCCCGGATGTCTCTTTGTTTTCCAAATGTTCCAATCCAGATGAATTATTCCTAGTCTTTTAATTCTCCAATTTCGGACTTTATTTCAATCACATATTGAATTAAGCTACAGAGTTCAATGTCATTGCTATATAACAAAATAATACATTTTGTATTGACATTATGAGACTCCCCCATTGGAAATTGGAACCATTCTTTTGACAACTGGCGAACTTTTCCTTTTGCTCTGGATAATGTCCTTCGTAAATCTTGTCAAATCTGCACACGCCAAGAAGCGAAATCCCCTAAAATATTCAAGTATATCATTCAACCGACACATTGTAACATCTCTGTCATCTTGGCTAGAGCTTCTTTTACAGAAAGATGAAATTACATCATCATCTGCAGAAATCTCAATGGCCACTTTACTTTACAATTCTACACAATTTACATTAATTACATGTGAGAGTTCAATAATATTTTATGCCTGAAGAATGTCGTCATTTGTTAAACAGCGACTATTGGCTGGTATCCTGATATTAAGGTGCTAGCTACAAATTCAATAGATTCAATTAATGTTTTAAAAAATCAAAGCAGTGTTCATATACATATATGCAACTGGTGTACATCTGCAAGCAAGGTTTTTAAATTTTTTTCTTGTGATATTAAGAATAATAGAACAATTTAAACATTTCGATAGAATTTCATTAAAAATGTAAAACTTGTGTCCGTTCATTTGGTTTGATTTTCAAAAAGTATTGCGAATTTTCGTTTTTACCTCTTCAATGGTATGCGTCTTGTTACTTGTATACCTTTACCCTTGAAGTTATTCCACAAATTAAAATAGCAGGATGATATGGGGCGCTTTTATCTTGCCCACCCTGTATATGGGATGAAGCTTTCGTCTGTTTTAGTGAAACTCTACCCCCCCTCTCTCTTCGATCCCTCCCAGCCTTATCTCAAAGATATGCTTTAACATGTGTTACAGGATCATAAAAACAAAGAAATGATGTAGCGCCCTTAGAGCAGAAGAGATAACAGATTAAAATATAATCTTTTTTTTTATATCAATAGGACACGTTTATCTCGCTGTGTGTGTGTGCGCAGTTAGTGTGCGCAGTTTGGGAAATGTTTACACCAGTGCATTTTAAAATTGTTTAAGCAAGTATCACTCTGTGCGGGGGCCTTTTGGCTGAGTGGTTAAGCACTTGGCTTCTGAATCTGGATCCCTGGGTTCGAATCACGGTGAAGACTGGGGTGTTGAATTTCGGGACTTTTAGGGCGCCCCTGAGTCCACCCAACTCTAATGGGTACCTGACTCTAGTTGGGAAAGTAAAGGCGGTTGGTCGTTGTACTGGCCACATGACACCTTGCTCGTTAACCGTTGGTCAAAGAAACAGATGACCTTAACATCATCTGCCCTCCAGATCGAAAGGTCTGTGCTTTACTTTTTTTTTACTATTCTCTCTGTGTATTCATTAACAAATGCTTGTGACATATGACTGATGTCAGAACAAAACCCGTGGGGAACAACTCTCGCAACCAGACAACAAAAGAAGCGAATGAGAGCTGAACTAAACAAAGTAACCCATTCAGATTTTGCGACAGGTGACGTAAAGGTCTTCTAGTTCAATGGACGACGGTCAACGAAGAAATCATTTGGCCAGCACAATGACCCATCTCATTTACTTTATCCTACTTTGGTCAAGTACCCATTAGAGTAAAGTAAACTCAGGGGCTTCCTACAAAAATTCGGAAGTTAAAAATGTCAGTTTTCAAAAAGCTTCGAAACCGCGATCCCTCGGTTTTGTAGCAAAGTGCTTTAGCATTTGACTAAAACGTCCCCCGAAAAAAAAAGAAAAAAAATTTACATAACAGGCACTAAACTCTACCCCCACAACCTCCCATAGGGTAAGAGAAACACAATCTAACATGATTTGGATCTGTTTCGAAGAAACAAAGGCTGCAGGATGGACATAGACCCAACTGAAGAGATTTGCCCTCAGCCCGGTGTGGAAGTACTTTTGCGGCCCTATGCTCCACTGAAAAGAATTACATCAAATCAAGTAAGTCATCACTTGATTATTGTCACAGTCTCAGTTGACATTGACTGATTCAATGTTCACCTCATGTTAAGAGGTTAATAGACACGCGGAATTCCTGATGTAGAAAACAGGAAGTAGAATGAATAAAGTTGACTTTTGGTTCAGTCAAGTCAGTCAAGTGATATCCTTTGGACCGGGCAGTCAAGTGGTATTTTTGGTCCTGGACGGACAGTAGCGACTTAGAAAGTCGAGTAGTAATTTCAGTTAGGTAGTAACTTTTGGGAAGTTGATGCCAGTGGTCTTTTTGAGACATGTAATTCTGTATTATTCTGTACCGTGCTTCCCTACATCTTAGGAGGGAGAGGGCAGTACTCACGGCCTACGAGCGCTACAAAAGGGGCGACTCTAGGCTACCCACCTCTATATTAGTGCGACAGTGGAGAGAGAGGAACCGCTACAAAATGCGATCGTTCCTCCACATAGCGGTCAATTTGTCTAAAACAGCTGGGCTCTCCACTGATAGAATACCTATTAGGATAATTAGTACGTGCCCTCCGTGGAGGAGATTGCCGGCCCCACAAATAAACCTGTCCCTGTTAGGGCAAGAGGGAGCCACCAAGTGGCGATTAACACCTGCCATTCTACAAAACTTGGCATTCATAACCATAAAATTCTACCCATCAGATGCCATTTTCTGCTATACCGATTAGTCGGTAATGAGGGACCCCAACAGATCGGGGTATGGGGCCCTTATAGTCTACCCCGACCCCGACTGAACCAGATAGGCTCTCTGGTCCATGGACACCGAACTCACAGGGATAACTCAGGCGTTCGTGGCCATTAGGGCTCGAATGCTCCAACGCGAGACTAGCGCCACTACGGTGGTGCTGGTCACCGACTCTCGCTCCAGTCTCCTAGTTATGGGTGGCGGCGGGGGAGGGTCGCCCGTAATAGAAGAGGCAGTCGGCGCCGCAGATAACATCCGCCGGGCTATTGGAGCTGTCGTTTTCTTGCAGTGGGCGCCTTCACATTGCGGCGTGAGGGGCAATGAAACGGCAGACGCCCTCGCAAGGGACGGTGCAATGGCAGCCACACACCTCGAAGCACCAAGCACGTACTTACAAGCAACGGCACAAATCCGAGCACTCATTCATGAGAAGTGGTTAAAGTCCTTGGAGGAATTCGACAGAGCACGTGGTGTCTGGCAGCGCATGCGTCACCCAGATCGCGACGATCCATGGTGACGACTGATGAGGTCAGAGCAGTCAATTATTGCGCAGTGCAGAACGGAACACTGTCCTATTGGGGCATATTTTGCCCGGTTTCGCACGGACTTTGACTCCCGATGCCGTCACTGTGGAGAGAGCGCCGAAATAGTGACGCATGTCTTGTACGAGTGTCCCCAGCTCCGCGAGCTAAGGGGGGACCTGTCTGTGCAGTCACTCGACTTGTATGATAGCTATGAGGCACTACGCCGGACGGCTAAGTTTCTTGCCATAGCACTACGGGAGGACTAGTCCTTCCTGCTCTGATTTTTCAATAGGAGTTTATCTCAGGTACCGTGTTACCCGCTGAGATGCGGACGTATTTGTAATCTACTCTGTAGAGGTTAATGTATTGGATATATTTGATGCCGCTGTTATGCGGATAAGATCGTTACTTGACTTGTGTAACTAACAAGGAGTGCAGTATTATTATTATTGTTATCAAATAAACTTTATATTTTGTCTGCTGAACTTGTAGTATCTATGTTTGTCACGTGTCAAGAGTACTCCAGGAAGCACGAACCCAGCATCTACGCATTCGCGACACAGTGGTAGTGACCAGTCCCTCATGTGTGTAATAGTAATACACGTCACACTATATCAACGCCACGTCTCAAAACGCGCAGTCAACTAAAGAACCCCCCCCCCCTCCGTCAATAAATGGAACATTTTTGACCGTGTCCTTGAAAAGAAAGAAGTGACGTCACAAGAATGAAGCCTGTAGAAGTTATCATGAATTAATTAAACTATAATTATGTGATGTACATTTTTTATTTAACTTGTTTAGTAAAAGGGTTTACGTGTTTTGAATTTTCCTTCAAAGTTGAAGATAATCTACAACCTAGTACAAACTTGAAGAAGGACGACGGGGGATGACATGGGGGGGGGGCAGGTGGGGTATAAACCCAGGTCTATTGAGATAACGTAATGACAGTCCAGCGAGCATACCGCACGAACAAGCAGAAATGTGCATACGATTGCAGTTTTCTGAATATATGTCAAATATGTTTCTATAGAATGCCCAAAAGCTCCAGGCAACGTGAGAAACGATTTCTTCATTGCCTACTTTGCCTAGGTAATGCATTGAATGCCTAGGTATTTTATAGAACGACTAAAACTGCTTTGGGCAATGTATGAAATGTTGATTTCAAATATTTAATAAATAATATATATTTCTCGAAATAGTTTTCTTTTTTTTCACGTCATCTAAATAATTAAACCATGTTCTTTGAATTGTGGGATTTGTTAAGAGCTGTTTTAAAGAGTATTTGAATTACTTTGATTTCTTTAGCGGTTACATTTTGACAGTTTAACCCTCTCAATGTCTCGGCATCTTTCAATATTTCATTTTAGTCTAGTTAGAAATATAGACATGGGTTTACAAAGATATCTTTATTCTTAAGAAATGCTCTTGTTTTTTTTTTCCTTTCTTAAACTCATTTATATTTAATGTACAAATCATAGGGGGCCTTAGCAGAGCGCGGGGCCCTGAGCCCTATCTGTACCGTAACACATCACGTTAACGGGATTGTCCGTTTTTACTACTAAATATAATACCTTACGTAGGTACTGTACTATTTGCCTTTCACTTTCACGCATACAGTATTGTAATTATTCTGAGTAATTTTTTCGAGTAATAGGGCTAAATTTTTTTTTTTTTATTGTTTCATAACACTTTTTTTTCTAAGCTTTGCAAGACTAATTTTAGTTCTGTAACAAACAAAGTCTCGTGCAGACGTATTGAACCTCATTCACTAATCGTAAACAAACAACATTTAGCCATGTGATTCTCTATCTCTTCTCTACAAATTACGATATAATTTTTAATACACAATGGCTATCACGTGACAGTTTGTTTTCATTGTTTTATCAATATTATCACGTGACTATATATATATATATATATATATATAAACTAGCTGATACCCGTGCTACAATACGGTTAAAACAGATGGTATATATATACATATATATATATATTTTTTTATTTTTTTTTGCACGGAACACTCTAAAAGCCATCATTAATACGGCCAGCATTACAACGATCTCCCCCGCAATACTCATTTCTAGCCCTCAAATTCATGTCTTTTTTGTTTGTCTCTTTCATCCTACAAACTAAAGGCCTGCAATCCTCCTATGCACTGACACTTCTTAGGCCCATAGTCGACAATGGTCAATTGAAACTTTGCACAATGCTTCTGTATAGTTTGAAGAACAAGTTGTTGTTTTTTTTGTAACATTTGTACGTTTCGGGTGTTCAGTCAGAGGAAGATAATCTACTTCCTAGTCCGAACGTACGCAGGACAACAGGAGATGGTAGTAGGCAGGTATGACTTCGCACACCGAACAGGCCAATAGCTATGAGGCCTAAGCAGGGCTGGTTTTGCAAAGCCCTGGACCATGCCCCCCCCCATTTCGACAATGTCATCATGGCTTCACACAACATAAAGCAACGCTATGGCACCCATGTAATAATGCAGTGGATACCGTCACATAGGTGTGACTAGCAACACTACTGCAGACTCCTAGGCCCACCAGGGAGGGTAAATTTCAACCATCGAACAGGCTGTAAGTTTTCATCATGCTATAACTATAAAAAAACAGAAATGGAAAAGTGGTTTGAGTCTTGGGACAAGTCCCAAAAAGCCCGTGGAGTCTGGGAGCGCACGAGGCGCCCTGACCACACTTCCCAGTGGTGGAGGCTGTCCAGGCCTGAGAAGGCTATTATAGCACAGTGCAGGACACGCCACTGTCCTGTTGGCTCATATTTCTCACGGCTATGGCCAAATTTCGATTCACGGTGCCCTCACAGCGGGGAAGAAGAGGAAACCGTGCATCATATTTTGTTTGACTGCCCCAAACTTGTGATCTCCGTCTCGACAGGTGGGTTTGGGGTTCAAATAATATCCCCCCACCCCGCAGAGGGGGGGGGTCATAGTTTAGTGACTGATCTTTTGCTTTAATGTTGTTTATTTTAGGTCAAATTTTAATACTAAACCATCACTTCCCTTAGCACAGCCAAGGGGGTTTTGAGTTTAAAACCCCCCACCAAGGGGTTTTGAGTTTGAAGACCCCTACCAGGGGTTTTGAGTTTAATCACCCTACCAGGGGGTTTTGATTTTGAAACCCCCTAACATGGGTTTTGAGTTTAAAACACCCTACCTAGGAATTTTAAAGTTTAAAACCCCTACCAAGGGGTTTTGCATTTAAATCCCCCTCTTCTATAAAAGAAAAATAAATGCAAACGACAATCCCCAAATTCCAAGAGCACATCTAAGGAAGATTTTTGATTTTAAACCCCTCTCCAAAATTTACGATAAACCCCTCTTCGATATAAAAAAGGAAAATCAAACGCTCAAAATGCTATGAGCTTAGCCAAAGGGGTTTTTAGTTTAAACCCTCCGCCAGCGGGGTTTGAAGCTTAAAAAATAAATCTTGAAAATAAAAAAAAAACAACAAATTTCGCAATCAAAATGCTTTGGGCGTAACCAAGCCCATTGGGTGTTTTGAGTTTAAATTTCCATTCAGAGGGGTTTGATGCTAAAAAATAACTCTTCAATATAAAATAAAAGCTAATTACACACTAAAATCTTTGAGCGTAGCCAAGCCAGTGGGGGGTTTTGAGTTTCAACCATTCTCTCCTCCAGATGGCTTTTTTTAAAAGTTTAAAACCCCTCAAGATAGTTTTGAGTTTAAAATCCCCCTACAGAGAGTTTTAAGGTTGAAAGCCTCTCTCTTCAATGTTATTTCTAAAGCAAACCCCAGTCAAGAAATTCTATGACCGTAGCTAAATGTGGTTTTAAATATAAAAAAAAACAACAACTCCAGATATATTTTAGTTTAAAACCCCCCAACAGATAATTTTGACGATAAAACTTTTCGATATAACATCTAAAGCAAAACAGTCACCTAACTCCAAGTTCAATAAACGTCTTCCAAAAGAATGAAGGGTCAGAATGTAATAGAGATTAATTATGTACACACACACATCCATCCATACAAACATATATATATATACTAGACATATGTTACCCGCGACCCGCGGGTCTTTATTTGCGCATTACTGTCGATATAGTCACAATTAAAGTAAGTAAGTAAGTAAAGCGAATGTGTCAATATAAAAATAGTGTGAATGAAGCTATCAAATAAAAATAGCTAATAGGCTTTAATCCATTTTTTCAAATTAAAACATTTGCTTGTAGGCCTACATATATTTGATTAAAATTTGAGATGAATAGACTTAATTTTGTATGTCCATGTGTTAAAGTATAAAGTAGATCTTGAGGTAGACATAGATCTAAATCTACACTAATCTAGAGTTAAAAATTGGCTTTTATAGAGTTCATTCTGTGTTGCGCATGCGTGACCTTTTTTCATGAATGAATATAGGCCTATCTCAACACGGCTACGCAACTTTAGCGAACAGCGAACGAATGTATTAAAAATGCTTTAGAAAAACAAATTTGAATGTTAATTTGATTAAAATATCAAAATGAATGAACAATAATTAGTATGTTTATGTGTTAAAGCACAAAACTATCTTTGCGAAAAGAAGTTTTATCATCTTAGAGTTCAATAAGAGTTTTTAGACCTAGACCTAGGAATAGACTCAGTAGAGAGATGTGTTAATGTGTAACCAATTGGTAATGTCTAATGAAAGAATGTTCGCCAGGAAATCTGTAGTCACAGATATCAGGAACTAATTTATGTAAAAAATGCTTTTGAAACACAAAATTGAAGGTTAATTTTATTACATAATGAAATCAATGGATCTTCTTTTTGTATTTTCATGTGTCAAAGTAAAAAGCTATGTGCGCAAAGTGCATTTCTTAAAATTAGATTTAGGTCTAAATCCTTTCGATCTTTTTCTCATGTCAACATTGTTAACCATGGCCTAGATCCATAAAATACTATAGCTGTAATAGAGTCGGACAACTTTATTTTTTTTGAGGGTCTTAAGTTTGTTTTAGGGCTACAATACATACACTACGGTCTAAGTTAGTACCCAAGGAACATTCCTGCCTAGTTTTATCAAGTTTTGTCAAGCGGTTTTGATGTCTGTAAGTAACATACATACATACATACATACATACAAACATACACCTCACATTCTACTTTATAATATATATATATATTTCTCGTGGGGGGGGGGGAGAAAAAAATCCCCCCAAACCCCCCCCCCCCCTCGAAAAAAAAGTCCTGGCTACGCTCATGGTGACATGTATGTATGACACGTAAGATAACAGGGTTTCTGTCCAGGGCTTTTGCAAGAGAGGATTTGAGCCTCTCAAGCCCTCACTCAAATGGAGTTTGATGATGTTGATGATGAAGTAGGGCCGGATTTGAGGGATTTCTAAAACATGCATATTGAATATTGTGTATTAATATTGCGCGAGCTTTCAGATATAATTATTTTATTAAAGCTTTCGAAAAAGTGTAGGGGCCTCCACATACTTAAATCCGGCCCTATGCATAAGAACATGACTAAAATCAGAATATCTTTAATCTGATTTTCTTAATCTGCTTAGCGCATAAGCAAACTTACTATATATTTTCTAAAAAAAAAAAAACGGAATAAATGGGGGTGAGTTAGTAATTTAACGAAACGGCACAAAATTTATTTTTTTGATTTGCCATCTATAAGATACAGATGTTGGGAAGATACCTGCTCAGAAACCCATAAACCAAATTATTGATGCACATTTTATGTTATTAATATGTAAATGCAAATATTTTAGTAAAGAACACGACCCATCACCAACGCTGAGCAATATACGCTCAATGTTGAAAATGTGCCCCGGATTATGTCCCGGATTATACAAGTCTGAACTTTTGACAAATGTATTACTTGAAACGCATACAATTTCTTTTTTTGCATTTATGTTCAATGAAAAGTAATTTCCATTTTCGACACATGTTACAAGAGTTATTCATTTTGTTGATATACTGCCCAGACAAAGATTTCCTGGTCGATAGAGCAAATTATAATAATAACATGCAGTGAATCCAGGATCAATTACTTCTTTAAAAACCCTAACTCTAACCCTTAGCAAAACTAAATAAATTGAATTTCAATGTTATAATTAAGGAAGCCCTATTTGTCTACTTCATAATGAAGTTTACATCCCTTTAGTAATGAAGCTACAGATACATATGAAATGTATCAGGCACGGTAGATGATGTAATAACTTGCGAATGTTAACAGAAAATATGTATACTTAAGGAACTTGGAAAACGGCTCATTGCGCCCAGGACTGTAGCCAATTAGGTCCCATTGAAACAATCGCTTATTCTTTTAAATGGACATACAGGTATTGACTGTCATATGTCAAGCATTGACTGTCATATATCAGGTCTACGTGTCATAAGACACGAATTAATGTCATATATCAAGTGTTGAGTTCCACATGTCAAGTATTAAGCGTCATATGTCAAGTATCGATAGTCATATCAAATATGGAATGTCGTATGTCAAGTATTGAGTGCCATATGTCAAGTATTCATAGTAAAGGTGGTACATATATTGGAATGTCTTTTGGCAAATGTACTTAGATGGCTTGATTTTCTCTACTCCACCGTACGGTTTAGGCGTGTTTTGGGGGAATGTATACCATCACATTCTTAAACCTTGCTTAATAGGTTTCTTGCTATGTATATATATATATATATATATATATTAGCCTCCCATTGGACGGCAGGGGATTGGGGTAACCAAGGTTTAATCCTAGGAGAAAAATGAATAATCGACCAGGCAGCCATCCGTTTTAATGCAGACATATTACTATATATAGAATATAGTTTGGCTTGTAATTAGAGTAATGCGACCTTTATTTTTGAGCGCATTGTAAAAGACAGGTGTACGATCAGGCCCGTTATCTTAATACCTTTTTTTTATTTGCATTGCGGAATAATACAAAGAAAGAAATGGCTTCTGTTACTAGTCATCAACCTATGTCAACATGATATGTGACTGATACGCGGCCGTATGCGTTTTCTGACACGTGCTCTAGCCATGTTCACTTTGTGAGTCATGTAATGAGAAATGCTGCATGGAGGAGATCGAACCGTTGGTAGATCCCTTTTTAGCGGCCCCCGAAAGGGGAAAAGACGCTATTAGTTTTGTGTGGGATGTCTTCCGTCCGTCTGTCCGTCCGTCCCTCCTGTTTAGATCTCGTAAACTAAAAAAGATAGTGAAAATCCGACATCACAATATTTTAGACCATTCAAAGTTCTGATGCAACGGCTACTTTTTTCTGTTCTGAAAGTGAAAAATCTCATTTTTTAAATCACTTATGCAAGCAGTTGTAGTTTAAAAAAAATGTTAAGTTATGTAAGTTCTGTTATACTAAGTACTATATTTACAAACACAAAAATGTTTAGTATTTTTTTAAAGAGAAATAATCTATTTAGTAGGCGTATAAGTCAGACATAACTTAAAACAACAATTAATAAGTAGCTTTTCATATTATCACATGAACTACAGTTACCAACACCTAACCAAAGAATTTTTTATTTTTTTTTACGGAAATGTTTTATTTTTAAGGAATAAGAGATTAACCCCTTACAAAACAATTAAATCAATTAGATATTCATTATAAGACATCAGTTAGGCCAGGTTCACATCTAACTTCACATTAACTTTCACCTATCCTTTGATCTGCTGAACCGCTGGGGCACCACATAAGATCTGTTAACCTTTTTTCTCCATTATTTTCTGTCATTTGTCTTTGATAGAATTTCATTCTGATAATATTGAAACCTGCCTTTTTACCTGCCTGGGTAGACCTTTTCGGGGGCCAATTTTCAGTTTGTGTTTCCACACAAACTGTCTTTGTAACCTTTTTATCTCAAGGGTTAAGTTTGGAGACCTAACGAGTACAAGATAGTGTAAACAACAACAAAGCTTGCTTTGAATGACATGGCATCCATTATTAGGATTCCATCTGGTAATTAATCTATATCACCAATTGATTGACCGACTTACCTATCACTAATTGATGGACTGACTAACCTATCACCAATTGATTGACTGAGTCACCTATCACCAATTGATTGACTGAATAACCTATTACTAATTGATTAACTTACTCACATATCTCTAATTTGTTGACTTACTGACCTAACACTTATTAAATTTACTAAATCACCTATCAATAATTGATTGACTGACTCACCTATCACCATTTCTTCCACTAGCTGTTAGCCGTTGACGAAAGACCTAAGTGCCCAGGTTTTGTAGCCAAGCGCTTAACCACTCATGTATATTTCTAACCAAAAGCTATATTCAAGTCTGTTTAAAAAGAAGTCTGTTCAGGTTGAAATCAAGTTAAACATGAAGAATTAAATACATCGGTTTGGTTTTAATGAGTTGTATGGGGCTACAAACCAACGACTGAATATTAAGACATATTTAATGTTAAAACAAAACAGGTTCGCCTTTGGAAGATACAAATTAACTGTTAGGCCAGGACATTGCAAAACTGCAACATTTCACCTTATCGGATTTTCAATAATTTGTTTAATTTTTGAGATTTAAGCGTGACGAAAGACTGAGGCTTGGTTGGACGGACGATCAAATAGACAGCTAACACAAAACTATCCCTTTCGGGTACAGCTAAAAATAGAATCAAATTCACATTGCTTTTAGAGCACATCCTGTTCTGCACAGTAACTTAATCTAGATTAGTAACATGAGTTTTGCAGGGGACAGTACTGTTGTATACTAGCTGTTCACCTGCGGCCGTGTTATTTACAGATTTTTGTATTTAGTTTATCAGTTTGTCACGTTTTTTTTAATCCCAAAAAGAAGGGAGATAAATTATAAAAATGTGACTACCCTTTCCTTATTTCGATCACAACACACGAAACAGCGCCCTTGGGAAACAAGCCATTTGACGTGCTATGGTCACTGAACGAAGACCGTTACAGGTTTCCTGCTTACTTTGTTAGAGCACCTGCTTGCATTGGCTTGTATAGGACTCTACTAGCGTAAAATGAAAAGAATACAGAAAAAAAAACACAAACATATAATACGGAAACAAAAATACAATCAACAGAGAAAACGAAAATCAAAGATACATCGAAATGAGATTAAATGAGATTAAATGAGATTAAATGAGATTAAATGAGATTAAATGAGATTAAATGAGATTAAATGAGATTAAATGAGATTAAAAAAACAAAGTCCATGAATAAGAACTTCCAAGTCAAATATATATCTTCTATAGTCTAGACTATCAAGTAGAAAGTAAGGCGTATGTATGCTCCTTATAGAAATCAAAACCTTTTGACCAATCTGTATGAAACTTGGCATAAATGTTCTTTGGGTACTAACTGAAACAGTGACATGTGTATAGTAGCCCTAAAACAAACTTAAGACCCTCAAAAAAAATGCCCAACTCTATGAAAGTCTAGGTCACATATACAGTGTTTGTTTTTTATTTTGTAAAAATAATAGGTGCCGGTACTCAGTGATAGATTCTCTAATTTTGATCAACTAATCAATTAATAATGAACGTTAAAATACAAGAAAAGTCATAAGTTTTCCCCACATTGAAATAGGTGCCGGTACACTGTACCAGTGTGTACCGTCACAAAAAGCACTGTATATAAGTATGGATGGTGTGAAACATTTTTCAACTAACGATATTCTTCTGAGACGCTGAAAATGGAAAGACCACACCTTTAGCAAACCTTGCATCCAACATTTCAAGGCAAGACCTCACCTGGACCGCCCCCCCCCCCCCAAGGGAATAGGAAAAACCCAGGAATACATGGCGCCGTGACCTTAAAGCAGACGCCAAGCAGATCGAAACGACGGCTCAGGTGGAGAAACTTGCCTAGTACCGAGACGCCTGGGGGAAACTGTATGTATATATATAGATATATATATCACTGGCGGATTCAGAGCTTTGTAGTTGGGAGGGGGGCGATTTTTTACCAAACCCAAAACCCTAACGCCCAGTAAACCCTAACGCTACGCATAAACGCGCGTACAGCATGTATGTTTATATATATGTATATATTTATATGTATTTATATGTATTATATTTATATATATATATATATATATGAGAAACACTGCTTTTTTTATTTACATATATGACAATTTTAAAAAGCGGTGTTTCTCAACGTTCTGCGAAAAAAATAACAAACAAAAATAGTCATGTTGAGGCTTTTGTCTTGACAGCAATGGAGTCTGAGGGCGAAGCCCCAACGCCAAAAGTTTTTTCTTGTATTCTTCACAGCAGAAACGCACTCTTCTTATGTCTTCATTTTTTTTTCATCCTTTAAGAAAAATATTCTAAAATGAATTAACAGGCCATTACTACATTTTAAATACAACCGATTTGTTCCTTAAAAAAGATAAGATAACCTACATATTTAAATTAAGGCATAATAATATATGTTTATATAAGTTTATGGTGAGGGGGGGGGGGCGGGATTGATGCCATTGCCATCTCCCCACCCCAGCAAATCAGCCAACATACTAGAGGAGGGAGCGAAATAATCAAAAAATTGGATGAAATATAAATAATTAGTATATATTATTAACATAACTAATAAATTCATATACGAATTGTGTCATTTCTTTACTAAAATTCGTCCCTACCGCCCCGCCTTGATCCGCCAGTGATATCAATGTATTTATATGTATATACAGGGCCGCCGCGAGGGTTGTGGCCGCCTGCGTGAGAAATTAAAAATGCCGCCCCCCCTTTTTTTTTTCTCTAAAAAACAATTCCATGAAGACTGAGCTGGACGCTGTTCCAAAAGTGGCCTTTGATTTAAATCCATTTTTCGTAGACCGTTCCATTTTTTCCTTACACATTTGCACCGCTGTTGTATCCCTGAAGTACAACCATGAGCCATGCACTAGGAACAATTTTGACTATACGTGCCTACAGAAATCTGAATTATTGGTTCTTTGTGATAAATGTGATAAACATTAAAAACTGATCTAGTTCTGGCTGCTCGTTTATTCTCCAGTATTTGCGTCAATTATAATTGATGAGCTGCGTCGGCTATATTACAATGAACAGCGGAAATAATCATGATCTATATACAATTTATCGAAAACTTTGACTGGTCAATAGTATTACATAGTCTGGACGTGGATATGTTCACGCGTTTTTATTGTAAGTTAAAGTATAAGAATAAATAAAAGCTTGAAATACAAAAGCCATCAGAACTTTTTCAACGTTCATAAACTTTCAAAATAATTATCGCGATTGTATTTTGGAGAGATGTGCATTGTATCCACAATCATATATGACATGCACAGATTCAGAGTTGTCTACAAATGTATCCAACAAATGAAGCAACTCAACGCTGAATATTTTCATGAGTCTAATACAAAGTAAATAATCCAAAGTACAAGTCAGTTAAACAATGACTTGAAATAAAAACATAGTAAGACAGTGTTTCTCACATTCCAGAGTGGCGACTCCCTAGATAACAACATTTTCGTTCGAGCCCCTTTAAGAAGCTGTAGCCCAGGGAGCGATGTAGGCTCCAATAGTGAGGTCCAAGAGTTTTTTTTTCGAATGTAGTAAAAAAACAACAACAACTTAGTCACAACTTTTAGGTTTTAGTTTTTTATTTAGCCTTCTTGAATTAAACAACACTGGGCTGGGTATAGAAATGATAAGCCTTCTTGAATTAAACAACACTGCTGGGTATAGAAATGATAAGCCTTCTTGAATTAAACAACACTGCTGGGTATAGAAATGATAAGCCTTCTTGAATTAAACAACACTGCTGGGTATAGAAATGATAAGCCTTCTTGAATTAAACAACACTGCTGGGTATAGAAATGATAAGCCTTCTTGAATTAAACAACACTGCTGGGTATAGAAATGATAAGCCGTCTTGAATTAAACAACACTGCTGGGTAAAGAAATGATAAGCCTTCTTGAATTAAACAACACTGCTGGGTATAGAAATGATAAGCCTTCTTGAATTAAACAATACTGCTGGGTATAGAAATGATAAGCCTTCTTAAATAAAAAAACAATGGGATGGGTATAGAAATGATAAACCTTCTTGAATTAAACAACACTGCTGGGTATAGAAATGATAAGCCTTCTTGAATTAAACAACACTGCTGGGTATAGAAATGATAAGCCTTTTTGAATTAAACAAAACTGCTGGGTATAGAAATGATAAGCCTTCTTGAAGTAAACAACACTAGGCTGGGTATAGAAATGATAAGCCTTCTTGAAATAAACAACACTGGGCTGGGTATAGAAATGATAAGCCTTCTTGAATTAAACAACACTGCTGGGTATAGAAATGATAAGCCTTCTTGAATTAAACAACACTGCTGGGTATAGAAATGATAAGCCTTCTTGAATTAAACAACACTGGGCTGAGTATAGGAATGATAAGCCTTCTTGAATTAAACAACACTGCTGGGTATAGAAATGATAAGCCTTCTTGAATTAAACAACACTGGGCTGAGTATAGGAATGATAAGCCTTCTTGAATTAAACAACACTGGGCTGGGTATAGAAATGATAAGCCTTCTTGAATTAAACAACACTGGGCTGGGTATAGAAATGATAAGCCTTCTTGAATTTAACAACACTGGGCTGGGTATAGAAATGATAAGCCTTCTTGAATAAAACAACACTGGGCTGGGTATAGAAATGATAAGCCTTCTTGAATTAAACAACACTGCTGGGTATAGAAATGATAAGCCTTCTTGAATTAAACAACACTGGGCTGGGTATAGAATGATAAGCCTTCTTGAATTAAACAACACGGCTGGGTATAGAAATGATAAGCCTTCTTGAATTAAACAACACTGCTGGGTATAGAAATGATAAGCCTTCTTGAATTAAACAACACTGCTGGGTATAGAAATGATCAGCCTTTTTGAATTAAACAAAACTGCTGGGTATAGAAATGATAAGCCTTTTTGAATTAAACAAAACTGCTGGGTATAAAAATGATAAGCCTTCTTGAATTAAACAACACTGCTGGGTATAGAAATGATAAGCCTTTTTGAATTAAACAACACTAGGCTGGGTATAGAAATGATAAGCCTTCTTGAATTAAACAACACTGCTGGGTATAGAAATGATAAGACTTCTTGAATTAAACAACACTGCTGGGTATAGAAATGATAAGCCTTCTTGAATTAAACAACACTGCTGGGTATAGAAATGATAAGCCTTCTTGAATTCAACAACACTGCTGCGTATAGAAATGATAAGCCTTCTTGAATTAAACAACACTGCTGGGTATAGAAATGATAAGCCTTCTTGAATTAAACAACACTGCTGGGTATAGAAATGATAAGCCTTCTTGAATTAAAACAAACACTGCTGGGTATAGAAATGATAAGCCTTCTTGAATTAAACAACACTGCTGGGTATAGAAATGATAAGCCTTCTTGAATTAAACAACACTGGGCTGAGTATAGGAATGATAAGCCTTCTTGAATTAAACAACACTGCTGGGTATAGAAATGATAAGCCTTCTTGAATTAAACAACACTGGGCTGAGTATAGGAATGATAAGCCTTCTTGAATTAAACAACACTGGGCTGGGTATAGAAATGATAAGCCTTCTTGAATTAAACAACACTGGGCTGGGTATAGAAATGATAAGCCTTCTTGAATTAAACAACACCGCTGGGTATAGAAATGATAAGCCTTCTTGAATTAAACAACACTGGGCTGGGTATAGAAATGATAAGCCTTCTTGAATTAAACAACACTGGGCTGGGTATAGAAATGATAAGCCTTCTTGAATTAAACAACACTGCTGGGTATAGAAATGATAAGCCTTCTTGAATTAAACAACACTGGGCTGGGTATAGAATGATAAGCCTTCTTGAATTAAACAACACGGCTGGGTATAGAAATGATAAGCCTTCTTGAATTAAACAACACTGCTGGGTATAGAAATGATAAGCCTTCTTGAATTAAACAACACTGGGCTGGGTATAGAATGATAAGCCTTCTTGAATTAAACAACACGGCTGGGTATAGAAATGATAAGCCTTCTTGAATTAAACAACACTGCTGGGTATAGAAATGATAAGCCTTCTTGAATTAAACAACACTGCTGGGTATAGAAATGATAAGCCTTTTTGAATTAAACAACACTGCTGGGTATAGAAATGATAAGCCTTCTTGAATTAAACTACACTGCTGGGTATAGAAATGATAAGCCTTCTTGAATTAAACAACACTAGGCTGGGTATAGAAATGATTCCCCCTCTTTGAATTAAACAACACTGCTGGGTATAGAAATGATAAGCCTTCTTGAATTAAACAACACTGCTGGGTATAGAAATGATAAGCCTTCTTGAATTAAACAACACTGCTGGGTATAGAAATGATAAGCCTTCTTGAATTAAACAACACTGCTGCGTATAGAAATGATAAGCCTCCTTGAATTAAACAACACTGCTGGGTATAGAAATGATAAGCCTTCTTGAATTAAACAACACTGCTGGGTATAGAAATGATAAGCCTTCTTGAATTAAACAACACTGCTGGGTATAGAAATGATAAGCCTTCTTGAATTAAACAACACTGCCGGGTATAGAAATGATAAGCCTTCTTGAATTAAACAACACTGCTGGGTATAGAAATGATAAGCCTTCTTGAATTAAACAACACTGCTGGGTATAGAAATGACAAGCCTTCTTGAATTAAACAACACTGCCGGGTATAGAAATGATAAGCCTTCTTGAATTAAACAACACTGCTGGGTATAGAAATGATAAGCCTTCTTGAATTAAACAACACCGCTGGGTATAGAAATGATAAGCCTTCTTGAATTAAACAACACTGGGCTGGGTATAGAAATGATAAGCCTTCTTGAATTAAACAACACTGCTGGGTATAGAAATGATAGAAACCAAATTGACGTCTTGTTTATATAATTTGTAAGCCTTGTAAAAAGTTCCCCCTGAAAGTAGAATTGAAGATACGGCAGGTTTCCACTCAAGTCGGCGAGGGGTCTGAACATTATATTCGCCGCCCCCTCCCCCTTTTACGGTTGTTGGTCGGTTGTTGGCGTGTAGCTCAAGACAGCTAGTACAACTAAACCGATGTAAGCGTTTTATATTTGTTAATAACTAAACTTTAAATAACTTGAACAAACTTCTTTGTAAACAAAAACTCAATATAACTATTATTATTCTCGATTTAACTTGAGATAAGATATAGATCTAATACATAGACTATATATATACAGGACTGCCAACTGTGCGCACCGCGCCTATATTATTCAATTAAATAAGTCCCGTACACCGAGGCGTCCTTGGTTGCAGTGTAGTGCTAGAAGAATGACTTCCGGTGAATTAGTTTACTATACAAAGAAACCATCACTAAAGATAAACACTACGTTCAAATTATTTCTTAGTCAAAATTTTGGTAACAGTGCGATAGACATAGCCAGATCTTTATAACAACAAAATCTGTTTACCAACTTATAAAAAGAGCATTTACATAGATAGTGTTCTAACTAACTATATAGATTATACTTCAAAAACGGCTCGAACGATTTTCTTTAAAATTCTCACATATAAGTGTCTAAATGAGAAGAATTATCAACTCCTTGGCCACAAAGGGAAATCTCGAGTCGATCACTTTAAAAATGTTTCATTATCGAAAAATTAATATTGGCTAGAATGTTTTATGAATAAAAATTTTACATGTTTGTAAAATGTTTGCTTGTAAAATGTTTTACATGTTTCGGATGTTCCTTCAGAGTTGAAGATAATTACTTCCTAGTCCAAACCTCCCGCAGGACGACAGAGGATGGGAGCGGGCAGGGTTTGAACCCTGGACCATCGATAAATCGAAATGACAGTCCAGCGCGCAAACCGCACGACCAGGCAGCCATCCATGACGTCAAAGGGAAGAAAAAAATTGACATCGCTAACTTCACTAGGCTTACAGCAGTACACTAAAACATTTCTTTGCAAACAAGAACAAGTTTTGATGAATCAATTGGCCTAATGAAACATTTGCGCAACATCTCATTGTAGATCGATTTATTATGGAAGTATGTGCCGATGTATGATTAGTTATTGCTTTTTAAAGGCTTTATACATTGTTTACACTTAAATTGCGTAGACCCGTAGGTAGCATTTACTTGTTATTTTGCTGGTGAATTATTACAATATGTTCAAGCTTCAAAGTCTACTGTCCCGTACCAAAACATAGGAAATGGCCATAACACAGATTTTCAACGCTTTACTTGCTCACACTGAACATGATGTATAGCTCTTGGTCAACGCGTTTGCGTACGCTGCCGCCTCTTTTGGTTTAACTATAAATTTAGGTGAAACGCCGGTATGAGCTTCTTAGAGTCCGACAGTCACGCTGGGCAGGGCACGTTTCCCGTATGTAGGACGAACAAATGCCAAAGGCATTTTTTTAACGTGAGCTGAAAGCTGGTCGGCGTATTAGAGATGCCCCACGGAAAAGCTTCTTTAGAATACTAACGCAATGTTTTAAATTTTAAAGTCTCTTTGGAAAAAACGTGCCACTTTACTTTACTTTACGAAGTGCATGTTTTACCCCATAGCGTAGAGATTTCCCGTCACTTCATGTTTCGTACTAAATTCTGAATGAATATACTAATTGCAATATTAAGGTCTGAACGTAACTATTTGAAAAGGAACACTGCAAAGACTTCTTCCAAGCTAATAATAACCCAATACTTTGAGGCAATGTAAACGACTCGACGTAGGCTGCGGTTTTCTAGACTGTCTCGTATCTTTTAAAATACAGACGTTACTTCAAGAAAAAAAGATGATGATTACGTCATACGCGTGTTGTGTACTGGGACTGAGACTTTCTTTCTAATCGCCACATGGGCATTGACATTTAGAACTACAAGAACACGAAAGCAACTTTTGGAAGACTTTACCCGATCCAAAATAAGTCAATATATTTCAGCAACAAATTATTCAAATGAGCGAAGCCCGGTCACCTGGTGCATGTATAAAGAGAGAGAGAGAGAGAGAGAGAGAAATAGAGAGGAAGAGAGAAAAGAAGAGAGAGAGAGAGAGAGAGAGAGAGATACTATATCTGATTAAAAAAATTATTTCAAAGTAAAAATAAATGTCAATAAGTTATAATATAAACCTTGTCCGGTCTCTCTCTGTCTGTCTGTCTGTCTCTCTCTCTCTCTCTGTCTCTCTCTCTCTCTCTCTGTCTCTCTCTCCACTGTTTCTCATTAACATTTTCTCCAGTTGTGTAATGCAAGCAATGACAAACATCTAACTGCAGACTGCGCGCGCTGAGAAGCCCGCGATGATACAATGTGGTGTAGAAAATCTTACACAATAAAAAAAAAAAGTCAAAAAGAGTTGTGAGAGAGGGGGTAGAAGAGGGCGCCATGATCGTCACATTATTATAGCCTCAATTTACTGAGTACTTCTATGTGTGTCGTTCACTGACATTGATTTTCTGCGCTCATCCTTTAAATGTAATGTTCTACTTTCTAGAATGTGTGGTGTAGACTATAGATGTACATCTGGCTCTTGAAGACTTCTGGTGGTTGGCTATGTTCTTAGGATGCTTATTTCACCCACAATACGAAACTGCTAAGTAGTGTCTTTGTTTTTTAAAATTTAATATTATATATTTACAAAAGTCGTGACTAACTGAGTGATTTATTAACCACTCATCACTAACTTGTTCTCCTACTCGGGATGGATGCGTATATTTGAAAATTTAAACCTTTCATTAGTTCCCTTGTGCCTAGAATAACTAAGCACCATTCACGATCAAAACGGCAGCGCATAATGTGACTAAACATCCATTTGTATGTGTAGATTCTTCTTAGTCCGTTTTATAAAGTACATACATTATATATATATATATATAGCAAACAAGTTATATTTTCACTTTCTTCTCATTTTACCTGTCGCTCAAACAAACAAACAAGAAAATCGGTGAAAATATGTTTTCAAAAAGACAAAACCTCATATTTGTAACTTTAAAATTAATGAATGTTAGATTAAAACAAGGTTACAAAGACTGTGGAAACATAAACTTAAAATCGGCACCCGAAGTGGTCCACCCAGGCAGGTAAAATGGCACGTTTCAATATTTTCAGAAAAAAAAATCATATTAGAATTTTATCAATGACAAATGACAGAGAAAAATGGAGCAAGAAGGTTGATGGATATTGTGCGGTGCCCCAACGGTCCAGAAGACCAAAAATTCCGTAAATAAGAAATTCATCTAGTTTGGTGTTTCATGTAGTATGATATGTGGTGCATTTAACGCGATAATATGAAAAACTACTTATTAATTGTTGTTTTAAATTATGTTCCACTTATATGCATATTAAATAGAATTTTTCTCTTTAAAAAAAAGGAAACATTTTTTTGTAAATATATAGTAAGTATGACAGCAAACTTACTAAACTTAGCAATACAATTGTAATATTTTTTTAAAAAATCTAAAACCGTTAGCATAAATGTGTTGAAAATATTATAAATTGTCATCTCCCTTTCTAAACAGACTCCCGTGTTTGTTACTATTAATAGTTTACAATTGTAAAAATAGTGTATTTTTATTAAAAAACTGCTTGCATAGTTGATTTTAAAAAAGTAGGCGTTGCATCAGAACTTTGAATGGTCTAAAATATCATGATGTCAGATTTCAATATCTTTTCCATTTTACGAGATCTAAACGGGACGGACGGATGGACAGACAGACCACACAAAAACTAATAGCGTCTTTTTCCCTTTCGGGGGCCGTCTACATCTGTGTCACAGTATCGGTTGACATTGCCTGTTATATGTTCACCCCAGGTCATGAGGGTCAAAGACACGTGAAACTCCTGATATAGAAACAGGAAGTAAGAATGATCAAAGTGAAATTCATGCATTAGCATCCCTTTGGTCATTGACAGTCGTTAGGATCTTTTGGTCCGGTCTGGACGGTAGTAACTTTAAGAGTTGGATAGTAACTTTAAGAGTTGGGTAGTAACTTTAAGAGTTGGGTAGTAACTTTAAGAGTTGAGTAGTAACTTTAAGAGTTGGGTAGTAACTTTAAGAGTTGGGTAGTAACTTTAAGAGTTGGGTAGTAACTTTAAGAGTTGGGTAGTAACTTTAAGAGTTGGGTAGTAACTTTAAGAGTTGGGTAGTAACTTTAAGAGTTGGGTAGTAACTTTAAGAGTTGGGTAGTAACTTAAAGAGTTGGGTAGTAACTTTAACTGTTGGGTAGTAACTTTAAGAGTTGGGTAGTAACTTTAAGAGTTGGGTAGTAACTTTAAGAGTTGGGTAGTAACTTTAAGAGTTGGGTAGTAACTTTAAGAGTTGGGTAGTAACTTTAAGAGTTGGGTAGTAACTTCAAGAGTTGGGTAGTAACTTTAAGAGTTGGGTAGTAACTTTAAGAGTTGGGTAGTAACTTTTTGTTGAATAGATGTGATGCGGACTTGATTTAATAAGTAAAGTTATATGTATATCTATTCCTGAGGATTTAGTATATTGGGGATGCTCTACTACCCTGTTATGTGGACTTAGCTATATTTCTATGCAATGGATCATTTTTGTAACTACTATGAAGTGCAGCCTATTGTTTTATTGAATAAACCTTATACTTGTCTGCTGAAGATTGACTCAAGTTTTGCACTATATTCATGTCCGTTATGTACTAGGTGGACACACATTATACACATTCACGATGTTACAATCTGGACTTAGCAGTTGATTTTCTTTCGGTATCAAGTGTAAATTTTGTAAGTGATTTCATCGACTCCAGCCTGCGCCCAGTATTGTAAAGTAAAAATTAGCTCGCGTTGGCCAATACCAGTCTTTATTTTAAATGCCGTCCACAGTTGCACAGAAGTGTAAGACGATTGTGAACAACAGATAGCTGTAGGTTTTAATTCGGAGATTCCATCTCCTAGAAATTTGCATGTGCAGGTGGAAAATATTCAACTTTCTTCTGTCTCATCCCTTGATATAGATAAGACATAAAAACACTGTACAACTTAACCCTTTTTGTCAGGTATATGTCTTCGCAAGGTCCAAAAGAAAAACTTGTCTCGTGACAAACTAAAAAAGAAGATGTAGCGAATGCCATGCAAAAATACCCTGAAGACAATAAGATCGATTGAAATAAAATTGTTGGAATAGCAATTGATTGAGCCAGAAGTATGACAGAAAAAATAAAGGAGCAACAACGATTTGTCGGAGAAAAATAAAAACAGCGAAATTCTTACGTTTCAATGAATCATACATCAAGAAGCGCTAAATATTTGAAGTCATATATTTGCTAATCAAGATTGCTAATGCATCTTTCAAAAGCACCCTACCATCGTCAGTTGAAAGAATCCTTAAAAGAATTGGATACTCAGTATTCCGAGTTCCTTGTTCCCATTAAAGTGTTATGGCTTTCCAAAAGTAATGTGTTGAAACGTTTTGCTTTGTGCTCGAATGAATTATATACATTCCTAAATGAAAAAGCCATTAATCACCCTGAAATAGAGAATGACAAAAGGTTGCAAATATTTTACTTTATGGTGGATAAATGAACTGAAAACTAAAACTGCAATGAAAGTGAAATCAAACCTATGTTTTGGTAGAAGAATTGGTTTGTTGTAAAGAAAACAATATTTTTTGTAAAACATATTCGGTGGTAAGTTACTTCATTTAATAGAAGTAATTTTTTTTCAACCCTAACCTATGTAACATATAATTTAATTTTTAGATCTAGATCTAGTAATATAACATCAAAAATAAAAGTACTCTCGTCTCATAATTATTTTCTTACAATTTTTAGATACATAATCTAGAAAGATCTAGGTATTCAATCTATTTAAATGTACATAAGATGATTTAAATCAATATGAATTATTTCAATCTAGGATTTTTGAAACATTATCTCAATGGAAACAAACAGGATATGGCTTTGTTTCATATATTTGCGTGAATATCCGATAAATGATTTTGCATTATTTCTAAACTTTGAAAACTAAAGATCATTACTTTTCTAAGACAGAAAAGATGGATTGGGGCTACTTCCCTTAGAGCCTGTAAAAAGAGTTTACATACATAAAAATATATATATGTATAGGTCTGTGAATCAATTAGTCGCGGATAAGAATTTATTTCCAGTTTCCAGTCTAGATATAATATATAAGTCTAGGGCGTACTCTTATATTCTGATACATTTACAAGATGGCCAACGGAAGTTCTGGTTGTATTTGCAAAGGTGAATATCGGCAACTCGTTAGGTCTATTTTGTCGTAATTATTTTAAGCAAATTTTCATTGTGGGTCGTCTTTACTTTAACTGAATATTCTATTGGAGATTCTCATACATGGCGGAAAAACTATAAATAGTAAGCTTTTTGGTGTATCCGGTGTACAAATTAAAGGACGCTTTTTAAAAAGCTATGTGATAATTTTTGAGCACTTTTTACTTTTAGCATCACAGAATCAATTTTTTTTAGTTCTTTCATTTCTAGCACATAATCAAATCGTAATGGAGGAAGCATTAGACTTTCACCCAATCACAGTGGCAACCAACTAGCAGTAACGAAGTAGAGTTGGTGCGAAGATCAACTGGGTTCAAACCATAGACATCAATAACTATAGACTGGCCGAAGGAAGTAACTTCATGTAACTTGAAAACATGTATATCTATTGTATTCGGATTTCCGCATTATGAAAAATTAAAGAGATTAAACAAAACTACACTGCCTCGATATTTACAATATATATAGGTGTGTGGCTGAAATAGATATGAATACTTAACTTTTATAGTGCTCATAAATGCTGTATAATAAAGTACACAAAATTGCAAGTCACACATTTTCGTTTCATAAAACTCTTTAATCGGCCAGTCTATATTTATTTATGTCTATGGTTCAAACGAAAATATCCTATAAAAATAGTTCACGTTAGTTTAATAATGTTGTCAATAGATAGGAATTAGATCTAAGCCAAAACGATGTAGATCTTGTTTACCATTTATAAGAAAAATACAAAAATGACGTCAACAATTGATGTTGTTTAGCTATAACAGTGGCTCACATCTCTTTGTCTTGATTTATCTTAAATGATTATTATTGCACTCAACGACTAGATCTAGAAATTTATTTGTAAGTTACTTCAAATTATAATATGAGTTGAGTTTCACATCTTTTTAATTATAAAATATATTTGACACACTGTGTATTATAGAGTTATAGGCAAGTGTATTCATAATAGAAAACATTAAGAGCTATAGAATTCTTCTTTTTTGTTTTTTAGTTGGTAACACTGAGGGTCAATTTTGTGTCCTTGGCATTTTTTAAGTTGCACTTGAAAATCTCCAATTTACACATACTAACGCCATATTTACCTTTTACGTCACGTCCTGTAAGTCTCGACCTAGATCTAGTTCTAAAAGACTTAATTGCTAATAGCTGTGAAGCTTAAATAAAACAACTGCAATTCTTCCCTTTTGGCAGACGGGGTTCTTTAGCCTTGAAGGAAAGAACGTGTATATTCAAATGATGCACGCCTTGAGCAACACTTAGATTTATTGCTACTGTACATTTATTGATAAATAGATGGCTTGGTAGCAGTGGCATCACTAGGGTGGGTGTCACCCGGTGCTGTCAAATAGTTTATAATTACTTACGTTTTTTGATTCTTAATCAAATGTAAAATGAGTGCCTATTAAATTTCTAAAATTCAGTTTACAACTCAATTTATCTTTATCAATTAGGGTTTGTGTAGTCATGTGAAACTCTGCACTCTGACTTATTCTTAATCTTATCTTATATAATAGAAACATTAATTCAAACAAAGAAGATGATTACGTCCTACGCGTCATGCATCTTGTCATGTTTGTTAACTAATGACTGAAATTCTGCCAAGACATTGGTTTTTCCTGGATGGCTAAGGCAATATATTCCAGGCTTTCTAAATTTAGCGATTTTACTAAAGATGTTACTCTAGACAAATGTGACTATTCGTTTGTTATGAATCTCACTGCTCTATTTTGTGTCTTTTTCAGTTTCCTAATGTTTTCTTGAGTTGAGCGGTCCCAAACAGACATTGTCATTAATCTATAGTTCAATTTTGCAAAAATGGAACCAGAAGTCAATTACACTGTTGCTTTTTGTTCTGGATTTCAAATTTGAAAACGTATCATTAACCTTCTCCAATGTAATGTCTTGAACGATTGCCCGTGTTGTGAAAGTGTCGTCTGTTCCTTCGTCTGAACACGTTTTTAATTTTAATTTGGTAAGAAACGGTTTAAGACTTTGTTAAATGATTTAGAGATATTTTTTAAGGTCTTAGTAGCATATGAATCATGCACTGTCGATTTTGTTTTTCTTAAAAAATATCTTTTACTGCCTTTAGATTTCTTATCAGACATTGTATTTCTGTTTAAATGTTGCGTTTCGGAAAATCTAATGTTTTGACATTTACAATACTCGGTTGTTTTGAACTAAAAAATGTTTGGCTGGATTGCTCCAAATGTGTCTACTTCTTTAATGATTGCTTCCAGTAGGTCAGCGTTAAAAAATAATCGATGCACATAAGAATAAAACTCTTTTTCTCTTCTTAACTAGTGAATTTGAGCAACTTGTGATTGCTCGCTGGACATTTTCTTCTCTTTAACTCTGTTTAATTTTTGTTTTCTTCTGAACCACAATGCTTTTTTTAGAAGAACCTTTTTTTTTCTGTATATCACTTTTCGCTAACGTATTATGCTTTTGAGAAAGAAAAGGTTTAATTAGTTACCACATTGTCAGTAGGTGTGTATCTTTGGCCTTCTAGAATATCTTCACACCAAATAAAAAAGTAAAGATAGGTAAAATAAATGATCTTGAGCTATGCCTCTAGTGGCTATAATTTCAGAACAAAAAAGTATTTCAATTGAACCAAAAAAATGCTAGGCAAATAGCATTTTCTGAAACAGAAATGTTGGCACATTAAGTGATTAAGTGAATGTAATACACATATATTAAATAATTTTTTTGTCTATTCTGAATAATTTCCTGTACTCCAGACACTGAAGCTGCATTTTCATACCCCTGAACTATTAAGATATTAAGTTGATCTCATTAGCTTTTTTTCCCTTAAAACCATATAACTTTTGAATCTGATCAGTGTGTACTATGTCAAACTACAAAGATGCTAACAGTCATTCTGACTATAATATCTTTTACGTAGTTTGCTAAAACATTTCTCAACTTGTAACATGACAGATGTACTTTCAGCTATTGGTTTTATCTACATAACATTTCAATCATCTCATGGAAAATTTTTATTCAATAAAGACTTGTTGTTAATATGGTCACAAACTGTCAAATTTTCTGCTTTTATAGAAACAGTCCGTGCAATATCTCCTTCCATTGTTTTTCTTCTTTACATCAATCATAGCAACGCCTTCCTTGTCCATTGTATTTGTAGCCTCATGCCCTTGTTTTCCAATGTTCCAATACAGATACAATCTTCATAAGTCTTCCAATTTCAGACTTTATTTCAACCACACATAAAATTAAGTCACAAATTTCTATACAAATAGTTGAAAATAGTCGACAACAAAAGACTACTGTTGTGGTTTGTTGTTGTTGTTGTTTTTTTGCTATTAAGAAACTAATTCGTCGTTATCAGAAACATTCTTTTGACAACTCGCGTACTTTTCATTTACTGGATAATGTCCTTCGTGACATTGGCATATGCAAAGAAGACAATTCCCCTAAAATTTTCAAAGTGTATCATTTGACTAACACATTGTAATAACTCTTTCATGTTGGCTAGAGCTTCTATAGATCTATAGTTCATTTGTTAATTACATGTTCCAATAGTTATCTACTGTGGTTTATTTTTTTTTTGTCATTTATTCCCAAAGTGCATTTTTTTTACTTGGGTGTCACCCCCCGCACCCCCCTAGTGACGCCACTGCTTGGTAGATGTATTACTGCGCAGGGTCTTTATCTGTTAAAAATTCTGAACGCCATCACCAACATTTGGAATGCCAGGTAGGCGTTTATTTAATGTATAAATGCGCATAAACTGTATCACAAATCCATTCCGATGTGAAGAAAGGGAGTTATTGATTCAGTTTACTGATTCTGAATTGTCTCCTATTGTTGCTTCAATATCTTCGGGTATTTGAAACCAGTTCTTTAAAATGAAATTATTGATCTTTCAGTGAGTATAATAAGGCTTGTCTTTGATTTTTAGGAATATGAATAGTGCAGTATTTACATGGCTATGCAGAACCAGTTTTGACAGATACATTCGGCCTCACTCTCAGCAATGTTATTGTTATCCGAAGAGTTGAGATGAGCTTAAATTGAACAGTCCTTTCCTTTTATTGTTTGAATGTGTCTTTGAAATGTGTGTCTCACTGATCTTTGTAAGAGTTACATAGTTGTCTCTTTCAAAAGCCAGAAAGAAAGAGAGAGAGAGAGAGAAAGAGAGAGACGGAAAAATAAGTAAATAGAGAGAAAAAAGATCGAGAAAAGTTAGAAAAAAAGATAGAAAGACAGAGAAAGAGAGAAAAGAAGAGAGAGAGAGAGAGATGAAGAAAGAGAAAAAAAGACAGAAAAAAAAGAGAATGAGAGAGAAAAGAGGAATAGAAAAAAAAAAGTAACCAACGAATGAGTCTAAATAAGATGAAGGCAATGAATCACTAAAATAGTAACAGCTTGGTAATAAGTGAATTCACATGTATCCTCGCAAAGGAAATGTCTACTCGTTTATTTATAAACCTATATCTATATGACAACAGATGCAATCAACATTCTCTTATATATTGTCAACCCGAGTGGGATGGGGGTTTATTTGGGGATGCCACTCTTCTACGTCATCGTGTCCTGAATCTTGGACCTTGAAGACTGTAAATACTTGTAGGAAGAATAGACCAGCCTGTGCGTAGATTTACTGACTCCATTCATCCATTTGTTATCGTTGTTTTCCGCATAATCACATCAGAAAAAAAATCGCTAAATTGACAGGCAGACTCGCAACGGATGGAGTACAGCTCTGTCTGTGTGTGTTGGTGCGTGCGTCTGTGTGAGCTGTTCAAGGCTCAGATGCCTTGTCAAGAGCGCTCACCTTGCATTGATTTTTACCCAGATCTGTACACTCTTAAGAAAATGCAATGTTTATCAGAGTCACTGTTGTACACAGACTGGTATGCACATAATTGGTGCTATACTATGTTGATTATATATGGTGTATTCAAAATTTACTTTGAATAGTTTCTGATTTACCTTCTGGTGAAGTTTGCAAAATAATAACTGAAGGGAGGCAACTCAACGAGGCAATGATATTTTAATTACATAAGGACATCACATATACATAAAACAAGGTCTATCTTCAACACAAGCATCTTCATGAGCTCTAGACTTGGGAGGAACTTGTTCTCTTTCTTCTAATGTCAACGTCCTCCCTAGTCTGGTCACTAATAGTGCGCACCTTCTGCACTAGCTTGGATGGCGGCGTGCATGGCAAGGTTATAACAGTAAGTTGGCCGAGCAATCCTCTTGTTGAAATCTACCAAAATTGTTTAAACTTATTATTAGGCAATACTGCTGAATACAATTATAAAGGAAATGTAAAATTGCTAAGTTTTTTTTTTTTATATCGAAGCGGATTGTTCTTTTCTTTCCCAGTATAAGTAATAAAATTTATCTTCTTGTCTTGACGTTTATCCAGTGGCATAGCTAGCAATGTGCGGGTGGTGAGGGGCGCACGGGGCATCAAGTGGTGGGGGGGGGCAGTAAACTGAGGACCAACTTTCAGTAAAACTACACATTGTAATTACATTAATAAAAACAAACACATTTATTTGTTTTGTTTATTTGATATGTTCTATATTCTTTCTTAAATTAAATCAAATGTAAGCTGTAGACCAGCTGGAATCAAATGCTATCAGATTTGTTTAAATTTCTAAAGGCAAAGCACATTAACCTTTTTTTTTGAAGCCTTACATGATGTTACTTCATTGTTCAATGAAGGCACTAGTTGTGGACAAATTTATGATAGTGTTGTTTTTTTCTATTACTATTTAGTAATGGTCGAATCTCTTTTGTGGACCAGTGGGGAAGGGGTATGTGGGAGAAGGTTTTCTAACCACAACCCTTCTAGAGTAGGGATTCAAACTCAAGCCCACATGTAAGGTGGTCAAGCCGTAACCAAGCCACACGTCCCTTGCTTGGAGGGAACTTAAAGTTTGTCTGTGACTAGGCAACAATAATGACAGCAATCTCAAGATTTAAATAAGCAAGAGGGGAAAATGTGGAGAGATTATCTGTAGAGAATCTTGAACCTCATACGTTTTCACTGAAAGCAGAATCTAGCACTCCGCAGGCATCACAAACAAGAACAATGGGCAGTACAAAAATCAAAGAAATATCTTGGAGTGAAATTACTATCCAAGTCACTAGCGGATCCAGAACTTCGGAGTGGGGGGGGGGGGCGATTTTGTTCCAATTCCTAACCCTAACGCCCAGTAAACCCTAACCCTATGCATAAACAGGCGTACAGCATATATATTATATATATATATATATATATATATATTATTTTTTTTTATTGCAAGCTTGGGGGTCTAGGGAGCGCTGTAAGCTTCCCCAGTGTGGTTCGGGGCGAAGCCCCGACGCAAAAGCGTTTTCTTGTATTTTTCACTACAGAAACGCATTCTCATGACATCTAGCCTAAAAAAATTCGTTTGAATTATAACTTGTCCAAAGCAGTCTTTCTTAAAATAATTATGATGAATTCATGTGAAATTACATAAACTCTGTCTGTAAAGGGGAGGGGCGGTAGAGTGAAAATGATTAAACCTCACTCCTTTTTATAATTTCTGCTAATGATTGCATTTGGCATTAAAAATAGAATAGGGGTGGGGCGACTTGATATAAGAATTTAATTTATTTATATTAGTGACAGATTTTTTTATTTTGTAATTTCTTAACTAAAATACAAAAAGAAAAAAGTATTGGTTTGTCCGATGGGGGGAAGGTGATTGCATGTATCGCCCCTCCTGGTACAACCTTTTTTCATCTCATAGTTACTAATTAAAAAATTTGGGATTAGAGTGTGGGGCGACATAATATACAATGGGTTCACATATCAATACGTAGTTTATATTATATAGATATTCTTCTAATTTTGTTCGCATACTATGATTTCTCCATAAACATAGGACCGCCCCCCTCCCATTCAGAGGGTTAGAGTGGGAAGGGTAGCAGAAGCAGAAGCAAACATCCTCCCACCTCACCGAATCGGCTAAGATACCAGAAGTGTAGCGACATAATATAAAAATTATATTGTTATCCAACTAATTTTGTTCACAAACTATGATTT
This sequence comes from Biomphalaria sudanica, assembly GCA_036873155.1. Lineage (NCBI taxonomy): Eukaryota > Metazoa > Mollusca > Gastropoda > Planorbidae > Biomphalaria > Biomphalaria sudanica. The sequence continues at coordinate 644,975 of JAZGLO010004037.1, read as the reverse complement.
CTAATTAAAAGTAGGACCGCCCCCCCCCCCCCCCCAACTCAAAGGGTTTAGGTGGGAAGGGCAGTAAATGTTTTCGCCATGTATCGGCCAACATACTGGGGGGGGGGGTTAAATAGGTTAAATAATTAGTATATATTATTAACATAAGTAATAAATTCGGTTACAAATTATGTGAATTCAATACTAAAATTCGTCCCCCCCCAGGGGGGGGGGGTCGGCCGAGTGGGGGGGGGGGCGATCGCCCATACCGCCCCCCCTGGATTCGCCAGTGATTCAAGTACGATCCATTCATGAGAGACCGAATACGTTCATGTCTCAAGAAATAAAAACAAAAATATTGTAATATAAATGCTAATAAAAAACAAAAACAAAACAAGGTTACAAAGACAGTTTGTGTGGAAACACAAACTTAAAATCGGTCCCCGAAGTGGTCCACCCAGGCAGAAAGAACATCCAAATGAAATTATATCAAAGACAAATTAGAGATAAGAATGGAGAAAGAAGGTTGACAGATCTTGTGTAGTGCCCCAATGATGCTGCAGATCAAAGGATAGGTGCAAGTGAATGCAAAGTTAGATGTGAACCTGGCCTAATTAGTTCCCCTTTCAGACCTTGTGGTCTATAGGGCAGATGATGTAAAGTTCATCTGTTTTTGTGGCTTCGGTTAACGAGGGCGTCATGTAGCCAGCAAAACGACCAAGCGCCTTTACTATTCCCCAACTAATGTCAGGTACACATTAGAGCTAGGTAGACTCAGAGGCGCCCAAGGATTCCGAAGTTGAAAATCCCTGTCTTCACCAGGATTCGAACCCGGGACCCTCGGTTCGGAAGCTAAGTGCTTTACCGAGCCTCTCCCAGTCTTTACATAATGTAATTGTCTTGAATAGGCTTAATTTTTTTTTCAAATGTGGGCCGCGAAAATGTATTAACAATATCTAAGAAAATAAAGTTCATAAGATTACTATTTGTTTTAAATTAGGTCTAACTTATAATGCATACTAATTAGCTTTTTCTCTTTAATAAAACTGCTTGCATAACTGATTTTAAAAATTAGATTTTTCGCTTTCAGGAAAAAAAAAAGCAGCCGTTGCATCAGAACTTTGAATGGTCTAAAATATTGTGATGTCGGATTTTCAATATATTTTATAGTTTACGAGATCTAAACGAGACGGACGGACAGACGGACAGACATTTCGCACAAAACTAATAGCGTCTTTTCCCTTTTTGTGGGCCGGTAAAAATCATACATAAAGTTTAAAAAGAAAATAATTCTCGATTATTTTCCAGAGTACACTTAACATAAAAAATCTGGATCAAAATTTGAGGGTACATTGTCATGCAGACCCTCAAAGACGTATTGGCCACACACAAAACTGCCAGGTGAAAAAAGATGAAGATAGATTTTCTTTCAAATAACACGAAATAGCTACTCATGGAAATACCTTCCTTGGATCGTATTGTTCATGAAATACTAACAACGTCATGACAACGTCATAAAAAATATGACTTTTAGTCGCCTTTATTGAATCATCAGATGGAAATCAATCTGGATGGTTCTACCAGCGACATAGACATAAACGAATTTTTTCTGGGGGCTTCAGGTATTTGTCGCAGTTTCTCCAGAAGTCTCCGAACCTCAGAAACAAGAATCTCTTTAGCTCTAGAGTTTTATAAAAAAAAAATGTCAGTCCCCGAATATTGCCATCTAGATTCGCAATTTTTTTTTTACTACTGTGGCAAGTGTGGTTACATGCAAGTGAAGTTTTTCCAAAGTTACTTTGATGAAGAATTTAAGACTCACTAATTTGGCAATGTCATCTATTGAACAAGACCTAGTGGAAAAAAAATGATTTCGATATCGTTATCCATAGCTTGCCGGTGAGACTTTTTGTAAAATTGATTCTTTGCGAAATAGCAATGCTTAAATAATGAATACACTTTATTTCGAAATTAGAAACTTTTGCTGTCTTAAAACTTTTTTTTTTGGAGGGCATCACGAGGAACTGCCGCACAGAGCATCAAATACCATAACTACTTACTTATTACTGAAATTTAAACATTTTATATGCGAAACTGAGCTTTTTTTTTCGATTTTTTTTTTAAATTACAAAATTACTCCGTCTGATCGTGTGTCTGGTGCCGATCTATCTGAAAGGGATGATATAAGATCCAGGGCTTCCCACCTTAACGCTTAATTTCCTGTTGGGATTTATAACATGGGCGTAGCCAGGATTTTTTTTTGGGGGGGGGGATTTTTTTTCACCCCCCCCTCCCCCCACGAGAAAAAAAATTTATATGTACGTATGTGTGTGTGTGTACGTAATCTTTATTACATTCTGACCTTTCATTCTTTCGGAAGTCGTTTATTGTGCCCTAGAATAGGTTCTTCCTGGAGTTAGTGGAAAAAATGTTGACTCTCGCCATTGCCTGCAAGGGGGTCTAAGGGAGCGTTAGGAGCTCCCCCAGCGCAAGCACTTTTTCTGGTATTAAAAACCAACAAAATGCATATTCTGAGGTATCTACAGCTAATTCTCCTGCTATTAGAAAGTTTTATTTCAAAAACTAAATGTGCTATTCTTACTGGCTTAGACCCTCCCGCGCCGTTCGGCGCATTTGCCGTCAAGCTGTCTCCACAAAAATCTGTCACTGGTAATGTCTGAAGCCTCTTCCAACCTGCTCTAATGACCTCCATGAATGTGTGGCGCCAAGTTGTACTCGGATGTCATCGCAACTCTTCTTATGCGTAATTCATTTTGTCGGAGAACATGTCCCGCAAGCCTGATGCGACGTTCTGTCACAATCTTACCAAGGGGTCGACTCCCAGTTCGTCATAGGATGTCTTAGATTTAGACCCGTTTCCTATAACCTATTCCTAAAATCTTAGCCATCTTTGTTGAGCCACATTTAGTGTTTTTCAATTTTGGCAGATGACTATTCACTGCAGTTTATTAATGGAGCCCCGCCACTGGTAGAAATGTGTAACCTCTCTTGAATACGCTCTTGGAATTAGGTGACTGTAGTTTATTTCACATTTTATATCGAAAATAGATGTTTTGTCGTCAAAATCATCTGTTGGGGGTTTTAAACTAAAAAACCTCTTGAGTTATTGTATTCATAACAATTCATAATTCATTTAGCTACGGTCATAGAATTTGGTAACAGTAGTTTGCTTTAGAATAATATTGAAGATAGAGGTTTTCCACCTCAAAACGTTCTGTAAGGGGATTTTAAACTCAAAACCATCTGGAGGGGTTTTAAACTCAGAACCCCTTTGGCTACGCTCATAGAATTTTGAGTTTGTAATTTACTTTTTTTATATTGAAGAGGGAGTTTATCGTAAATTTTGGAGGGGGTTTTAAAATCAAAATCTTCCTTAGCTGTGGGGATTTATATTTTTTGTTTGTTTTTGTTTTATAGAAGAGTTGGATTAAACTGCTAAACACCTTGGTAGGGGGTTTTAAACTCAAAATCCCATTGGCTGTGCCATGGGCGTAGCCAGGATTTTTTTCTTACCCCGCCCCCCTCTACAAAAATATTTTTATATATGTATGTGTGTGTGTACATAATTTTTATTACATTCTGACCCTTCATTCTTTCGTAACACGTTTATTGTGCCCTAGAATAGGTTCTTACTGTAATTAGTTGAAAAATTGTTGACTCCCCGCAATTGCCAACAAGAGGGTCTGGGGGAGCGCATAGGATGTCTTTGATTTAGACCCGATCTCTATAACCTACTCCTAAAATCTTATCCATCTTTGTTGAGCCACATTTAGTGTTTTCAATTTTGGCAGATGACTATTCACTGCACTTTATTAATGGAGCCCGCCACTGGTAGAAATTTGTCTCTTAAATACCCTCTTGGAATTAGGTGACTGTAGTTTGCTCTAGATTTTATATTGAAAAGGAAAGTTTTATCGTCAAAATCATCTGTTGTTGGTTTTAAACTAAAAAATCTAAGGACTTTATTGTTTTTTTTAATTTAAAGCCCCATTTAGCTACGCTCATAGAATTTGGTAACTGTAGTTAGGTTTATAAAATATTGAAGATAGAGGTTTTCCACCTCAAAACGCTCTGTAGGGGGATTTTAAACTCAAAACCATCTGGAGGAAAGGAGTTTAAACTCAAAACCCCTAATTGGTTTGGCTACGCTCAAATAATTTTTGTGTGTAATTTGCTTTTTTTATATTGAAGATGTATTTTTTAGCATCAAACTCTTCTGAAGAGGGTTTTAAACTCAAAACACCCCAGTAGGGGGTTTTAAACTCAACCCCCCCGGGTTTTAACTTAAAACCCCCCGGTAGGGAGTTTTAAACTCAAAACCCCCCGGTAGGGGTTTTAAACTCAAAACACCCTGTTAGGGGGTTTTAATCTCAAAACACCCTGGTAGGGGTTTTAAACTCAAAACCCCTTTGGCTGCGCTGGGGCAAGTAATGGTTTAGTATTAAAATCTTACTTACCTGCGGGGTTATTTTATTTCGGTGGTTTTTTTTTAACCCCCAACCCCCCCCCCCGCCCCCCCCCCCCGGCTATGCCCAGGAGTTATTGTGTTTTAAAGGCTTTATAAATTTTTTTACTTTAATTGTGTATACCCGTAGGTAGCTTTTACTTTGTTAGTAGTTTGCTTGTGAATTATTGCAATGTGTTCAAGCATCAAAGTCTACTGTCCCATACCAAAACATATATCCAGCTGGAGGTCAACGAATTTTCATTACGCTGCCGCCTCTTTTGGTTTACCTATAAACCTCGGTAAAACTGAAGTCATGTTCCAGAAGTCACCCAAGTAAACTTCTCAGCCCAAAGATCACGCGCATAGACAACTTAACATATCTGGAAAGCATAATATCAAATGACGCATTGCTCTAAAGGGAGATTGATGTGTGAACAGGGGTAGTCGTGCTTTTGGACGCCTCCAAGCGAGAGTGTGGCGAAATAAATCACTCCGCCGCCTACAAAATTCAGTGTCCACCGAGCAGTGGTTCTCTAAACCCCTCTATGTGGATCTGAGACATGAGTACTTTATAGAAAGCAACTAAGATTTCTTGAAGGCCTTCACCAAAGATAGTTGCACACCATCATGGACATAAGGTGGCAAGACCGCACTACAAACAGCAATATTCTTACGAAATACTACGAATTTCTTATAGTCTGAGAGTCACGCTGGGCAGGGCATTTATTCCGTATTTGGGACGAACATAGGCCAAAGGCATTCTTTTTTTAGTGAGCTGAAAGGTGGTTGGTGTAACAGAGATGCCCCACAATAACGCTTCTTTAGAATACTAACGCGATGTTTTTAAGTCTCTTAGGAAAAAGCGTGCCGTTTTACTTTGTTACAAGGTGCACGTTTTACCCTATAACGTAGAGATTTTACATCACTTGATGCTTCGTACTAAAGCCATAATGAATATACTAATTACAATATGAAATGTCAGAATGTAACCGTTTTAGAAGTTACACTGCAAAGACTTTCTTCCAAGCCAATAATAACCCAATAGTTCTACGCAAAATATGCAATGTACAACGTTACGACGTGAGCTGTGGTTTTCTAACCTGTTGGTGGACTTTCTATTCTAATCGCCATGTACAATTACGTTGAGAACTATCAGAACACAAAAGCAACTCTTCCGATTAATAGTCTTTACCCGATCGTTAGTTTTCGTAATTACACAAATATTCCCAAATTGACTTCGGGTATATATCCTTCCTTAACAAATTATTCATCCGAGCGAGGCTCGGTCACCTGGTTCTACTACAAACAAAATTAATTAATTACCCAATTTAATAAACTAATTCTATTAATTTTTAAAAATTGATTAGTGTTTTGTCAACACAATGAATAATTGTGCAAAGTTTGAACATAATCCAAGAATCCAGCTTAATAAAGATCTTTCAGTTCAAAAAGAGATCTGCTAAACACATAAGGAGAATGTTCTTCCGACTTCCAAAAAATCTGCTTGCAAAACGCTGATAAGCGTGTAGCATTATCGACCATGTTGCTGGAAATGCCCTTAAAGTGTCAGACGGTTATGTCAACATTTGTTGAAGTTTGACTGACGACATATTTGTATTGTCTTGGTGAGACTTTTTATACACTGTATATAGAAGTTGCTTGTTAGAATATTGGATTATTAATTGTTCTTTGCAGCGTTCAACTTTGGACTTTAGACTAATGTAAAAGCAAATTAAACCATGCACACTTCCTGGCCTGTGTGTAAAGTAACTTTCTGGCGAAGAAGCTTGCAAGCAGATGAACAACCGCTAAATATTTCTGAACTGTCTTAATCTCAAAACAAGATGCAGAGGTATTAGCCTCTACTCTGCCTTTTTATTTCTGGTCGTCTCAATGGTCCGGGTTTACACCCTGCCACCTGCCACCTGCCACCCACCGTCGTCCTGCGGGAGGTTTGGAATATGAATTGGATTGTCTTCAACTCTGAAGGAACAGCCAAAACATGTACAACATTTTATTAGAGATTTTAAAGGCTTTCTTTCCAACGCCAAGAGCTCTGGACTCATGGGATACCATTTCTTTTATTGATCTCTTTATTTCCTCTCCAAGCACTTGACCTTGACTCCAAGTATTTCTGTGAATCGTGTTTGAAGAAAAATATAGTAGACTCATTCACCAGCTTTTCTTGTTCTTAGTAACAGGCAATGCACCTATTTATATGACAAATAAACGACAGCCGGCTAATATAATTAACCCATGATTTCTAATTAATTTTCGGTACAACAACTAATATTCGAAGTCTTAAAACGCAATGATTGTCACTTCAATTTTTAGTTTATCATCTTAAAGCATAGCTTCCGGCAAGGGTTTCACTCGCTAGGTACACGTCAACCTGCAGACGACAAGGGTTTCACTAGCTAGGTACACGTCAACCTGCAGACGACAAGGGTTTCACTAGCTAGGTACACGTCAATTTGCAGACGACAAGGGTTTCACTAGCTAGGTACACGTCAACCTGCAGACGACAAGGGTTTCACTAGCTAGGTACACGTCAACCTGCAGACGACAAGGGTTTCACTAGCTAGGTACAGGTAAACCTTCAGGTACTTACACCCCGGCATAGACTTTGACTTAGATCCTCCAGCGAGTAAGGCGCATTGGGCGGCAATACCAGCTAATGCTTCAAGCAAAAAGTTCAGAAATTTAATTCTACGTCGATAACAAGTGTAAAAGTTGTATCAGACATAGGACATACAAAGTACTTAACACTTACCTATTTTCTGTACACCGGATACACCAATTAGCTAGCTATTTATAGTTATCCGCCATAACTGAAAACCCTTAATACACTTAAATGTCTTCTTAAGTTTTCAATGTACTGTGAAGAAATAGAAGACTTGGTAAGGTCTTCACTTAAGTATTAAACAAGCAAAAGTCTTCATCAAATCTGTCATTAGTATTTAAGAAAACTCCCTCTTTCAGATCTTGCGATCTATAGTGCAAATGATGTAATCTTCATATGTTTCTGTGCCAACTGTTAACGAGTTGTCATGTGGCCAGCACAATGACCAATTGCCTTTACTTTTCCCCAACTAATGTCAGGTAGCCATAAGAGCTGGGCGGACTCAGAGGCGCCCAAAATCCCAGTCTTCACCGAGATTGAAACCCAGGACCACGGTTTGGAAGCCTAGCGCCTTACCACTCAGCCACCGCGCCTGTGTCATTAATATTTAAGTAAAAGAACATCCTGTAATGTTTTAAAGAAACGAATTAATAATCTTTCTTTTTGTTTCAGATACTTATTGACAGCCTTCAGTGTCATATATAAAATATTTCTGGTTTACATTGAAAATATATCAGACTAAGAAATAAACAGGTACACAGGTCACAGTGACCAAACAGAACATGTGTCAAAATACAGGAATTAATTGTGTATAAAGGTGAACAATTTCGTTCGATAGAATGCATCTAGTGTGGAGAATTATATCAGTCGTTGTGGTATTGGCGTTAGGAATGTTATTTTTTGTCTCCAGAAATCTAAGTGGTGAGTAATAAATCTATCTTGTTTTCACTCTATGTCCGTGTCCTCTATTTATGAGGTTTCACCTTAAAACCAAAGTGTGTCTTAGAAAAGTACCACAGCCATGAAGTTTCCAAATAATTGGATTAACACATAAAATGAGTAATAAAAAAGTCAAATTCAATTTGGACATTTGGTATGATGTAACAAATTGTAACAAACATTTGGGAACAGATTTCTTAATAAATATAAAAGATTTTGAGGTGTAACTTTGCAAATATATTCATCCATATATTATCAACATGCCCTAGTAAAATTATTTTATTTTGAAGTGTATAACCCTTTGAAATTTTTTTTTTAATTTTATGGATTTTATTTTTGTAAGCCAAAATATCAAAATAACATTTTTCAAATGAGCCTAACTTTACAACTTGTCATTCAATGATAGCCAAAGCAGTAGTGTGTGTTCAAAACAAATACTCGTGACATGTGTCAAGTTTCATGAAAATATATTTACAATTTTTTAATAATTTGAATCAATGTCAGGAAATTAGTCATCTAATAAAAATATATAATGGATCTAGACCAACAACAATCAATTGTGCGATTAATAATAAAGAAAGCTTGTAACTAATCACTCTGTCTGTCTGTCTGGTAAGACTATTGTACAAGTTATTTCTCCTTCCCCCATTCTTTGATCAAGTTGAAACGTAGCACAATTAGTCATTGGCTTAGACTAGACAGGAATCAATAAGAAAAATTTACCAATTAGTCAATTAAATACTGGTTATTAATTTTTTTGTTTTGATATCAACAAGGGAAATAAATCCTTCTGTATTCACAGATACGGCTAAATATGTAGGTTTTTGTCCCCTTAGATAATTGCCAACCTTTTTTTCTCACACACCTATCCTCGGATGAAGTTGAAATCTAAACAAACCTGCCTTCTGCCATTCCCCATCGTCCTATGTGAGGTTTGGGCTTGGATAGAATTATCCTCAGAATCTGAAGGGTATTTTAGATCTTTCAAAATTCTAAGGCAAAGGCTACTTATTTTCTTTTCTGAAAGCGAATTATTCAATTTTTTAAAGCGAATATGCAAACAGCTATTTTATAAACTGCCACATTTTTACCACTATTAATAGTAAAAGGACCCAGAAAACTATCTATAAATTGGAAAACATAATTATGTATATTTTAACATAGCTTATAAAAAACTCACTCTGTTTGTATATCTCTCTGTTTAATAAACTTTTGCATTGTATACATTTAGAGAGAAAAAAGATCAATAAAAAAAAACTATTAGATAATTTATTGTTTTTTATTATTGATTAAAAAAAAAAAAAAAGAATTGTTCCAAATTTCAGCTTGATCCGAGATTGGGTGTCGGAGTCATAGCGTGTGCAAACTTTTTACCAGACATACAGAGAGACAGATAGATAAAAGCTTTGAAGACAATAAAGCAGGCTCAGTTCAATAACTCATTAGAACTTCTCTACACTCCTGACAGTAGATGAAGTATTCGATTAACAACTAAAAAAAAAACGTATAAAAATCACTGAACACTATATCAATTCAACGTTCTCTGTTGCTGTGACAGCCAATAAAAGGCTTTCTGTGCTTAGCCTGTGTCTGATGTAGTGTCTTCCCCTTCCTGGATCAAACGAAAGTGCAATCTATACATGCCTACGAAAACGTACTCAAACCCAACATGTGACCAAACGTTTTTCTTACGTGTGACTTAGACACGTCTGCTGTCTATTAACTGTATTTTTTGAATTTTTCTTTTGAGCAATTAATGATAGTCCTCTTAATCTCTCCATACATTGGAATGTTTAGTGATCCCCAAGTGTTTCGTTCCAAGACCACCCGCGGAAAACGAATTTCCGCAAAGGAGAGGAAATATATTTTTGTGTCTGTATTTGACGAGTATTGCACTTTTAAAAACTCCTCATAACCCACTATGCATTAAAACGTCATTCTAGAATGTGTTTTGCTGAAACAATCTGTGATATGCTGTCAGTTTCCTAAATAGAGTCATTCCTAAGTTGTGTGGCGCCCCAGGGGTCTGTGACATCGCCATTGTGGTTCTTTTTATACATTAATCCTTTTTAATCGTATAGTCCTTTTGCTCCATAACAAAATTCGTAAATAATGCGTCTCTTCTTGCCCTGCTCATAGAGTGCTCAGACGTCAATGATTATTTTAGAGAGATAAAACACATTAAAGATTGCTGCAATGATAATTTTTAGTACTAAATTAAAAAAAAAAAAAAAAAAAAAAATAATAATAATTATCGATTTTTGTAAAGAATGAAAAGAATGAAAATGACAATGAAAATTGTCTCTGTAGCATTGTAAATTGGTGTAGGGGGGTTTAAAAGAATCCGGTTAGCTACGCTTATAGAATTTTGAGTGCGTAATTTGCTTTTTTTATATTGAAGAGGTGGTTTTTAGCTGCTAACACCGCTGGAGGGGCGGGGGGGGTTCAACACAAAACTACTCTTGGCTACGCTCATAGAATCTGGTGACTGATGTATGTATTGTCTTGTATTAAAGAGGGGGTTTTATCGTAGATTTCGGAGGGAGTTTTTAATTTAAAATCTTCCATAGCTATGCTCACGTAATTTGGGGATTGTCTTTTTTTTAAATTTTATTTTATAGAAGAGGGTGTTTCGACTGCAAAATCCCCCTTGGTTTTGAACTTTTAAACAGTGGCATGTGAGAGAAAATTATATAATTTAATAAAAATATGTTGTAAATATTATAAATTCACAATTTCTTTGCCCTATCACAAACCAAACCTTCATAGTTAACCCCACCTCCCGGATAAAACCCAGTATTTTCCCCGGGTCGACGTTATCAAACTGTGTTTTTAAGTTGTGTGATCTAAAATATTTCCCCCTAATATCCTGGTATCTGTTCCACAGTGAGACAAGAGTCACAGTACTCACAGTACTCTCTTGATCACAAAGGAGTGCGTGGTGTAGATGTGGCCAATCCTAAGTCTGGACATGGTTGCGCTTCCACGCCTTGTCAGACCCTTAGATATGGACCGCCACGTGACATCCGCCACAGCCCGTCTAAGTTTGTTGTAAGTCTCAGCCTCCCACCGATACTTTTATATGTCCCAGGTCCGAGCAGGGAATTTGGGTTCATAAAACCTTTCTAACGTAACTGTGTAGAATGTTTTCTTGTTTGCTTATTTAAATACAACTAATGCGAACATTTAATCCCTTCCATTTTTATGTTCAAATAATATAGTATAAAAAACATTATGAGATACATTGGCATTGGGATAACCATTTGCAAAAATGATACCACTGATATTCAGTAATAAGAAAACTACAATGTAATTGTTATTTCCCCTTGTTATTAAGTTTGTGTTTCTGTTTTGGTGAAATCAAAAGTATAACTAGGGAGATTATTTCGATGTATAGAATGAATAGATTCTGATGTCACCACGAGGAAGTCTGTCGTAGTAAAAGTCATAACTAGGAGATGGACAGTTGAGGAGACAAATGATAGATTGTGGACAGAAAGAGGTTCATTGTTTCAAGTAAAAGTTGTTGAGTTTGTTAAACATTTAATTGAAACGTAATCATCCCTTCTCAGACGATGTGCTCTAGACAGCAAATAATGTAAAGTTCATCTGTTTCTTTAGTCTATGGTTTACAACTAACGAGGGAATCAAGTGGCCAGCGCAACGACCAACAGCCTTTACTTTTTGTATGTCAGGCGTTCATTAGGTCTCGGCGGATTCATAGGAGCCCTAAAGATCAAGAAATTAAAATTTTCAGTTTTCACCAGGATTCAAACTCGAAACACTCCGCCTTACCACTCAGATACCGCGTCTCCTGTATTTTGTTAAAAAAAAAAAAGAAGTAAAGTTCCCCTTTCAAACCTTGTGTGATAGACGTTAAAACTGTTCAAGTAAGTTGTTAGTTTGTTTAGAAAATGAAAAGTAAAGATACTCTCTCAGACGATGCGACCGCAGATAATGTAAAGGTCATTTGTTTCTGTGGCCCATAGCTAACTCTTTCTTTACTAACTGACGATACCAGCGTTGATTCCACCAGAATGTGGTAAATAATTACGGAGAGAAAGAGTTAACGAGGATGTCATGTGGCCAGCAGAACGACTAAATAATGTCAGGTACCCATTAGAAATGAAATGGAAATTAGAAAGTGAACTCAAAGGACCCCTAAAGTAAATTGTAGAACCCGAAAAGATCCCGAAATAAAAAATCCCAGTCTTTACCAGGATTCGAACCCGCGACCCCCTGTTCGGAAGTCAAGCGCCCTACTGCTCAGCGTCCGCGCCTCCTGTTTAAATGATTAATATTTCACCTATGTTTCTACACACATGTACATTGCCGTTGAAAGCTGTGGACTGTGGAAGTTATTGTCATTTTTGTTTATAAGTAGTTTCTTAAAATTCTATCTAAAGTTCGGCATTTGAATATGAATAGACCTACAGTGGTTTAGTTATACTAGCTTTCTGGAGCTACAAACTAACGACCGGGTATTCAACGCACCTGAGTCCTATAGAGGAAACATTGCTTTAATAGTAAATGAAATTGTTCTTTGAATTCATTTAATTCTTTCGTAAATATAAACGAAATTTTTACTGGCGTGTTGACGATATAGATCTCCAGACTAAAATTAATCTATAGATGATTATATTTTGAAAAATTATGACTGTCATTAAAGTTTTCCATGTGACCAATTAACTAGTTGTTTTTTTTCCAAAAGATAAACATAAACTGTTAAATTTCTAGGAATATCTTAAGAGCCGTTTTCGACACCTGTGTCCAAGATGGAGAGTTTGCAAGCTAATAAGAGGAGGGTAAAAAAGACACACACACACACAAAGAGACAAAACAAATGAATAAGAAAGTCTCTTTGTTTTACGGAGTCTTGGGAAATTATCAATAAAATATTTTGTTTCGCTCAGCGTGACACTTACAAAATAAGGAAGTCCAGAAATTTGAGCTTATCACATATCAAGTCAATAAAGTCAAGCCATCAGTTTCATTCATTTCTTTTTTAGGATTTATTTCCTTGTGGTTTAATTTTAGTATTGTTCTAATGTTTCTATTCATGAATGAATGGGTATCTTATGTAAAAAGATACTCGCTTACATTACTGTGATCTGTTTCCTCTTCATATGTTTCCTACTTGGCTCTCGATTTGGTAAGTCATAGAATTTATATTGGAGATCCAATATTTCCAAGTTTTTGTTTTATATTTAACTAGGAGTATTGATGCGATAACAAAAACAAAAATAGTAGTTTTAAAAAGTTTTTTTTAGCCGTTTGATTGTATGCAGAATATATTTCGATTGTAGAAAAAAAAAAGCATTACTAATGTTCTGCGGTTGACATTATGCATTGAATAAACGCACCAAAACAAAAAAACAACAACAAGATTACAAAGAGAGTTAGTGTTATCACACCATCAAAGTTACCAATGGACCAGGAATATTTAAGCCATAGTCTTGTTTCGATCTTTAAAATTAATAATATGGTAAAAAATCATTTGACGTTGTTTTTTTTTCACATAAAAGCAAACAAGACCTCCCAGACAGTGTCGGTGGCCCCTAGTGCGGTAGCTCAGGGTATCATCCCTTCCCCATTAACTGTCTTCAAATATATTCCAATAAACACTATTGCTAGTTAGTTCTTTTTGTTGAACAAATACAGTGAGCTGATTACCTACTTTTATTGATTTTACTCAAATGTAAAATGAGTGTCAATTGTATTATAAAATCTCACTGTTTATGACATTTATTCAAATGTAATTGCAAATTTTACAATGATATTTAATTAAAATTAAAAACAGACTTAACATCACCTAAACAGGTTTATTTTCTTATACTTTAAGACAGAAATGGTACAACGTTGTGCTCTGACATTTCATACTGAACCAATATCTAGACGTGTCTTTGCATGTTTGGGCATATATCTAGAGATTTTAATATAATTATCTTTTCGATGTGTCTGCTTTTGCCAAGATATAATTTTTTTCAACTCGGTTGTCATCACCAAAATGGTTTCACCTGGTGCGACCACACCCCTCGCACCCCCCTAGTGACGCTACTGCTCCCAGATACGTACGTACCTCTCCCCAACAATTTCGATTAATATATTGGAGTAGACGGGCTAGGAAATAAACAAAAAATTAGAATCTAGACTAGGTCTAGATCTACAATTGGTCTAGATCAAGATCTAGAACTAAATCTACAATCCAGATTAGATCTAGAATTTAGAGTAGACCTAGAATCTAGATATATAATCTAGACCTAGAATAGAATTCGTATAACTTGACACGTTTAATCTTAAAATTACTAGACCTAGAATTAAGCCAATATTATGACCAGGATTAGTAGGCCTACTACTAAATAATAATGCACTATGCTGTTTGCATCACATTCACTTCTAGCTTAATGTGATACTACTGTTTACATAATAAATAAATATGCACCCCTAAGATGTAAGAAGTTAAACTATTTCCTTAATAATTTATAAATGTAAATTTGTTCAAATTGTTAAATACGTTTAAATCTAAATCTAGACCTACATCTGGCCTCTATTGAGTCTAATTTAGATTGTTGTCAAGTGTAGGCCTATAATGGGGATATGTCAAAACTATGCGAGGTATACAGTAGTTTTTTTTTAACATTCAACTAAAATGAAGTTCGTATAAAAATTATTTACAAAAAGCAACAACATTTGAATCAATAATCTATTCCATTTGTTAGTTAATAAATGGAAAATATATTTTATAATGATCCATTGATACTTTTTCCATCGTGATCTTAGTTGCAATTTTTTTTTGTACCAATGCGCAAATCTATGAATAAAGCTTGAGTTATTAATGAAGAAGTCCATGACCTTTTAAAAAACTTCCCTCCCCTGAAGTTTTTCATTAAAAAGTAAAGTATTTTTTTGAAAAATCTGCTTGCATAAATCATTTTAAAAAATTACATGGTTCAACTTCGGAAAAGAAAAAAGTAGCCGTTGAATCAGAACTTTGAATGATCTAAAATATCATGATGTCCGATTTCCATTTTCTCTTCTATTTTCTGAGATCAAAACGGGAGGGACCTACAGACGGACTGACAGGCCACACAAAACTAATAGCGTCTTTTCTCCTTTCGGGGGCCTCTAAAAACATTAAAAGTGATTGAGCGGAAGGATATTTAGTTTTCTACTTGAGTCATGAAAATGTCGGCCTTCAAATACATAGTTGGTAGAAATTGCTAATAAAGAAGGTTACAAAGACACTTTGTGTGGAAACATAAACTCAAAATCGGCCCCCGAAGTGGTCCACCTAAAGTCTTCACCAGGATTCGAGCACGGGACTTCCGGTTTCAAGTGCTTTGCCCCTCAGCCACAGCATCTCCATATATTTATATAGCGTGCACTTATATTTTTTTAAATAATAATTATTAAACTTATCCATACATTCAAAATTAATAACAAGTTACATGTAATAAAGAGAAACTAAAAAAGATTTATTTTTCTAACAAACTTAGATAAATTTCAACACGAAAAAAAAATTCTTGACCTACTTTAAGCTACAATTGTGTACTACAAGACTTTCCCCTAGCAAATAAAGTTTGATATCTCCATTGTCATTTGTCATACAAATTAGACATAGATCTAGATAGATCTTGACCAATTTTTAGATCTAAATCTAGATTCAATGTCTAGGTCTAGAACTAGATATAAGTCTAGATCTAAAAATAGATCTAAGTCTAGAACTTGAATTAGATCTAAGTAGTATTTATAACTAGATTCAAGTCTAGATCTAAGTCTAGAATCTAGATCTAGAACTAAATATAGAATCTTGATATAGAATCTACTACATCTAGACTATAACTTACACGTTTAATCTTTAAAATGACTAGACCTAGGCCAATGTTATGATTATGAATAGTAGGCATTTTGTTACCGAGTAATGGTGTACTTTGACAATGCTGTTCGTATCCGATTCATTTCTTAATGTGATATATTGTTTACATAATAAATAAATCTGCACCCCTACGCATTCAGAAGATAAGTTATTGCCTTAATAATTAAAATTGTGTTCAAATTATCAATACATTTATAATATGTATATTATAAATATATCTAAGCCTGGGGACTATTTAGTTTTATTAGACTGTCAAGCTTAGGCCCATCTATAATGAGGATATGTCAAAACTACGCACTACAAAAGTGGTTTGTTATTTTTAAAACTTATAAACTAAAACGAAGTTCGTATCAAAATTCTTTTTTAAAAACAACATTTGAATCAGTATTCTTTTCAATGAGTTAGTTAATAAATGGAAAATGTATTTTATATTGATCCATTGACACTTTTACCATTGGGACCTTAGATGCAATTTTTTTTTTAAACCAATGCGCGAATCTATGAATGAAGCTTGAGTTATTAATGAAGATGTCCATCAGAATTAAATTCTAGCTAAGACTAATCACAGAAAAAAATGGAGAAAAAAGGTTGACATATCTTGTGTGGTGCCCCAGCGGTCCAGCAGACCAAAGGATAGGTGAAAGTGAATGTGAAGTTAAATGTGAACCAGGCCTAATTGATATATTATAATGAATATCTAATTGATCTAATTGTTTTGTAAACGATCAATCTCTTATTCAAATCCTTGAAAAAAAGAAAAAAGCATTTCCATAAAAAAAATCCCTTTAGTTAGGTACTGTACTACTGTACTACTGTACTATTTTTGGGTAAATGTAGTAGTTAGTAGGACAGAACTTATTTAAGTGAGCAGGACAAATGTAAAACAAAAAATTTGACAAAATTTCTACAACCATTTGCATAAATGAATTAAACATAATGCAATTATCTCTCCTACTAAAGAGCCTCCAGTGTTTGTTACTATAAATATCGAATAGTTGTAAAGGTGGTGTATTTTAACGAAAAAACTGCTTGCATAAGTAATTTAAAAAATTAGATTTTTCGCTTTTAGAAAAAAAAGTAGCCGTTGCATCAGATCTTTGAATGGACTACAATTTTTTATCTCGGATTTTCACTATCTTTTCTAGTTTACGAGATTTAAACGGGACGGACGGACAGACGGAAAGACGGACAGACGGACGGATAGACATTTCACACAAAACTAATAGCGTCTTTTCCCCTTTTCGGGGGCCGCTAATAAAGGCTAAATTCTAGATCTGGATGTTGATCTAGACTAGATCTTGAGTTCTAAATTAGAATATTTATTATCAGCAGCTGACGGAGTCACGGATTCTATACCCGACATGAACCAAAAAGTAATTATTTAAAAAAAAAATTATATCATATTTGAAGTTTAATAATGGGTATTTATTGTCTTTTTAATATACATACATATATATATATATATATATATATATATATATATATATATATATATATATATATATATATATATATATATGTATATATATAATAATATATTTATATATATATATATATAGATAGATAGATAGATAGATAGATAGATATCTGTGCAAAGTTTAGTTTAAAAAATTAGATCTTGATCTAGATCCTTTCGATCTTATCTCATGTAAACATGGTAAACATGACCTAGATCCATGAAATAGTAATAGTAGAGTCTTAAGTTTGTTTTAGGGCTACTATACATCCGTTACAATTCCAGTTAGTACCCAAGGAACAGTTATGCCAAGTTTTATCAAGATTGATCAAACGGTTTTGATTTCTATGCGGTACATACATACATACATACGCTTTACTTTCTATTCTATAGTATAGATATACATGTTTTCCTGTTTAGCACTACAGAATGCTCTAAGCTGTTCCGTATTAAGCACAAAATAATTTCAATATGAAGAAAGCGTTACATTTTCATTCAATGACTTCAAAACCTATTTTAAAATAAATGGGCAACTAACAAATAGTAATACAGGAAATTCGGTAGCACCTTATTACAGACACTATATAATATAACAGATTAATTTTCTTTCCTTTAGTTGGCAAAAGTGAAGTGCCATTTAGCGTCTTTGAGACTATTAAATTTATATGGAAAATGTATAATACACAATCTGGGAAACGTTGCTATTAAGAATAGCTAATTGAATACACTTGAGTTTTTTCAATGTGTCAAAGTGAGTCACTTGCTTCCGTCTAGCTAATGTCTTTTCTGCGTATGTTTAAGTGCTGGGAGTTGTATTTGATACGTATAGCTCTGTATCATATATCGTTTCAAAATATGTCTTGTTCTATTTTAGATCATTTATAATAAGGATAATAAAATACATTTTTTCCCTTACAAACAAATTCTCTAGAAGGCTGAAATATTAGAACTTTGGGAATTTTAGGGCGCCGAACCGATTCTAATGGGCACCTGACTCTAATTTGCACCTAACTCTAATGGGCACCCGATCTTAATGGGCACCTGACTCTAATGGGCAACCTACTCTAATGGGCACCGGATCTTAATGGGCTCCTAACTTTAATGGGCACCTGACTCTAATGGGCTCCTAACTCTAATGGACACCTACTCTCATGGGCACCTGATTCCAATGGGCACCTAACTCTAATGGGCACCTACTCTCATGGGCACCTGATTCCAATGGGCACCTAACTCTAATGGGCACCTACTCTCATGGGGGGCGGACGAATTTTAGAATAAAATTCACACAATTTGTATACGAATTTATTACTTATGTTAATAATAGTACTCCGGCCAGCTTGTCTTTAGACGTCCCTTTCTTCGTGCTCCTTTCATTATATCTTGAAGTATGGCTTTTGACAGTGAGTCATGTCTTACAATGTGACCAAAGCAGTTCAGATTTTGTCTCTTTGCGATATGGAATTCCCCCTTTTTGCCAGCCAGAGCGTTGACTTATAAAAATAGAAACTGTCTTCTTTTTCTGGTATATGATACCCAGCATTTTTCTGTAGCATTAACTTTAAAATGGTGCTACACATTCTCATAGCCTCTAGACTTTGCCTCTGATACTGTAGTTATTTCTCCACACACACACACAAACACATATACGCACGCATGCAATCCTATAGAAGTTCCGTGTTCTTAAAAAAAATGAATTGTCAATGTGTCTGTATTAAACGCTTTGTCTATTTCTACCCTATTGACTTGGTCACAAACTAAAAAGGAGGGGGAAATGTGTTGTAAAATGCATTAAAAGTTAGAGCAAAAAGGAAACGGACCTCATTAATCAATCGTAAACAAACAACATTTTGCCACGTGGTTCTCTATATCTTCTACACAAATTGCGCAATTCATAAAGCCTGTCACGTGATACGTAATTTTCATTGTTTTATCAATAGTATCACGTGGCTCAATGTTGTTTGTTTACGATTGGTGAATGAGGTCCATTAGGCACGAATGATAATGAGTATTTCAAAAAGGAAGTAATACATGTGTTGCCTTTAGTGTATTCGTATGTCGCTAATATCATAACGTAATGGAAGGAAGTGGGAAAGAATCATTTTGGAAAATTAAACCTCTGCCGTTGTAATCCCAGCAAAGGGCTAAGTTTTGGTAGGTTAAGTTTTGGTAGGTTAAGTTTCGGTAGGTTAAGTTTTGGTAGGTTAAGTTTTTGTAGGTTAAATTTCGGTATGTTAAGTTTTGGTAGGTTTAATTTTCGTATTATTTGGTCCACACAATTAATGTGTCACTCGGCGTATAGTTTTTTTAATAAGCTTATATCAACTCTCTTTTTGTTTTGTCTATCTGTCTGTCTTAACCGGGCCAATCTCTGTAGTAACGAGCAATGTCTGTCTTAACCGGGCCAATCTCTGTTGTAACCGAGCAATATGCCTGTCTCAACCGGGCCCACCTCTGTTGTAACCGAGCAATATGCCTTTCTCAACAGGGCCAATCTCTATTGTAACCGAGCAATATGCCTGTCTCAACCGGGCCAATCTCTGTTGTAACCGAGCAATATGCCTGTCTTAACCGGGCCAAGTCTCACTTGACGTGTGTAAGGATGAGACTATGATTGTCTTAAAACATCCTTAATCTTGCCATTGAATACGAATATCTTTTTTCCCCTGCAGGATCCAATATTGCCAAGTTTAGTGAACCTATTTCAACAAGAACCCAAGTAAGTACGTGTACGTGCGGATGTACGTGTAGGTGTGTGGGCGTGTGTCAACGCTTGTTTTCTTGTCTTTGGATTGTAAGAAAGATAACTGCTGTACAAATTCATAGGGCCACGCCCAGCAAGCAGTAATCTAAATAACTTGCTATATCCGGCACAAAGCTATTGTCTACCGTTGCTAAGGACGTGTTTTTAATTTTGCAGTAGGTTACTTTCAGGTGTAATCTATAACTTATAAGCAACAGGATGTTTTTTTTTTTTAAGTGCTTTAGTAAAAACTGTTTTGATAAATAAAGAAAAATAACAAAGGAATAAAAGTAACAGGGCTTCTATTAAACTTCCTCTTTCGGGTTTCGATTACAAAGTAGCAGGACTAAGATGATTAATTCAATATATGAGATGAACTGTGCTGTAGTTTCCCAATCAGGCTGCTCTCTTTATAGTCGGTTTTCTATTTCCGGTCTTTGGTTATTAAGTGTTGCGTTTCTATTTAACAACCGGAGCAAATTTCACTATTCGCTTATCAAACAATAACTAGGCCAAGAAATTAGAGACAGGGTTGCTGCAGTGATTGAACCCCATAACGACCTGCTTAGCAGGGGCGTAGCTAGGGATTTGGGGGCCCAGGGGGATTTACTTCTTTGGGGGCTCCTTGCATTTTGACATTCTACATCATGACATGAGATAATGTACTTAAAAAGTACATAAGCCTACATTTAAATTGGTACAGTATACCAGTAAAATTAACAAGAAATAATCATTAAGACTCTTTTAATGAATAATACACAAGTGACAAATCTCAATTCATATCGCTTTATGTCGTGCTTTCTGTGCAGCAAAGGCATCTATAAGATCTTCTACATCGATACTGTCTAGTATTTGTGACTCCACAGACATTAAAATCATGCTAAGCCTTTCTAGCGTCATTGTGCTCCAGAAATAGTTTTTGATAAACTTGAGCTTTGGGAATAATATCTCGCATGACGCAATGGCAGTGGCCTGAGTTAGCAGTATTCGGATGGAGGTTGGAAGGTTTGAGCACACATCATTACCATATAAAGCCAGCTTCCTCAATATGTCAATTGGTGATTGTGACACTGCTTTGTTGATGGAAAGTGCTCGTGCATCAATGACATCATTGAACACAATTTGGCTGTATTTCATTAAACTGGAAACACAGTTTTTCATCAGCATGTCATCGTCCATAGACTCCAAGAGGTGTCTTGGTTCAAGTAGAAACCCAAAGGTGTCCTCATGGTTTTCCAGCCTTTGGAATCTGTCCTTCATCTCCACATGAAGTATGTCCAGCAATTCTGTCGCCCTAACCCTAAACCTAACCCTAACACATTTAAACTGCAGTTCTATTGACAGTCCTACATCAGAACTCAACTCCCCATCAAGTCTTTTCTTTCTTCTGGTTATTTTGATTACATTAACTCGTTAGCATTCACCTTCTTTTGCTTGTAATACTCTCCTTTTTAAACTCCAGGCTCCAGCTTCTTTCAGTAAGGCCCATCTCTGGGGTGAATTGAAAAAAATCGGAACAATTCATGTACAGTTCCAAAAAAAAAAGATGACAATTATTGGCTCTATCTCAGCAGAATGATTATCACAGGGAGTGATTATCACAGTTCAGAAATTTTGCCTTTGGATTTATGTTTAAGAGACGTTTCTGCAGGCCAGACAGACGGCTACTCATTGTGCCTGCGTTATCATAGGTTTGACCTCTGCACAGATCAAAGTCCAGTCAAGAGTTTTCAGAACAAGTTCTTCATAATGTTGTCCATTAGGTTTCAAAATGTCAAAGTAACCAATGAATGACTCTTTTATTTCGAAATTATCAACATCCAAGTAACGAACTATTAGGGAGACCTGTTCTTGGTGAGAAACATCTGGGGGTGGAATCAAGCATCAGAGAAAAGTAACAAACTTGCTTGACTTTCCCCACAATTGATTCCCTAACTTTATTGCCCATCAAGTCAACAAACTCATTTTGAATTTCTGGTGACAAATAATCCAATAAAATCCAATACTGCTGATTTTTCAAAATGTGCGCATGAAACATATGTGACAGTTCATCTGATTCTGTCTTAAGCTATTTTTCTAATTTCCACTTTAAAAAAGCTTGTCTGTGGTGGACTCCTTCTTCATGTTTTTTCAATCTCTCAGGTTTCTTCCGTTTAGTGAAACCAACTCCAGGCTTGCTCAATGCACTAGATCTCTTTTTTGATGCCTTAGAAAACAGTGCACATGGAAAACAAAATAGACATCCCAAGTGTGTAGAGAAGAGGAGCCAGTATCGGTTTCAAAGTTTCCCAATTGGACGCTTTCTAGTGAACCATGATGTCAAACTTTGTGATTTATTGTGGGTAAACCCTACTTGAAACAAATACCGTTCATCTTTGTTTTGGACAAATAAGCTACTCTTTAACACAATGAGAGTGACACGGCACTAGTCAGCCCTACTCCTTAAAATTGAGAGTAACCTCGCATGGAAAGTGTTAATAATCTGTGTGGAATACATACAACAGGGTCACTAACATATATAACAACGTGAATAGTAAGATTACATGACAGTGACGTAATATTTAATTAATTTAGAAACAAATTTCGGACACTCATTTGGGGGACCCCTCAAGTGGGGGCCCGGGGGATCTTCAAATTCTCCCCCTCCTCCCCCCACCCTAGCTACGCCACTGCTGCTAAGTATAGTAAAAAAAACGTAAGCTAAAAATCTATTGCCATATTACAAGGTCACAAAGACCTTCCTTCGGGGAACATTACTAGGAAAAAGAAGAATAGGCAGACAGAGAAAGCGATGGGAAGAGAACATACAAGAATGAACGGGCCTGCCACTGAAAGAGGTTTCTAACTATAGCAAAAGGCATAGAGGAATGGAGAAAGGCGGTCGACAAATCTTACATGGTGCCCCAAGGGTACAACAGACTAAGGGATAGGTAAAGGGTCAAGGTAATAAAAGTTTACTCTCTATGTTACCGTATTTGTACCATAACCTTTTCCATCTAGTAAAATAGGGTACAGGCTCCTTAGTGAAATCGTTTTAGAACCTATAGCATAATTATATTAGTATTGTACCCAGGTCTCAGAATCCTGCATGTTTTGGAAACCACCGTTAAGTAGATGATCTAGTTGGTTTTTTTTTTATGGGAGATCTAGAAACGAAATTTTAAAGAGGGCCAAAGGCGCTACTTGCTAATCCCAGACGGTTCTTTATTTCTTATGATTCCATTCTGATTTCCTCCTCATCATCATCATCGCATAACTTGCAAGGTTAATCTCAATCACTGTGATTTTTTTTTCTGTATCTGTAACTAATCGTTTGGGGATTTGTTCTAACATTCTATGGGCCGTGGGCATGATTTACCTTATTGGTGATATTCACACGGAAAGTATATCTCATCTGCACATTGTTTACCCTTTGACTTTCAAGATCTGGTTTACGTTCTTTAAGGGAAAAAAAAAAAACTTGAAGGGAGAAAAAGAAGAGAAAGTGCTATGACGAAATGCGTAGCCATATAATGAAACCTAACAAAAAAAAAGTAAAATGAAAACAATGAGATTTAAAGACATTTTAAAATAAATGCACAAAATAGATAATGTCAAGGATGAAACATCACAAGGTCGATGTTCCCATTGAAATAATAAAAATTACTTTGTCCAACAATCGAAAGAGCTTAAAATTTTGAGTTCAAAGTGCTAAAAAAATACAAATTAGAGTTTAGTTTATTAAAATGCTTCGCTTATTAATACTTTTCTGTACGCCGGTGTTCTTGGCTAGTATCTTGGGTGTTATGTAAATTCACTTCTATTTCATCAAATATTCTACATTAGCCAAAGAACATTACATTTAACAATATAAGCTTGATCAAGTCTTTCTATTTCTGTAAATGATGTATTTATTATCACTTGGGATGTCTGTCTTGTCGTTACTCATATATGTCTAATACTAATCAACTTTCTTCTAAGCAATCGCCATATTGTTCTTTCTCGTTCACCTATTCTGCTACGTCATTCGTTTGTCTTACTACGTCACTACTTTTACCGTTGATAAAAACAATACACAATATATTAACATACTCTCTAACCACACTAGTACACAACACCGGATACACCCAAAAAATCTTGCTATTTCTGAATTTGCCTTCGTGTTAAGGACTAAACCTTGCGTTGGATAGCTTCAAATCCTTTTACGAGTATACTTGGATAAGAGTATAACAGCACAATAAGCTAAAATACCATGACAATTTCCCCAATGCTATGATAACATTGTCAGGGCCAGTTTTCACATAAAGTACGTCCCTAGTGATTGCATGCTCTTATGTTATTTCAGGCCCAACGACTCGAACCCAAACCTTACGAAGTGACGATAATAACTTTATATGTTCCGCTGGGCAAGTTTCAGAAAGGAGGCGCCGGAAACTACTACACCAATGACAAATACAAAGGCTGGATGCAGACGTTTGGTTGGTTATCCAACAAACTTGTGGCCTTCCTCACTGATGACGACACGTACAATTACTTCAAGTAAGTAGGTCAACCCATTACTATAAAGGGAAACTCTGATGGTTTTTCAAATTTGAGTTTTTGACATATTTAAATTCTGCGTAAAATGTTGTAAGAGTAAACTTTTTAAAAAAAATTTTATTTAAATGCTTCGAAACATTTATATTTAATACATTAGTCAGTAAATTCTTGACATCTAAAAAAAGCGGGGTTTTTGGAGATTTTCTTTTTAGCTCAGTCAAACGTCACTTCCCTTAACAATACTGATGGTGTATAAATGGCTCTAAATCAACATCAATAACAGTAAAATCAGGTGTAACACAAGGAACAGTCTTGGGTCCACTACCATTTTTAATTTACATAAATGATTTACCAAATTGCATTACTTCAGGAACAAAAGTCAGATTATTTGCAGACGAATGCATAATATATAGAACAATAAAAACAACACAAAACACAGAAATTTTACAAAGAGAGTTAGATGAATTACAGAAATGGGAATCAAATTGAAGCATGTCTTTCCACCCGGAAAAATGTCAGTCTGTAAGAGTAACAAAAAAAAGTAAAACAAATTAATTCCACTTATCTTATTCATGGTAAACCAGTAACACAGACTAAAAACGAAAAATACCTAGGTGTTATAATAAATGAAAAACTGTCATGGAATCCACAAATTGATGAAACTATAAAAAAAATCAAACAAGGCATTAGGGTTTATTAGAACAAATTCTATAAATCAAATAAGAACATACAACTAAAATGTTATTTAACCTTGGTTAGGCCAATAATAGAATATGCATCCTCTGATTAAGACCCCTCAACTCAAGAAAACATTAAGAAACTGGAACAGATTCTATTGCATATTCTATTATTGGCCTAATGCAGTTTTTTTGGATTATGGGTGATTTCAACCTACCTGATATAAATTGGAAAACACTAACCATAGATAAACACCAAAACCTTAAAGACATAAATGAGCTTTTCATAAACTTTACACAACCTACATTTAGATCAAATCATTAAAAACCAACTACATTAAACAACACATTAGATCTCTTCTTAACCAACAGACCTGGATTTGTAGTTGATTATGATATTATCCCTGGTCTATCAGACCATGACATCATAAAAATACACAGTCAGATAAAAGCAGTAGCCAATTCAAAACCCAAAAGAAAAATCCTACGTTGGAATAAATGTAACCTAACACAACTACACCAAGCTGCATTAAGCTTTCAACAAACATTCTTATTAGAAAAAGACATTAACCAACCAGTCGATGACCTCTGGAATTTCATTAAAAACCATCTTAAAAGCATTTTAGAAAATTATATACCAACTAAATACACATTAAACAAAATAAATAAATGCTGGTTTAATAATAGACTAAAGAAGCTTTGTAAACAGAAGGAAAACCTATATAGAAAATTTAAAGAAACTAAGGCAGAAAGAGTTTACAAAAAGTATATAAAAATTAAACACTTAACCCAAAAAGTAAGCAGACAGCTGCAGAGTGATTACATAAACAAAGTAATATCTAAAGATAACAACAGAAACCTATGGTCATACATTAAGTCTAAGAAAATGGAAACAACAGCCATAGCACCATTAAAAGATGAACATAACATAATACATAATGATAATGAAACTAAAGCAAACATCCTAAACAAATACTTTGCATCAGCATTCTCAGCCCCAGTAGACAAAGACATATTACTGAATTTGAACCAAGTAGACCAGCGGTTCTCAACCTGTGGTCCGCTGACATTTGCCTGGTGGTCCGCGAGCAAAACCCGAATTCCATTTTTAAAAAAAAATAAAAAATATGAAAAATAATAGAATTAAAGACATGAAAAAGAATATATGAAGTCAGTTTTAAAATTATTGATTTTAAATCGCTAGATGGCGATAGCGCAAAAGTGCGTTTCGATTTTATGTTTACTCTAAGTTTTAGTTACACCGAAAATCAGATGGGCCCTGGCGTCTTCCCGTTTATATTGACATTCAAAAATATGCTTTTTTATTTGAAAACTAATCAAAATAATTAAATTGATTGAACACATGGATACATTTTTAATAAAGAAAGCAACCGAACATAAGGACAACGATGATGATTTCTCTGACTCATCTTCACAACCTGAGTGTGAATCAAATGCAGTTCCGGAGAAAAAAAGACGAACTCCCATACGACGGTATGCTGAAAAGTATTTGCGCTTTGGGTTTATATGCGTCTTAGTAAATAATCAACACAGACCACAGTGTGTAATATGTTTACAAATTCTTGCAAATGAAGCGATGAAACCTGCGAAACTCCGAAGACATCTCAAAACGAATCATTCTGACTGCTCGGAGAAACCATTGGAATATTTTATGCGCAAGAAACATTCACTTGGTATTCAGAAGTCTTGCATACTCCAAGCAACTAAAGTCAATGAGAAGGCTTTAAGAGCATCATTTTTAGTGGCTATCCGAGTTGCACAGGCCAAAAAACCTTACACAATTGCAGAAATTCTGATAATGCCTGCTGCTATAGATATGTGTCGAGAGATGTTTGGTGATGCCTTGGCAAGTAAACTGAAAACAATTCCACTTTTAAACGACACAATTCAACGACGTATAGCTTTGGCGGCAGCTGACGTTGAAGAACAGTTTATTTCAAGGCTGCAAGATTCTAAACAATTTGCTATTCAATTGGACGAATCAACGGATGTTTCCGGCCAGGCACAATGAATGGCTTATGTCAGATATATCTGGATGAATGAAGTTGAAGAAGATTTTTTGTTTTGTAAAGTTTGTCCAGGTCACACAACAAGTGCAGAACTTTTTGCTATCCTTGATAATTTTATGGCAGCCAATGGCATCGAATGGTCCTGGTGTATCGGAGTGTGCACGGATGGTGCTGCAGCAATGACTGGAAAACGAATAGGCTTGTGGGAACGTGTGCGTTCTAATGTGCCAACTGCCACATTTACGCACTGTATGATTCATCGGGAAAGTCTTGCGAGTAAAAGAATGAACGTGGACTTGAAATCTATTTTTGATCAGGCCATAAAAATTGTTAATTTCATCAAGGCTCATCCATTGAATTCTCGTCTTTTTGATTCATTATGTTTGAATATGTATTTTCATCATGAGCAGTTACTGATGCACACTGAAGTTCGCTGGTTATCAAGGGGAAAAGTGTTTAACAGACTGTTTGAATTACGTGATGCTGTGCGAGAGTTTCTTGTTAGTAAAAATTCACAGCTTGTTGTTCATTTGAATGATAATTCATGGGTTGCTGTTGTGGCTTACTTGGCCGACATTTTTGAACAGCTGAATAAACTCAATTCATCTCTGCAAGGGAAGCACACAAACTTAATTACCCTCAGTGATAAAGTGTCTGCTTTTACGAAAAAACTTGCTCTGTGGAAGACAAGATTATTTCAGGGTAACTTTGAAAAGTTTGATCAATTCCATGAATTCACCGAGAAACCAGAAAATGCTGAAATCAACAAGCCCGAGTTGGTGAAATTGATTTCTGAACATGTTCAATCATTGCTGGATCAATTTAACTTCTACTTTGGTGATTTGAACGTTGAAAGTTTTTCGTGGGTTTCCAGTCCGTTTCTTGCACACATTGATTCATTAAATTTACCACCATCGGAATTAAACCAATTCATTGAACTGACCAGTGATACTACGTTGAAGATGATGCATCCGAGCGTGAGCTTGATGAAGTTTTGGACACAAGCTTTGCATGAGTATCCAGAACTGTCTCAGAAAGCTTTCAAAATAATTTTACCCTTTGCAATATCATATCTTTGTGAATGTGGATTTTCTGCACTGGTTACAATTACAACAAAATATCGTTCACGGCTTGAAGTCGAAGATGAACTACGACTGAGTCTTTCAAGCATTACACCTCGTTTGGACAAGCTGTGCTCAAATTTGCAAGCTCAAGGCTTGCACTAAAATTAAATGTAGCATTGTTTCTAATCCGAACTATTGTTAGCAGTAAGACTGATATTTGTTCATTATAAAAGGATGAAAAGGTTGAAACATTTATTAAAATATATAATAAATGATTTTAAATATCAACTTTATATTTTTTTTTATAAAACTATATAAATTTCTAGTGCGCCAGTAGCAAAATTTTTAGTAGTGGTCCGTGGCTGAGACACACATTTTTAAGTGGTCCTTAAATCTCAAAAGGTTGAGAACCGCTGAAGTAGACAACATAGAAGATACAGTAGTACAAGAAAATGGAATTCAAAAACTATTAGCCAACACCAAACAAAATAAAGCGTCTGGAGCTGATGGTATTCCAGCTAGATTAGTCAAAGAACCAAGCAATGAACTAGCCCCAGTGTTCAAAATACTCTTTCAGGCTTCACTTAACCAGGGCAGAGTACCAAAGGACTGGAAAGTAGCTAATGTCACCCCTCTATTATAAAAAAGGAGAAAAATCTGACCCATGAAACTACAGACAGTATCATTTACCAGCATCACATGTAAAATCCTAGAACACATAATATGTAGCAACATCATAAACCACTTAGACAAACAAAATGTCCTAACACCATACCAACATGGCTTTAGGAAATATAGATCATGTGAAACACATCTAATAGGACTAATTGATGATTTTCCTAAAGGTTTAGATAATAGTGAACAAATAGATGCTATCTTACTAGATTTTTCTAAGGCTTTTGACAAAGTTCACCACCATAGTTTGCTTAAAAAATTAAGATATTTTGGCATTAATGGTCCACTGCATCAGTGGATTAAAGATTTTCTGATAGGGAGAGAACAAACTGTAATAATAAATGGCTCTAAATCAACACCGATAACAGTAAACTCAGGTGTACCTCAAGGAACAGTCTTGGGTCCACTACTATTTTTAATTTACATAAATGATTTACCAAATTGCATTACTTCAGGAACAAAAGTCAGATCATTTGCAGACGATTGCATAATATATAGAACAATAAAAACAACACAAGACACAGATATTTTACAAAGAGAATTAGACGAATTACAGAAATGGGAATCTAATTGGAGCATGTTTTTTCACCCAGAAAAATGTCAGTTGTTAAGAGTAACAAAAAAACTAAAACAAATTAATTCCACTTATCTTATTCATGGCAAACCAGTAACACAGACTAAAAACGCAAAATACCTAGGTGTTATAATAAATGAAAAACTGTCATGGAATCCACATATTGATGAAACTATACAAAAATCAAACAAAGCATTAGGATTTATAAAAAGGAATTTCTTTAAATCAAATAAAAACATAAAACTAAAATGTTATTTAACCTTGGTTAGGCCAATAATAGAATATGCATCCTCCGTTTGGGACCCCTCAACTCAAGAAAACATTAAGAAACTGGAACAGACACAAAATAGAGCAGTGAGATTCATAACAAATGAATATTCACATTTGACTAGAGTAACACCTATAGTAAAATTACTAAATTTAGAAAGCATTCAGGACAGAAGACTCAAAAGTAAAGTAGCAATTATACATAAAACACTGAACCATAATCTTCAAATACAAAAACAAAATTTAATAAAATACTCTAAAAGACACAAAGATAAAGGCACATTCCTCGTCCCATATGCTAGGACAAATTTGTACAAATACTCCTTCTTCCCTAGTGCTGTTAGAGCATGGAATGGGTTGCCTGAGCTAGCCAGGAAAACCAGTGACTTGGCAGAATGTAAGTCAATGGTTAATATGCATGACTAAATGCATGACGCGTAGGACGTAATTATCTTCCTTTTTGAAGTAACATCTGTATTATATAAGATAAGAAGATAGATACAAAATAGAGCAGTGAGATTCATAACAAATGAATATTCACATTTGACTAGAGTAACACCTTTAGTAAAATCACTAAATTTAGAAAGCCTTCAGGATAGAAGACTTAAAAGTAAAGTAGCAATTATACATAAAACATTGAACCATAATATTTAAATACAAAAACAAAATTTAATAAAATACTCAGAAAGACACAAAGATAAAGGCATATTCCTCGTTCCATATGCAAGGACACATTTGTACAAATGCTCTTTTTATTCCTTGCGCTATTAGAGCATGGAATGGGTTGCCTGAGCTAGCTAGGAAAACCAGTGACTTGGCGGAGTTTAGGTCATTAGTTAATATGCATGACTAGATGCATGACGCGTAGGACGTAATCATCTTCTTTTTTGAAGTAACGTTTGTATCATATAAGAAGAAGATAAGAAAAACTACATTTAACCAATCGTATCGCTTCATTTTTTACAGTAGCTGTTAGGCTGTTAGGCTTAGTGACGGCCTAATCAAGAGCTATGGTACATTTATATATTGAGAGAGCTATATCTAAAAGCATTAGGATAACCAACTCGAGTAAAAAGTAACATTTTCATCTACACCCCTCTCTGTCCTATAAACAAACAATTGAACAAACAAATTCAATGGGAGCCATGGCTTTGCATGGTTTTAGAAAGTTGGCATACATTTGGGTTGGCTAATAACTTGTTTTTAGTTTCAAAGTCGACTCTAAATTTTCATTTGTTAGTTGGCTTTTTACTTTACTATTAATTATAATCATGCAAGAGAACGCTTTCTTACGCAAATATGTCGATCCGAAGATAGTCAGCACTCCAAATGCCAACTAGAAAATTATTTCATGCGCTAAATTAACTCGAGACATTCCTTTGAAAGCTGCCCACTTTTATTTGCGCTACGTAGATTGTACATACATTTATAGAGCTCCAAGTCTTTGTCATTGATCATTGATGTTATAATTTTTTCCTATGTCTGCATATGTCTGCATGTCCCTAGCAATCTTAGAAGTTCTTTTGGACCTTGGGAAGACATATACCTGACAAAATTCGGCAACTTGTGCCGTGTCTTTTATCTCGCAAGACTCATCTATAGCAAGTGATAGGACAGAAGAAAGTTGAACATCATCCACCTGCAAATATGTTACATTTCAAGACATTTTAGCTCATCTATCTTGTACTGTTTTAGCGGATAGTGGCAAATCTTTGATTTTTTTTTTCAAGATTTCTGGTTTGTTTTTTTTAAATCACAAAACAGTTCTTGAGATGCACGTAGGAAGCAGTCTTGCCTTTTTGTGCAATCTCTAGTGGTACCGCAAAGCTTGCCAGATTAGCATTACTTGTAGATTGCTTCTAACTTTGAGAAGATCATCGCTTCTAACGCATTGACTTGAAACAACAAACTTATATGTCACAACCAAAGCGAGTGGTGATGATGCCAATTTGTCTTGCGTCGAAAGCGAATTTAAACCTACATAGAAACATCCGACGAGAGCTTCCGACGGACTGACAACAGTGGCGACATGTGTAATGGTGAGGGGTGTGGTGAAAAGCGAGTGCAATTGGCTGAGAGATTAAATCAGTGCCTAATCCTTGTTAAACGATTCAGAACTATTTAAGAAAATGTTTCGATAAAATAAATAATATTTGCGTATCGAACTAAACTTTACTTTAAGTACGTTTTTCATCCATACATTAATTAATTACGTAAAACCTTTACTTTAAGTAAGTACGTTAACCGATTACTTCAAGACACACCGTCATATTTATATAGAGAACAACGCAGACGATAGTGCACTCAAGACTTTCTATAGGGTCTCTCATTTTAAGGAATTAATTGTGTAATTGAGATAAAGACAATAGAGCAGTGATGCCCAACCTAAATGGACGTGCGGGCCATTTTAATTTCCAACACTCGTTCGCTGACTTCATGACCGAAAATGTACAAAAACGAAATGAATTTGACCTTAAAACTATTTTATTTGAAACTTGTGGATCTAGTCATCTAGTGCTTGCAATACTTCATGGGATATTGGACATTTTTTTTTTCTTATGCGTCGGAAAATTGCTTCATTTCTGTACTTCAAATGTGAGCAACAGTGTAGCTAGCTTTACCAACGATTCATTTCCTTGTCTCCGTTTGGTAAATATTCCCATCAATCCTCCAATCTCTAGGCTTAGTTTGGTCATATTCCCATCAATCCTCCAATCTCTAGGCTTAGTTTGGTCATATTCCCATCAATCCTCCAATCTCTAGGCTTAGTTTGGTCATATTCCCATCAATCCTCCAATCTCTAGGCTTTGTTTGGTCATTTTCCCATCAATCCTCCAATCTCTAGGCTTAGTTTGGTCATATTCCCATCAATCCTCCAATCTCTAGGCTTAGTTTGGTCATATTCCCATCAATCCTCCAATTTCTAGGCTTAGTTTGGTCATATTCCCATCAATCCTCCAATCTCTAGGCTTAGTTTGGTCATATTCCCATCAATCCTCCAATCTCTAGGCTTAGTTTGGTCATATTCCCATCAATCCTCCAATCTCTAGGCTTAGTTTGGTCATATTCCCATCAATCCTCTAATCTCTAGGCTTAGTTTGGTCATATTCCCATCAATCCTCCAATCTCTAGGCTTAGTTTAACAATATTAGTATTCGCGGTTCAAACCAAGAATGCCGCCATATTTTGTTTATAATGCCGTTTATATGTTGTTTTTGCTGTTTTAAAATACAACCAGACTTTCTTTATAAAACAAACGCGTTAGCTTACTATCATGTTCCATTTTTTCTTGGTAGATTCTTAATTCAGAGTCCACCTGAAGTTGCTTCGGCTCCCCCATTTTCCATTTCATAAACGCATAATTACTATAAGTCAGGGTCCTAACGTAGGTAAGATACATTTTCGTTTCGTCGGGCCGGATCAAACCATGTCGAGGGTCGGATCTGGCTCGCGGGCCGTATTAAGGGAGTCACAGCAATAGAGGATTTTCAGTTGAGAATATTTGCGCGAAACCTACTCCATGTGCATAAACTGTACACAGTCTTTCAGTGTCTGACCTAGCATTAAATCACATGTGTTACATGGTCGTCACCAGACTACGTCATTTATTTCACTTCTTTGATATCAAGTTTTCAAGATCATCGACCAGAACATCTGAAAGTATCAAATGTTGTAAAAAAACACACACAAAAAAACAACAACATAAAATAAAACGCACACATATACTAGGCTAGCGTCGTGTCTTTTAGTAAGTAAACTATCATTTCAGACCTAGCGATGTATGGGGCATATGATGGTAAAGGCCATCTGTTTATATGGCCGAAGTCTAAAGCATGTCATGTGGCCATTAGTGTTTGGTGGACTCCGGGGCGTCCTCGTCCTCGAAATTAAAAAACACAGACTTCAGCAACATTGGAACCCATCACACCCAATGATAAATTGTATCTAGGGAAGGTTTCCGTGCTGCCTTTTCAAAAGCAAATAAAAAAAAATCTTGCTCGAATCTGAACTCGAACTCTAGCCTTCAGGACGAAAGACCGACGAGTTTTCAAGTGTTCCAGTACTTATAGGAATAGAGGTTTTATTAGTCTTTTGTTAGTTAAAAAAACTTTAGCTTGTTTGTCAGGGTGCTACTGTGGGTGAAAATTGTCACGCTCATAGAAGTTGTCAAAGTTTAATTAAAGTTTGCAGTGTAATTTGCAATTTTTTAAACAAAACTTCTATCATCTCTGTCTGTCTGTCTGGCACAAATTTTGTGCACGTTTTTTCTCCCACTTCCCAGCATCGGATCAAGTTGAAACTTTGAAATATGATTCATTGTTCTGAACAAAACATAAATCAATTGAAAAAAAAACAATTAGATAACTAATATTGGTAATTAATAGGGTACATTTTTATTGATATAAAAAGGGAAATAAATCGTACAGTATTGGTACATATGTATGTATAATGCCGGAGGTCCTCCTAAAAAAGGTTAAGCGCTTGACTTTTAAACCTGGGATCCTGGGTTAGAATCTCGGTGAAGGCTGGAAATTTGAATACCCGGATTTTAGGGCGCCCCTGAGTCCACCCAACTCTATTGGGTAACTGACTTAAGTTGGGGAAAGTAAAAGCGGCTGATCGTTGTGCTGGCCACATGCCACTCTGCTCGTTAACCGTTGTCCAAAGAAACAGATGACCTTAACATCATTTACCTATAGATTGCAAAGTCTGAAAGGGGAGCTACTTGTCATCACGATGTTACATTCACATATTCCTTAATCTGTTGGACCTATGGGGCTTCACACACGATCTGTCTACAGTCTGGTCTCCATTTCATAACATTTCAATAAAAAATTAGCTTTTTATATGTAATTAGTCAATAGCTATAATAATAATAATAATAATAATAAGACATTATACTATTTCTAGACAGATTCGATCTCATCTTCCTCCGGAGATGACTGTGCTGATCAGAGTCAACCGATCTGATCTTAGCTCTTTCAAAGACTACGACAGAGTCAATCAGATTTATTCAAAGCCCGACTACCCCAAGCATCATCCCAACACGGTCAACGCCAACTACTCTGTCACTATGAACGCCAAGTATGAGGTGCTGCAGATGGCCATGGACCTGGGCCACGTGAACACCAAATACATAGCATGGCTGGACATAGGATGCCTCAGGTATTGGATGTCTCATGTATTTGATGTATCAGGTATTGGATGTCTCAGGTATTGGATGCCTCATGTATTTGATGTTTCAGGTATTGAATGTCTCATGTATTTGATGTCTCAGGTATTGAATGATTCATGTATTTGATGTCTCAGGTATTGGATGTCTCAGGTATTAGACGTCCGCAGTGGCTTGTACATGTGGCGCTGGTGTCTGGTATCGTGTGTGTGTGTGTGTGTGGGGGGGGGGGGTTGAGTGCTACGTTGTAAAACTAGACGTAACTTTTCACCTCTTCACCTTCACCTTAGTCTCTTGGGGTACCACACCTGATCTTTCGACCACCTTTCTTCATTCCTCTCTGTCTTTGTCTTGGATAGAATCTCTTTCAATGGCAGATCCGTCCATTCTTTCATGTTGTCCTCCCATCGCATTCTCTGTCTGCTTCTTTTTTTTTTCCTGAAACTGTTTCCTGAAGGAAGGTCTTTCAGAGCCGTGAGGACCTTGTAATAAAGGCCATATGGTGTTAGTTTTCGTTTTGTTACACTAGTTAGTATGTCATCACGTGGTCCAATCGCAGTAGTCTTTCTCTAATCTCTTGGTTTGTGATGCCGTCTTAAAATGTGATATCTAGGACCCTTACGTAGCATCTCAATTCCATTGCTAGGATTCCCCTCTCTTGCTCTGCAGTCAGTGTTCAAGACTCGTAAGCATATAAGAAGGTGGCCATGATCAGAGATCGCATCAGTCTGATTTTGGTGTTGTCGGCTTTGCCTATCTTTCCATAATATTTTGAGTTCTGCAAGTGCAGCTGTGGACTGTGCCATTCGGGTCAGTAGTTCAGATTTCGTTCCGTCATCTGAGATGATTGCTCCGAGGTATTTAAAATTACTGACTCATCAGTTTTCCCCCTTCAATGCTAATTCCCCATTTGGCTTTTGGTCATGATTTGTTTTTCCAACTGGTCCGGATAAGTGATAGGATGATAGCGTATTGAGAAAGCTAAAAGCATAAAAGAAAGAAATTATTTGTAGATGCAGAGATATATTATTGTTAGTATATATCTATTACAAATCTAATTACATCACTGTTCCAAACTAATAGATACAACTACGCTTAGTGTAAACTTTGTCGTTGTTTTTTTTAAGTATTTTTTTTTATTTCTCTTGTTAGAATTTGTGTAAGCCTAAAATTCTGCGCCCCTCCCCCACCCTAAAGTTATACAATATCAATTTTTTTAAAGCCAAATGTATTGTTTTGCATGTCAATTTGTAAACATCAAAATAATAATAATAATAATCTTTATTGTCCGTATGGAAATTTGTCTGACAATGTGTGCATTACACTAAACAAAAAACATCCGAAATTCAATCCCAGGTAATAGTCAGAAAAAATGTGTCCAGAATGTCATCTTGTCGTCCGACTTCAGGATTTATGATAGTGTTCTAGGGTAGGGTCGATTGGTATGGGCCTCGCACAAGAGTAAAGAAATTGCGAAACTTTTGCAGTAATTAAAAAAATAATGAATATCAAGGAAGCCATATTAAAAGAACACTGAACCTGTGAGGGGAAAGTATAGCAACAGTGACTGCGTGATTTCTGTGTTGCTTTTTATGT
The DNA here is from genome assembly GCA_036873155.1 of Biomphalaria sudanica. NCBI lineage: Eukaryota > Metazoa > Mollusca > Gastropoda > Planorbidae > Biomphalaria > Biomphalaria sudanica. The sequence continues at coordinate 608,320 of JAZGLO010004037.1, read as the reverse complement.
ATGAAAGCGTCAACTTCCTTTATTTATCTTATCAGTTGTTCATGTGAACAGTTTACACGCGATGTTTTAATTGTATTTAAATAGAGAGAGAGAGAGAGAGAGAGAGAGAGAGAGAGAGAGAGAGAGAGAGTACTTAGGCACTTGTTTGCAGGAGTAGAAGAAGACATGTTTGCTTGCTGTCACAGAGTATTAAGCTTGTTATTTCCTGGATAATTGAAGTGATTCAATATGCCCAAACTGCGACCGAAGCTGTGTATCAAGGATTGGCCTCTTTAGTCACACAAGAAGTTGCAAAGGGAAAACATCACTTCACCAGACGTAATATGCCACAGAGAGAGTGTGTATTATCGATCTACAGTGATCCAGGTTTTGGTATTTTTAATTACCCCTCTATTGAGCCATCTTGTCGTAGAGCTTGAAGTGACCTCTTGAGCCAAACAAAAGAACCTGACAGTTACTAACTATGTATTTAAAAAATTACTAGTTCTACAATTGAAAGAGCATACACATTTGATTTTAGATGCTGAAAAGAAAACACAAATTACCATAACGTAATCATACTATTTCTTGTACAAGCACTTCCGTATTCTGCACACCGGATACACCAAATAACTTGCTATCTACTTTCATGTATGAAGATGTCCAAATTCTTTTTCTGCATACAAAAATTTAAAAAGTTTTAACATCTTCCCACTCTACGTCCACAGGAATATGCTGGAAGAAAAGCTCAGACCAAAAAACAACACATTCACTTTAGAAGTACCTCTGGATTTGGAGGACGGGAAAGTCGCGTTCACTGAAGTTGGTGGTCGAGATGCTCTCAAAAACTTATCCCCGTGGGAATATATCCAACAGAATCAGGTCTGGGTGGCAGGAAGTTATTTCATTGCAAAGAAAAGTGTAAGCGGCGTTTCTATTTCGTTTAGCGCTGTGCTAATTAAGTTTAACGCAATATTCATTAAGTTTAGTGCAATATTCATTAAGTTTAGTGCAATACTCATTAAGTTTAGTGCAATATTCATTAAGTTTAGTGCAATATTCATTAAGTTTAGTGCAATACTCATTAAGTTTAGTGCAATATTCATTAAGTTTAGTGCAATATTCATTAAGTTTAGTGTAATATTCATAAAGGTTAGTGCAAATTAATTAAGTTTTGTGCAATATTAAGTTTATGCAATATTAATTAAGTGTATTTCAATATTAATTACGTTAAGTGCAATATTGGGGTATTTTTGATAGTACTACCATACACTGGCGGATCCATAGGGGGATAGGAGGGTTAGAGCGATCGCCTACATATATATATATATTATATGCTGTGTATATGCGTTAATACAAAGGGTTACGGTTTACTGAGCGTTGGAGTTAGGGTTTGGACAAAAATCGCCACCTCCCACTCAAAAGTTCTGGATCCGCTAGTGCTACCATATAGATAAAGTTCTACCATATAGATATAGTGCTACCATATAGATATAGTGCTACCATATAGATATAGTGCTACCATATAGATATAGTGCGTGTTTAAGTGAACTTCATCCAGATCTCTAGGGCAGATGATGTTAAGGCCGAATGCCTATAAGGGAGATGATTTAAAGGTCATCTGCTGGTGTCATGTGACTATCACAACGACCTATACGTATTGTCTCCCCTCATCTCTGCCTGTGGCCTCTTCCTCCTGGCGTCTCGGTTCAGGGCGAGTCTCCCCAATTGTCCCACACGTCTTGCCCATCTGCTTTGGAAGCAAGCTTTGTCAGGTAGCCCTTAAAGTTGAGCGGCCTTGATAACCCGAAATCACACTTCCATGTCTTCGCTGAGATTCGAATGAGAAACTCCTCGTTTCTTAAGCTAATAGCTTTAGCCCTACCACCCTGTGACCACGTCCCTGCCACTCAAAGTGTATGTTGCTGTAGTGTTACTATGCAGTGTTAATGGCGAAGTAAAACATGTTTAGTATTGCCACACTCTGCGTTACGTTTCTTTCTGTGCCGAGAGATATGTCTCACAGGAATAGATTTCTTCTCTTTGATTTCGGGCTAATCAGGCAAAAATCTTGATTAGCAAAAAAACATTAAGCTGTATGATGACACGGTGTTTGGTATTCATTATATGTCGATTGTACATTTAATTAAAGAGTATGTATTTGTGTCAATTACATCTAAAGTTGATTAAGTCTGGAATTAGCTACAATAATTAAAACAAGACCTATTTTAAAAATCTAATTTACTTTATTAATGTAATATTTGTAATTATCTTAGAATACATCCACATTGGGGGTTCTCAACCTGTGGGTCGCGACAGAGTGGGGGATTGTAAAAAGGGGTCGCTGAGCATAAAAGGTTGAGAATCGCTGATCTACATGGTAAAGTGGTTTATATGGGAAATTAACGAAACGGCAACATGAATAAATTTTTAGTTTATATTTCAGATTCAGTAGTTTGTGTTTGTTTATGTATGTTGTGTTTATCGACAAACTTTATCTTTAGTTTGATGCCCCATGCGATCCGCACCACCCACTAATTGCTAGCTCCTCTTCTCTCTGCAAGACATCAGGGCCGGCCTTAGGCATAGGCAAACTAGGCAGCCGCTTAGGGCCTCCGATTGGTGGGGGCCTCGCAAAGGGCTCAAATTATTTTTTTAAGAAGAAATAGTGAAACATGGGTCCAATGTAATTACCTGAGTACACTCTATTTAATTAATTGGCTTAATTTGTTTTTCGATCTTAATTTTTTTTCCTATTTCATATGAGGTCGACAAATTCATTTCGCCTAGGGCCTACAATTATCTAAGGCCGGCCTTGAAGGCTTCCCTCATTTTTTATAAAAATTAATATAAATATAAAACTTGTAATGCTTTTTTTTGTTGTCTGATAAAATAGATTGTAACAATAGTGATGATATTATGTCATTGCTGAATGTTGATATGGTACAGCCTCTTTAGAATGTCACTGAAAACCTTGGCGCATCTTGCCACGACTCGGAAACAGGGTGATGATATGCCATGTTGTAAGTCTTACACAACCCCGCAGTACCCCGCAACAACTCAGCTTTCCTCCGAAGCACGTGGATAGTATTTCCTGATCTGGACTGACTGAAATTTGAAATATATTACAGATGTCAGTACAGATATTTGAGATGTGATATCTTTGCTTGACATATCTGCTCTGACAACTTTTGACATTTGAATTCATTAAATTACACATATGTACATCATTGTAACTTTAGGGCAAATGATGCAAAGGTCATCTGTTTCTGTGGCCTACAGCTAACGAGGATGTCATGTGGCCAGCACAACCGCCTTTACTTTTACCCAACTAATGTCAGGTACTGAGCGCCTACAGGCAGCACGGAAAAACCTTCTTATAGATACCCTCCCCCCATTGGTCCACAAATGAGATTGGACCAAAGCACTCTGAGCATGCTATAAGCATGAAAGTAGCGCTATTTTGAACCTTGTTGATGTCTAAGGGCTGAGCCGAAGGTTCTTCGAGCCCTAAGTTTGAAAAAAAACCTGTTTGGACGCCAAACAGTAAAAAAAAAAAAAACTGTGTGAACACAGTTCTGTTTGGGAGAGACCCTAGACAATGCCTATGCAAAGCATTGCTTTTAACCAATGCATTTGGCCCCCAACGCGTGGGCTAGACACGGCCAAAGGCCGAGAATGCACCAGGATCTTCTGCCATTTTCCTTCATTGTACCAAGCTAACTGTGCGGGAGCCGCCATTTATGTAACGGTCCCTTTGAGGAACAGCGCATGGATGTGTGACAGGTTTATGTGGACTTTTTTACAAACCCGCCCGTGAAAGAGGTTGACTCTCGTCTACCCGTGGGCATCCCCACGGGAGTCTTGTGTTGCTACCCATTTAGCCTAACCACTTCCTCTAATGGTCGTTTCCACGATGAGAAAGTAGCGCTATATAAAAGCCATAATTTATTTATTTATTTTCTTTACTTCTTAGAGCTGGGTGGACTCAGAGGAGGCAAAAGCTTCGAAATTAAAAATCCCAGTCTTCACTAGGATTCGAACCCAAGATGCCTCCAATTCGAAAGCCAAGCACTTCACCGCTCAAACACTGCGCCGCCATTCATTGTAGCTATTAACTTTGAATTTAGATGATATCTATTTAAAACGTTTTTTTTTTCTAAATCGATGATTTGTATATTTTCAGGTCATGCTAAAATTTATCAGATCTTACCAAAAAGCCGTCCAGGTTTTGTTAAAGGACAATATGGCCAGCACTGACCAGCAAGTCATTGGTTCCATGTACTCGCCGCAAATGATCCAAGAGCAGGAAGTAGAAATTCAAACGTACAGATGTTCCAATGGCCAGTTTGGACTGTACAGCTCAGATATCCAATATTTCTGTCTACCGTACGTCTGTAAGGAGGCAGCAGAGTTGCGGAGAGCCAATCAGACCTTACAACTAGCTTAAGAAAATGATTGACTGCTGGCAGTGTAACTTAACAACTAACTTGAAAATCTCGGCTGCTACCAACAGAAATTTAGAACTAGCTTAAAAAACCGATCACCTGCTAGCAGTATAATTTTACACCTAACTTGAGAATCCTGTCGTCTGCTACCAACAGAAATTTAGAAGCTCAAGAAACTGATCGTCTGTTTCTAATGGAACCTTGGAATTAAGAACATGATTGTCTGCTGGTAACATTACTATTTACTGTTCTTGCGTGAGTGCTCTGTGTAGTTTCGAAAGTAATGGACTTTGAAAGTTATTTGTCCCTCTAGCCCAGGGGTTCTCAACCTGTGTGTCGCGACCCCCTGGTGGGTTGATTGGAGATTTCCCAGGGGTCGCCTAAGACCATCGAAAAAAGGATTTCTTTTTTCCCTTCTTCTATTGCAGTGTGTGTGAGGGGGGGGGGTCGAGGCAGAGTGGGAGACTGTAAAAAGGGGTCGCAGTGCTTAAAAAGTTGAGAACCGCTGCCTAGCCACTTGTTTCTTAATGTTTCAGTTTTTATTGGAATTAGATGGTTTGTTACGTTATCAATGTACACCCTAGTTGTGAACATTGGTTACCGCCCGAGATTTGTGTTTGAGCTCTAGAGGAAGATTTGTTGAAACATTCCAAGTCCTTTCTAATGCAATGTGTATGTATTTACTTTTAGGAATCGTATCGTCTTGTTATATGCCCCGTACATTACTTTACATAGACTCCTTTGCATTGTGCAATTATATTAGAAATACTCCCTCGCCTTACTTATCTTCCACGTCTTCAGCTCTCATCTGGTGTCCACGGTTTTGAATTGTTTCCCGAAAATACGTCGCCTTTTTATACGTGAGCGCTCCTTGCTGTTGCTGTCTTCAGGAAACATGTTTCACTGTGTCTCTTAGAGGACGCGTTCCATAAATGGTCAAAACGTCGTGAGGGCAGCAAGTGCAATGAATTTGTATGTTGATGGGACGATCTCTTTTTGTGACTTTCAGAATTTGTTTTGGTCATCACTGTTAAGACTTTTTTAACATCTACGCAATATTAGAAAAAGACAATAACCAAAAAAAATAAATAATTTAATTAACTATGTAATAAAGTTTGTTAATAGATTACAATTATTAAAATGAAACATTGCAACGGAATTGCCATTGATGAATTTACTTTTGTAGATTTGCATGTTTTAATTTTAGTTTTCATTCATTACATACTTCAATCAATAAATTTTTTATTCAGTAATTTATTTGAAAAAGATAGGCGATGATGCATTGACCCACTATCGGGCTGACCCACCAGAAAGTAAGGTTTTCCTTTCAGACCATGCGATCTATGGATTAGATGATGTAAAGGTCATCTGTTTCTGTGGCCTACGGTTAAAGAGGGTGTCATGTGACCAGAACAACAACCAGCTGCCTTTACTTTTCCCCAACTAATGTTAGGTACCCATTAAAGTTAGATAGACTCAGTCGTGCCCTACATATCCCTAAATAAAAAATACTATTCTTCAACAGGATTTCAACCCGGGACTCTCGGTTTGGAAACCTAGCGGTTTGCCACTCAGCCCCTGCACCTCCCCACCCGAAAATCAGACAATGTAAAGCACCTGCTTTTCTAATCTCCACACAGCCTCGGTGCATCTATATCAACAAAGCTTGTCTCTAAGTCTATGAAAGGAAGGGAGACATCCAGCGCTGTTAACATTCTAAAGATCCCCATTTGTATGTAAATGTATATATAAGTATTCATCAAGGTTTTCTCCAACCCACACACCGAATCTCTAGTATCCCTATCCCCAGATACTCTATATCCCTCCCGTCTTCGAACTATGAATAATTTTCTAGTGAACATAACATTGACTGACTCAGTGATGCTCAACCTACGAACTGTGGGTCATATCTAGAACGCAACGCTATAGTCTCCGGGCTACGAAAGCTTCTACTAGACCCAAACGCCATCTTGGCCCGTAGTTTGATTGCAGTCGGAGAAGACCAAATGGTTCGAGTTCAAACCAGCTGCTCATATCGATCAATTAACCAATCGATCATCTGAGTTCAAACCTTATTTGTTTCAAAGTTAATTATTCTCACAGACGAATTTATTAGTGCATTATTCACTTACTTACAACATATGAGTGTAAATATGCTTGATTTGTTTATTTATTTATGATTATCACACCACATTTATGAAGAAAATTTTTTTAGTTAATTATAATGTGACATCGCACAATATAAACTGTGTATATCTCATTATAAAAATCTAACAAAAGCTCTCTCAGACTATTTTTACATAGCTTATATCAACTCTGTCTGTCTGGTAAAAATTTGTAAAACGTATTTTCTCACACACCCATTCTCGGATCAAGTTAAAACGTAACACAATTATTTATTATATCTAACAAAGTAATAAAATAATTGAAAAATGTACCGGTTAATCGTATTAATTATTGGTAATTAATGTATTTTTTTATACCGAAAAAGGGAAATAAATTCTACATTATAAAATTGTTGTAGATGTGGAATTCAACCCTAGAGATAAGCTTTGTTGCTACTGTTGTTTTTACGTTTATCATATTTTGCTTGTTACTATTAGCTGTGATATGTTTGTAAGTTTGTTTTATATGGATATGTGCAAATATCTATGATTTTGTTTGTTGATCATTTTAAATCTTTTATTTATTGATTAAGGACAAGACAAGTTTTAAAAAAATATGTTATTTCTACTGAGTTTGGTTCAATGCAATGTCAAAACTTTCAAAACGTATTATGTTTTTTTTAACCAACTAATTAGTAATAGGTAGTAAATAATTAATTAAAAGGAAATAAATCTTACAGTATTAATATTATGTATTCAGCTTAAATGTTACGTTGTTTTTATATAAAGCATTTCTGAATATTTCGCTTGTTTTTAGCTATTTCTGTTTGGTATTGATTCCTCCCTGGAAACTCTGGTAGGACAAGCTATTCTGCAGGGACGTAGCTAGGCAGTTTCCATCATTTGGGGGCCCGGGGGCTTGACCTCTTTTGGGGGTGGATGGCTGCATTTTGCGTAGTAATTAATATTTAATGTAAAAAACACTCATTTGGGGGCCCCGGCTAAAGTGGGGGCCCGGGGGGGAATTTCAAATTCTCCCCCTCCTCCCTCTACCATTGCTAGGCAACTGCTCTTCTATTAACGTTCATTTACCGTCAGGACTTAGTAACAACTAGTTTCCTGAAAGTGAGAGATGGAGAACTCTTACAAGACATTGGCACATACTATTGAGTAAGCAGACAGCTGCAGAGTGAATACATAATCAATGTAATATTTAAAGACAACAAAAAAACAACTATGATCATACATCTAGTTTAAGAAAAATGGAAACAACAGGCATAGCGCCATTAAAAGGAGAAGATAACTTAATACATAATGATAATAAAACTAAAGCCAATATCCTAAATAAATACTTTGCATCAGCATTCTCAGCCCCAAGAGACAAAGACATATTACTTAATTTGAACCAAGTAGACAACAAGGAGAAGTACAAGAAAAGGGAATCCAAAAACTATTAGCCAACATCAAACCAAATAAAGCATCTGGGCCTGATGGTATTCCAGCTAGATTACTCAAAGAACTAGGCAATGAGCTAGCACCAGTGTTAAAAAACTATGAATATGCAATAATGTTCAATTCAATTTATTCGACAAAACAGTGATTCCAAACCTTACTCAGACAACGGGCCATGTTAATTTCCGTCACTCGTGTCGTGACCACGTGACAGAAATAATAAAAAAAAATATTAATATGAACTAAAGAACTTTAATTAGAAACCCGTGAATATAGTACTTAATTCATGAGTTGTGGAAAGTTTATCCGAAACAAAGCTTCCCAAAATCGCACTGC